>VZTR01032477.1:1386481-1481481 GCA_013400775.1 Chaetops frenatus | reverse complement strand
ATTTTGTTTAATATTTCCCTCTCAGAATTTATAAAGGCAATATAATGGTCAGGTTTTTTCCATGTAAAGTCTTTTGTTTCCCTATCTGAAGCAAAGAGGGAGAAAATTCTCACTATCTTCTTAATACTACTACAGCTTGCTTGATTTACTAACAAGAGCAGTTTCTCAGGTCTTTGTGGAGATTGAATTTATGAATTTATCATACTTCAGGCTGCTATGGACCTAAATCCTGGGGAAAAATCCATTGAAAACACTTCATGTCAGAAAGTGTCCTGCATCAAAGTTGCTTGAACAGACCATCAGGGTATTTTGACATATTTTAAGGGCAAAAGCTTTCCAAGGTTAAAGTCTTTAATGGTCCTTTTAGAGGTGCCCCCGAGTGCCACATGGCTTTTGAGGTGGTGAAGGGGAGATCCCTCCTCAGACTGGTTCTGTGTGCTGGCTGCACTGGTGTGCCAGCACCTCCGGGCTGCCAGGAGGGAGAGGGAGTGCAATGGCAAAGAAATGTCAGTGGGACTCTGATCATTTATTATTTATCAGTGCTGTGCTCCTTCCCAGACCGTGGGACCTGCCCTGGCACTGTGGGGTGGGCGCTTTGTGACACCGTGGTCCAATAGAGCAAATTTCTTCCTGAGTGCAAGGAAACCTGGGGTAGTTTGGGGAGTGATGCTGAGAAAGAAATCACCTGGTGGAGGAAATCAAATCCCATCTCCATGAGCTGCCAGACTCTGCATCACATTCTGTCTCTCTGATGGTTTTTAAATTGAGGGGCAAAAAGCTGTTGTGATAGTGTCACTAAACACTGCAGAACAGATTTCCATAGAAAACTCTTCCTAGGTAGGAAATTCCAGTTAATAATAATTTGGAGAAAAACCTAAAGTAAAACCTGAGCATATTAACTATTAAGAGTTTAATTTGAGCTCTGGGGGAAATGATGAATCGACGTAGGCACAGTAAAACTGATGAGATTGCAGGCAGGTTTTACAGATTATTTTCTCTTTCTTTTAAGCATAATTGAGTCATTTTAATGATAAGCCTTGCTTGGCTTCCTTGAATGGACTGCATGTGATTAGTTGTAGCTTCAACTTTGAAGTGTTTTGACAGAAAATGTATCATTTAGCGGGTGCATTTTTTCCAGCATCTGCCTTTAATATTTGTTCATTTTCTGCAACACACAACTTAGCTGCTTCAGGTCAAATCCCAGACAGGGCTCTGTTCCCTTTGTTACCTCAATTGTTTCCTTCAGGAAGAGGCAGAATAATTGCACGGAGCATGTTTTGCAAGCAGCTGGAGCCCCGTTCCAGCTGAGAGCAGCACCTGCGGGCCGGCAGCGGGGCCGGGGGCCGGGCGCTGCCGCTGCCCTTCTGTGAGCTTCAGCTGGCAGCACTGCCAGGGAATGCAGAGCCTGGGTTAGACTAATTAGAGAGATGATTTGTGAAACGCTGGCTATTTATTTAATTAATCACCGGCACAAAGCTATAAAACCCATATTTTAAAAATCCCTGTTAGTTTGCCATGTGGTTAATAGATTGTGGCACATTAAAAAGTGACACGGTGATGTATTAAAAATGTTCCACCTAAGGTTGGCTGATGTCCTCGAGGAACTTGAGCTGTCTGCTTTGTGCAGCAGGAGCAGAGGATTAGAGGCTGATCTGTTCAAGGATTGAATATTTCTGAAAACATTTATCTTTTTTAGAGCATCTGTTCGTTAAAATAGATCGTGGCATGTTCCTTAATGCACAAATAATGTTTATGGTGTACTTTTAATTATAAGTTTTGGTTGCATTTTGTTATTACAAAAAATAACTCTATTCCTCAGTATTAAATTGTAATGTTTATTACTAAGTAAAATATATATAATTCTTCTAAAGAGGCTGTTCCTTATCCTCACTAGAAAGAATTCGAAGATGGTTTGGGGTAATGAATGCATTTCTGCTGCAGCTGGAGCAATTGCACTTGGATCAATCTAAACATGTGTTTTCCTCCCTCACTGCAGCTATGGGAGCTGAGCAGCTGGGGGCTGCAGGGGCAGGGTCAGCTGGTGCCACTCAGCTGGACATACCTCCCTCTGTGTTTGCTTGGGCACACAGAAACTGTGTGGGGTAAAATTCAGGGAGGGATGGACAGGGCCATTTGTCCTAAATCTGGCACCTACATGGACATAAACACAGCCTGGGATGTAACAGGGATGGACCTGGGGCTTCTCCCTCCCTCCATGTAACATTTGTCAGAAAAAAAAGCAGTCTTGAGAATTCATATTAGTAGCACTCTAAACCAGATTTTAATTCATAGAGAGCTGTATAAATAAATGTGTGTTACTATAATTGAAAAGTGCTGTTACCAACATTATGTGTTTTAATCTTTGCTCAGGACTTATATAATTTTATTAATTGTGGGAGTGAATGCCAAGCAAGAGCAGGCAGCAATTTGGGTGCTTGATTATGTGGTTATTTATGTAAATCTTGGTTTTGAGGTGGGTGCAAAGACGTGTTCAGGTGGAAGGAAACTGTCCAGCTCGGAGGTGATGTTTCTCAGCTGTGTGTTGTATAATTAACTGGTACATTAGGAAGGGGCTGGAGTAAAACATGAGCATGTTAATGCAGCCTGGAGCTGGGGTTGTAGTGATCATTGCAATGCAGGGGATGCATTGCTCAGAGCTGCTGCTGCCTGTGCAGCCTGTGAAACATCTGGACCTTTAATTGACAAATCGTGTGGTGCTGTACAGAGCAGGCATGCTAAGTGAAGTCAACAATCTAGAATAAAAAATAATAGTGTGTTATTTACCTTGGAGTTAAATATTCATACTTTGTTATGCTTTGGATAACGGGAAATTACTGGGTTAAATTTTTATGAACAGTGACAGTGTGAATAAGATAAATTAAGTATTTAATGATGTTAATGGAGTTTTACATCGTGATGTGCTAACTCTGCAGCACAAGCTGGGGTGATGCAAAGGAGAATCCTCTCCTCAGAATGGAGCAACTTTGAGGTTTCATTGAGAAGCTGCAGGGCTGGCAGAGAGTTGGGGGTGCACCCTGGCTGTGCTGGGGTGTCCTCCACAGGTGGCTAGAGAATAACAAAAGGAACCAAGTGCCCAAAGTAATGGAAAACCCCAGTGCTGGTGTAACCACCTGATGAAATAAACCCCATTCCCATTTTGTTGTGGGAGGGAATAGTGTGGTGGGTTGGAGGAAGAAAGAAAAAGAAAAATATGGTCCCTTGTATTGCCGTAAATATCTGTGCTCTGATCTATTAGAACTTTTGTGTGTTGTAAATGCTGGGTTATTGTATTTCTACTTTTCCCCTTCAAGTATTTTCTGTGTGTTGATTAAATACACAAGTGAGTAATTTATGTTGGGGAGGTGATTGCTGGATCACAGAGTGTATTCAGCACCCTGTCACCCAAACCAAGAAACGTTTAACTGAGTTTAAAAGTGAGAAGACATTTTGCATTTGAGAACGGAAAAGCATTTGTTTCCATTTTGTGCAGTGTTTAGAGTTGTTTGCTGGGAGGTGAGTCAATGACTTGAATTAATTATAATTACTGAAGAGACATATACTGATTGAGCAAATAAAGTAGTAGGCTCATTCGTGCCAAGGCCATCTAATTAAATACTAACTTTGGGTAAGCTAGATGTGCATGAAAGATTAATTTTAAGAGGTTTTTATGACTCCCACTAAATAATGATTCAGTAAAATCTTTGCATTATATCATTAGAACATCTAATCTTAAAGTGATATAACATTTAGTCACAGAACTCCATTGTGCAGGCAGGGGCAGTAAATTGTCAGTGTTGAAAATCAATCACTTTTCTCTTGGAAATGTTTATGGACTTTGTTTTAATTTTATGCCATGGTGTGCAGTGAAGCAAGGCAGGAGTGAGAAGGACCTGGTGTACCTGACTCTCCTGCCAGCTGCCCATTTTGCAGGTGCTTCAGCACCTTTTAGGGGTGAGTTGTCCTGGGATGGACGAGCTCTCCCCAGTGTCCTGTGCCAGGTGAAGGAAGTATCAGTGGCCACACAAGACCTATTGAAGGTTCAAATCCTCTGGGTATTGGAGGGAGGGGTGCATTCCCTCACGGACTTTGATTAAAACTTGATTTTAAATCTTAGAAAGACATCTTATGTTGAAAGAACTGATAGAGTATAAATATTTATTTTTTAAAAAATTTGACATACTGTAGGAAAGCACCAGGGAGCCTTAAAAGGATCCATCAATAAAAATACTAGGAAAATTTTCTGTGATTTATTGTACATTTTCAATGTATCCAGTTACTCCTCACTTTCTTAAAGGATTGGTGGGATATAACATTTCCAACAATAAAAGCTTAATGGAATCAGATTTGTGATTTCCTAGAAAATTAACGAGATATTTTGTCAATTTTATTCCAGACTTCATTTGTCAGAACATACAGTGTCCAGTGACAAGCTAAAAGAATTTTTTGACAAATTAACTGTGCCACAGGTGACAGATCAGGAAAATGTTAATTTAACAGCCCCTTTATGCTTCCCAGATTTATTGGAGGCTATTAAGGAAACTCCAAATGGTAAGGCCCCTGGCCCAGAATAGATTTTCCATTGAATTTTATACAGAATCTATTAATAAAGTTTGATGCTGCCTCTTTGAATACCGGTAATTGTCCTTTATCTTCTGGGTTTCCTCAGCATTTCCACTTGGAATACAGTTTTTAGTTGGGAGCAAGAAGTAATTATGGTTCCAGTAATGCCTGTGGTCTGAGGGATTCCTTCCAGAGAGGAGACCCCAGGTCCATGCAGAACCCAGGACTTGTCACTGGTGGTGGCTCTGGCCACAGACCACATCACTGTATCCCTGTGCCCGTCCCACCACGCCCAGCCCTGGCCTCCTGGGCTCTCAGCAGATCAGTAATTGAGCTCCCAGGGACTTCCTGAACAATTAATATTTTGCAGGATGGGCTGAGGGTATGGATTCTCTCTGTCCCACAGACAGGGACCTGATGGGTTGGATTTATAAAGTGGTTCTGAACAAATACCACCAATTTGCAATAAACACAGTGGATGTTTCCTCCAGACCCCCTTGAGGTGGGGCTGATCAGTCTCAGTCCTGACCCACGGGTTTGTACAAACATTCCCTACCCAGTGTGACAATGGATGTTCTCATTACTGCTAGAAAATCTAATTGGCTTCAGGTTTCAGCCTCTGTGATACCTCATGGCCATCAGCTTTACAGACCTTTAATTAAAACTATTTCTCTGACTTTTTTTAAAGATCTTGGGTATAACAGTAGTGCATTGAGCTGTTTCCCAGTCCTGCTGTTGCTGGGATTGCTCCCCTTGCTCACAGAGCAGTTGGAATCCTCATGGGTGTCTGAGTTTTACCTGATTTAAGTCACCTGTCATTTTGGTGTTCACATTGAGTGTTTGTGAGTAGGAGAACAGGATAGCTGTAGTGGAGGGACTTTGGACAAGAAAGATAGTAAAAATAGCCTGCAGGAGGTAGAGGAGATTTAGAGATGGGGAAGAACAAAGAAAAGTTTAGTTAAAAACCAACAAAGACCAAGTTTGGTGCCCCATGGTGTGGGGCAAGGCAGAGCTGTGCTGTGAGAGGAGCCCAAGGAGTGACTATCAGGTCTGTGACAGCTGGAGCCCAGGGTCCCTGAGTGGGCTGATTTTATAAATTCCTGGTTTGGCTTATGAGTTCACACTGTTCATGCAGTGGCTGATGGATAATCTGGTCTCTTTGGTTATTAGTCCCAGCTCATTTGCCCCTCCCTGGCTTGATGCTGGGTGTATCAATTGTAACCTTGGCATGGACTCCCACATCTGGGTGTCCATTTTTCTTGGATTTTCCATTATCAGGACCCAGCATTACTGACGTTTCTGCCCTCCTTGGATTTATATCTGTAACTGACTCAGCGTGCCAAGGAGTCACATTAATTTCCTGGTAACTGCTGTTTGCTCCTTCTCTTGCCAAAGCAGGCCCAGCTCTGGGGTGTCTCCAGCCAGGACCACACTGGGCCCTGGGTGTCTGCACCTGGGCACAGACAGGTGATTTGTTACCTGGAGCCAATTTGTTTCCCTTTAAAAATAAGTCCTGGAAGTAGAAAAGCAAGAGAGAAGGAGAAAAGGGAACCCACCCTTGTAGTTTTTATCAGCTGTAGCTCTGTTGTGTTCATGATTTCGTGAAGTGGTGTCTCAGAGGGTCCTGGGCACATGAGGTCAACCAGAGCTTGGTCACGTTTATCCAAACAAAGTGAAGGAATGTCCCATGTTCTTTACAAACCTAACCTTTCCTTTAAATTAGCAAAACCAGTTTCTTCTTACCCTAAAAATATGGGAAGAGAAGGTATCTGTACTATGAAAATGCTTTCTTAAAAAACAAATTTATTATGTTGGGATGGATTTTAATAATACTTTTAGCTATGCCAGTATGAATAACTTCAATCTTTAAATTCCTATTACTTCTCTAATTTATAATCGCACTGAAGGATCAAATGGTTTTTAACAATATATTGAAATTAGCACATGGCATTTAACTCCCTGTTTTATGCTCTCATTATAGATTTATAGCATTGAATAATTTTATTCTGTTACTTAGAATTTCAAGTGATTAATTCAAGAGACTCTATCTCTTCTCAAGGCTCTTGTGGTATGGAGAGAGATGGAGATACAGAGTCACTTTGGGTGCTTTGGAAGAGGGGATTAGGATGTGTAATCCGTTTGTTTAAAAGATTTCTGGGTGAAAACTGCAGTCCTACCTGCAGTGGATTAAACATTTTTTTCTTGTGATGCAAACTTCATAGATCTCTGTGTTGCTGCGTGTTTTATGGTTTATTTAATTGTCAAATTCCAGGGCACAAATGGATTCTTTTCATGCAGTAAGTTCTAATAAACCCCAGTATCAGTTGATTCTCATTGGTGTCTTTAAGCAGAGCATTTCAGTAGCTCAGCTGTGTGTGTGATTCTGTTCTCTCGGCAAGCCAAGGCCCAGCCTTGGTCAGTGGGTATCTGTGCTCCCTCTGGGGGCTGGGGGCTCCTCAGGTAGTGGGGGAGAACTGCACAAGAGAGCAGAAATGTAGAAACAAGGGTAGAGCACATCAGAAGTCTCAGGCTGGTTTGTTGGGTTCCTCTTCCTCCCCATCCCACACATAATTCGGGTTTTTTTGGATTCTGCAGGAGCATGGGATGCTTCAGCAAAGTTCAGGCTCTTTATGGAAATCTGCAAAATCATGTCCAAATATCTCATGTCCTTTTTACAGATAAACATTAGGGAAATAATTGGAGTTTAAATGTTCAAGCTTCTTCCAATTTTAAGCCATAGCACCATATTTTAGTTTTCCTGCTGAGGAGAACTCCATCCGCCCAGGTTTTGTATAAACCCTGTCACACTTTTTTGATGCATTCTGATGAAATATGTTTCCTCAACAGGGCCACGTTGGTACAACAGCAACCAAAAAAATCGATGTCTACCTCCCCCTGCACACAAGCCAAGACAAGCTGCAGCCCATGACAGTGGTGACCATCGCCAACGCCAAGGTGCACGACCTGATCGGGCTCATCTGCTGGCAATATACAAGTGAGGGACGGGAACCCAAGCTGAAGTAATGCTCTTTCTTTACTACCTCTTGACATCTACATTTCTCCTCTGCAGCCTTTTTCCATACTGAAACAGATTCTGTGTCAGGGTTTGGATATATAAATCTTAGCACCTTTATCAGTATTTCTCTCCGAGCAGCACACGTGCACCCCCAGCCTTTTCTCTTTCAATTAACTGCTGTGTGCTGGGTAATGATCAACAGGAAGGCTTGGACCTGTAAATTAATCATCATTTCAAAACTGTGTAAAAATAATGCAAACTTTATCTATTTTGGTGTCTCAGAGGCATTTGTTATTTCATGTCCCATCTGTTTTTTGGTAGTGATCTTAATTGCTGAGATCTCAAGGTGTCAGATAAAATCCAGAACTCCTCTAAGTCCCTTTGCTGTGCTGGAGCACTCGTGGTGTGTAGTAAGAGCAGTTTATTTTTTCCTGGGAGATGACATGAGATGCATGAACAGGTTCTACAGAGCAGCTCACCTGAGCAACTTTCATTTTAAAACAGTTCTGTAAAATACTTCTGCTTTTGCTGGGCCACCGAACATAAAGTAAGAAGTTAAAGTAAGTTATTACAGAGTTGTCAGTAGCAGTTACTGGCAGGGATGTCCCTGGTGCAAAGGTTAATAGTTTTGTTTGGATTTCTTCTATATGAGCCAAATTTCACTTTTTTATCAGTCCTGGAATATTGAATGAATGGGATAGGGTTTTTTTGATCCTGAATTTTGCAGCTGACTCCTTCAGCATTTTTCAGCAGCACTGAAGGGCTCAGCAGTCTTAGCTGCTGTTGTAGCACAGTTGTGGAGGAATGGGAGTGAGGTCACCTGAGCTCCCATGTTTGGAAAGCAGCCCCTCTTGAAAACAGTTGCATGGGTATTCTTTTTTTTGGATATAGGTTTTCCCTTAGCTCTTCTCAACAGACATATGAGATGTTTCTGATGTTAAAGACTTGGGTTTGATTTGTCCTTTTTTTTTTGTTCTGGAGAATAAATATAAAATTATTCACAGATGGTGCCATTTCATCTGCTGTTATTAATTTCTGTTCATTATATCACAAGTTCAGAGAAGTGTCCTTTGTGTATGATTAGGTTATTTTTTAATGAGTAAGACACCACTGATGTCAGTCTTTGGACACACATGTATTTTGCAGGAGCACAGCAGACCTCAAATGGAACAGCAGCCATGAGTGAAGGGTTCCATGAACCATCACTGCCCACAGCAAAAGGCAGCAGTGGGAAGAAGTGAATTGCAGTCTGCCTTGAAGGATAAGATGTTATGATGTGTCAAGAAGTGCTCGTGAGCAAGGGGGCTGTCCAGTGTCATCAAATCTCAGGGCAGAAAGAATAAAATAAATAATGGAGGCATGAGTTCCCAAGAGCACATGTTAGACACAGCAGCAACTGAGAATCTGGGGACAAATGCTCAGATGAAGGGGCAGAGCCTCAAGTTTCCAAGAATTTTATTTTTGTGTAGGTTCTTAATTATTTCTCATTACTCCATCATCTTTGTTTTAGCATTGCTGACTGCCAGTCCTGGAGCAAGGATTGATTTAACTGTAAAGTAATTTTCCTATTTCCAAGTAAGGGTGTAGGGTACCCATTGTACATTGGCCATTTGTTCCTGGTATAGTCAGGTGAGAGTGTAAAAAGACAAAACGGGGATCATTGTGACACTGCACTAAAATACATCTAGAGAATGCCTCAGATGGGTATACAAGGCATGCAGAGTGACAACTCTACCTACTAGTGACACTGTAAGAATAATGAGGAGGTTTTAGACTTTATAATTAGGAGAAACAACCCCTTCTGTCTTTAAGAAGAGAATATATTACTGCCAAATTCCTTTTCCTAAAAGATACATGTAAGAGTCTGAAGTGAATGAGTACTAGTTGACAGCTTTGAGAACATTCTGTATTCAATTAGGCTGCTTTTTTTATTATAATTGTATTGTATTTGTCTCTATTCAGTGTCTTGGTTCGAGGAACCACTGGAAGTGTTAGCAGCCCTGTTCCTGGCCTCTTACCCTCTTACTCATGAACTTGGGTTCTAACCCAGCAGACCATTTTCTTGCCAGCTTCTGACAGATGTACTGAAATGATCCCACCTGCAAAAAGTAAACAGAATCCCTTTCTAGAAATAAATTAATAGTGAGATGCACAATTCAAATACATTTTCTATTTTTAGAAATGAGAAATGCTGTTACATCTCTCAGTTTTTGTGCTGAACTTTTAAGTTCCCAGCTTCCATCTCAGCCTGGTTGAGGTTCAAAGTACAGAAAAGTTTTACTCACTGGACTTTTTTTTTTTAACACATGGTGACTAAATCTCTGTCAGTGTTCAGGAGCCCAGTGCATGATTGAAGACATCTGTACCCCCTTTGTTCTATTTAACCAGTGCTGTGTATTTTCCCTGTATTTGGTGGGAGAGAAGCTGGTGGCACTGGGTCGCTTTGGGAGCGTGCTGGGGGGGTTCTGCTGCCCCATGGCTGTGTGTTCCTCCAGCTTTGGTGGGAGTTATGGAAATGCATCAGGATCCAGATGAGAATGCTCAGTGTTTACCCAGAGCTGTGAGTGCAGAGCAGGCTGGACAATCAGCAGGGCAGGAGCACAGCTGTGGGCAGGTGTGTCTACACAGGGGACTGGTCACACTGGCAGTGTCACAGCCTGAGCAGACTCCCAGTTGTGCTGAATGGGACAATGAGCATGCAGTGCTTGCTCTGTGTTCCCCCAGCGTGGGAAGCTGTGGAGCTGCTGGAGAGAGTCCAGAGGTGCTCTGAGGGGTGGAGCATCTCTGCTATGGGGGCAGGCTGGGAGAGCTGGCATTGTTAGAGCCCCTTGCAGGGCCTAAAGGGGCTCCAGGAGAGCTGGAGAGGGACTGGGGACAAGGCATGGAGGGACAGGACACAGGGAGTGGCTTCCCACTGCCAGAGGGCAGGCTTAGATGGGATATTGGGAAGGAATTGTTCCCTGTGAGGGTGGTGAGGCCCTGGCACAGGGTGCCCAGAGTAGCTGTGGCTACCCCATCCCTGGAGGGGTTCAAGGCCAGAAAGTTTCTTTACTGTATTGCAGAATTTTCAAAATTGAGAGTGGCAAATGTTGCTGAATTACCTTTTGGTTAGCAAATTTGCAGATTACATTAACAGCAATGCATCATTATTCCCTGTTTTCTATAATAAATGTCTTAGTCATGACAAGATGCCTATAGATCACCTGGACTAAGCACTCTCAGTAAAGCATAGTTGCAACCAAAGGTTTGTGGATTAATTGAGAAAATTGCAAATCAGGTAGTCAGTGAAATAATTCATTGTCACATCCAATCAATAAACTTTGTAAATCAACTCATTTAATTCAAAAAATGATCTATATAGATCAAGCGACCAATTAAACAATTAGCATACACTTTACAATTAATTAATTTAAGCATCAATCATGCAATTAAAACTCCAAATTTAAACTGCGGAGTTTAGAAACACACTGACACGTGCACCTCCAGCTTTACTGCATGGCTGAGGAAAGGCCTGAGTGCTGGCAGGTTTACAGTCAGAAAGAATACGTATTTCAGGTCAATAATTTTAACTGAAGTAACAGTTGAAATAGATCTCAATGTTAGGAAATCATGATTAATACCTGTTTGGTAGCTATAAATAGTTGTTTCCCTCTGGGCTTTTATCTCTGGAAAGAGAGGCTCAGCTCTTTATTTCTTTCACATTGTATCTGTTTCAACTTTCTGTGTAAGTTCTGCTTGTTGGTGTTTATTAACTTGTAGCTGCTTTTAGTGAGTGAACTTAGATATTTAGAAAAGGTAAGTTTTCTGCTAATCATTGCTACTGTGTTGGACAGATTTTTTACTTTTCCCGTAGTTCACTCCTACATGAGCTCACTCCAAGAGCATTCTGCTTTTCCAGCCTACAGACAGTAAACTTTAACAGTTGCTTGATCTGTGAAAAATCACAGACACTGCTTGTTTGCCTTTAGCTCTGAAGTGTAGTCATCATATAAATAAATAAATTTTCACAAATGGAGAAATATTACTTCCTGCTTTATGAAATCATGAAACTTCTGTAGATTTTAGTGTATTTTAATCACTGTCAGGTTTTGCTTGTAATGCAGTTAAGGACAAAGACCAACTGCTGTGCTCTGAGGTTTGGGGGTTTTTTCTATCACCACAGGGTTGTGGCAGCAAGATATGCTGGGACCTTTGGGGACACATTGTGTAGGTGTCATCAGTGGCCTTTCAGAGGTTTCCTCGTGGGCAGGTGCCTGTGGCTGCAGGGTTTGGTGCCCTGTTGGCTGTCCTGACTGCAGGTGCTCTGTGTGTTGCAGTGACAATGTCAGCGCCTACTGCCTGCACATCGCCGAGGACGACGGCGAGGTGGACACGGATTTTCCACCCCTGGACTCCAATGAGCCCATTCACAAGTTTGGCTTCAGCACCCTGGCACTGGTGGAGAAGTACTCATCCCCAGGGCTGGCAGCCAAGCAGTCGCTCTTCGTGCGCATGTGAGTACAGGCCTGGCCTGGGGACAGCTCTGGGCCAGGTCACCTCCTCCCTCCCTCCTTCTCTGCTGCCCTTCTCCTGTGTTACAATTCAGGGGCCACGTGTGTTGGTGATGCTCTGCAGTGAAACAAGTGGTTTTATAGACAAATAGTTGCAGTGGGGCTTAATAACAGTGCAGTGGTTGAGAAGAGAAATGAGCAGTAACCAAGCACACCAGGTGGAGTAGGACTGGACATTCACCTCCCAAGTCCAGAAGAATTTTGATGAGGGAGATCCCACCCACCCCTGAGACCTGAGCTGTCTGACTTGTAGCTCAAGAAGAATTTGTTGTGTCCTTGTCAGTGAAGTAGGGATATGTACTATGCTTGATCACTTTTACTTTTCTTTATTTGTGAATGAAAAATCTCTTAAACGATCAGAAGGCCTTAATTACTAGAACAAAATGCCAGGACCATAAGCCACTTCTTACTTGGGAAAAATATTTCATGTTTGGAGCTCTTGAAATGAAAATGCTAATAGTGTTTTCCTGGTTATTGGACATTAGTTAAATTTCTTAACACTTCAGCTTCTTCTAGTTCTGACTATTCAGACTTTTTTTTTTTAAATCTGGCTTATTTAATTAGTTTTTATAGTCTTTATTGTGTACTGTGTTTCTTAGCGATGTTCCAAAGCATCCTACAGAAAGCCATTGTCAGAAATCCCACGTGTATTCCCAAGGGCCACATTCACTTTGTTCCACTGCATTAGGGCACTGGGAAATAAAATATTGTGGCCCCAGTGTTCACAGCTAAGTTATGCAAGGCTGAGATGCTGGGCTGTGCTGCACTGGGGCCATAGTGAGGATGGGGGTGCAGGGTGGAAGCACAGCAGCCTCCCCAGGCACTGTGCAAATGCCCTTTTTGCATTTATCTGAAAGAGGGAATCTTCCCTTCACCTGCATGCACTTCTCTTGGGTCAGTGCTTTTGCCACAAATATTGTTAATTTTGTGATTGTGGATGATTATCTTCAAGGTTGTCCTGCATTTTTGGTATCCCCAGAAAAATGCTAGCAGGTATAGAGAAAATTCTGTTCTAATTCCATGCCCTCAGGAAGGCTCACAGGTGTTTGTTGCAGGTAGGGCAGGTAAGAGGTCATTGTCAGTAGACAACTCTAAATTGCTGCTGATTTCTCATCTGGGAAAAGTCCCCTTTCCCAGCTGCCCCCTCCCTGCTCCCCAGTGCTGTACTGGGTGCATGAGCTGGGGTCAGTCTTCACTGCAGTGACCAGGTATGAGGCAGGGTTTGGACACTGGCTCAGACGAGGTGGCACTGCCCTTCCCCTGGGAGCCCAGAGACCCTGGCCTGGCCAGCAGAGCTCTGCCTGGAGCTGAGGGCAGGATTAGGGTCCAGCTGCAGGTCCTGCAGAAAAATGTGAAATCTTTCAGCTTAGCATTGTTTGTGCTGATGTGGGGAGCTTCCTTCTAGCTTGGAAAGTGCTGCTGAGGAGAAATAGGACAGCTGCACCATGAGCAGTGCTCTTCTGAAAGGGTCAGTTTGGTGGTTCCTGTGTCCACATTTCAGTTTTAAGTGGCTTGTGATTACTGTGTAAGTAGTTAGGTTTAAATTAGAATTTTTAACATGTCCCCCAGAATAAAGAATTACTCGATCATCACTTGATCAAAAGGTTGTTACCTCTGTGAATTTAAATGCGTGTACTGTCTAATTTTTGTAGGGATTTGTTGTAAATTCTATGTCTTCTTCCTCCCCTGTCACCCTACCAGTGCATGTAATTGTGGTTTTATGTTTTGCATCTCTTTTTTTTTTTCCTCCTCATGCTGAAGTATTTCAGCTGCTGCCATGTCAGCCTTGTGACTTGTAATGTTTATTAATATTGAATCACTGTTGAAAAATGTTGATGCTTGTGAGCAGCTCCGTGCTGGAGCCGTGTTTCATCTCCCATCTCCCCATCCTGTGTTTGGATGCTCACTCAGACGTTGTGCAGTTGCTGAGCTGACAGCGGTGGAACCCCGCCAGGGACCCCGTTTCAGCAGGACATGTTTGAGCAGAAACAGTTTGCAGAACTTTACACACTTCAGCTCCTGCCAAGGCAAACTCTGAGCCACTTGAGTTAGTTATAAATACCCAGAGGTGGTGGCTGGAAGTAGCCCACAGTGCAGTTTATATTCCGAGCTGGATGTGAATGTCTTTGTGGCTGTATAGAGTAGTAAATAATTGAGTTTGATTAGGGAGAGGGACCTCATTATCCCCCCACCTGTGCCCAGCTGGTAGGGGAGGGTCGAAATGAAGCCATTAGCTGTCGCTCTTACTGGCATCTCAAAGAGCTCAAATACATCTGTGTCTTATTTTCTTTTCTGGCACAATCAGTCGAGCAAGCTAAGCAGGCATGACCGAATTTGGCAAGTTCCAAGGACTCTGGCAAAGTTACACAAGGAGAAGACAGAGGGCAGTCGTTCTGGCTGCTCACTGCCCATTAGTCTAGCGAGTTGTGTTTTTGGAAGGTGGCTGCTCTGGAAAGCAGAGCTTTGTCCAACGTCAGGCACACGGCCCCGCTCTCCCGTCAAGGGTGTTTGTCAGGAGGAGGCAAACAAAGCACCACATCCGTGGAAATTCAGGCTTCCTGAGGTGGTGAGGTCATGCCTGAAAGGCTTAAAATAAATCTGTACCATCATTAGGGCTTTTTCCCTTGGAAATTTTATTATTGGAACTTGACACCCTCCATCTAATGGTGTTTCGAGGAGCTGTAGCTCAGCTGCCAGTTGGCACACAGAGGAAATTTGGCATCCAGTTCCTCTGCTCTGTAGCACATTTTTTCTGTTTTGATATTGTACTTAAATTGCTTTGACTATTATATACAAATTTTCAAAGCAGCACCTCTGCCATACCCAATAGTTTAAGGTTTGAAACCTTTTAAAAATACCAGACTTGCATTATGTATTTGCAAATTCTGTGAACTGTGGTTTTTTTTTCTTACGGTCCTCCCCAAAAGGCCTGTTCCTTACAGGGATAGGTAATCTGGAAAGTACATTTTAGAATATTCATATAAAATTTAAGACAGTTAATGTGGGTGCAAAATTAAGATGGTGGCTCACAGAAGAGTGGAGAGGGAGAGGTAGGACCCCAAGAAGGGCATCAGAAGACTGGATGGAGGTCTAAGGACTGTTGGAGTGGTGTCAAAATGCAGCCAGTTAGACTCAATTGTGTGCAGAGCACACAAAAAGTAGGTCATTTAGACTTAGAATAAAAATTGTGAATGGCATTTGTTAGTCCAGTTCCTATCACTGTGTACTTTATCTTAAAAATTACCCAGCTTAAGGTAAGTCCATGGCATCAGCTGGGATTTTGAGTCTTAACTCTTGAATTTGTGCTGATCAAGTGGAAATTGCTATTAGTCACTCCCAGGCACTTCCAGCCATGCCAGCTGGTCATGCAGTGAGCTTTAAGTGCTATAAATTCCACTTCTGGAAAATAAATTCCACTTCTGTGTTAAAAAAATATTAAAATTGCTCCAAATCAGAAAGGAGCTTTTAGAAAAGTTCTGATTCAGAACAGAATCCTTTTGTCCTTCCAGTGTAGGTTGTTTTATTTTGTGGCAAAAGGGGAGACCTTGCCTGTTCCCATGGCACCTGAGCACCATGAGGAGAGTCCTCCAGAGCTTCTGCCTGTGCTGTTGTTTCCTTTTCCCTCTCCTGAACCTTGCCACCCTGGCTCCGGCGCGGAGGCTGTAAAAGAAGATGGAAAGCCAAGTTACTGCAGAATGATCACTATCATTAACATTCACGGGTGGTTCACTTATCATTCCTGACTGCACAGACATGGCAGCCGTTATGAAACGTCCACAGGTGTAGCACAATGATACATATTACATTGTGCCACAATGGATTTATGTATTCTGTAACAAAAGAAAAGTGTAATGAAAAAATACAGAAGGTAATCCTTTATTCCTCCACTGCACAATTTATCAGTAATGCCTGTGGATGATAAGTGCTAGGGATTTCCTTTGCTTGATTTAACCTTGTCACCCAGGTGTGTGTTTGCAAAATGACAGAAAATACAAGCTAAGGAATTTCTTTGGCTTCCAATTTGCCAGCAGTAGTTTTAATTGATTGACCAGCATCTGCTTGTCTGTCCCATTTTCAGTGTGTTGACTTAAAATAAAGGTATCACACCTTAGCAGAGTGAAGTAAAACACATCGTTGGTGATTGCAATTAGGGATGTGCTGGGATTGGGCTGAGTGAGGACAGTCCATGCCCATGGCCAGTGCAGAACAAGATGAGCAGTGGTGAGGTGAGGTGTGTGTATCTGTTTCTCCAGCTCTGGAGCTGTGCTGTGGTCACACAGGGCAGGCATGGAGTGGATTGGTGGTGTCCCAGGTCATCAGTGCCCAGCATGGCTCCAGGACCCCCTGGCAGCACTTCCAGTGACAGGACAGGGAGCAATGGCCTTAAACTAAACCACAGGAAGTTCTACCTCAACATGAGGAAGAACTTCCTTCCATCAGGGGTGGCAGAGCCCTGGACCAGCTGCCCAGGGAGGACCTGGAGTCTCCCTCTCTGGGGACCTCCCAGCCCCACCTGGACACGTTCCTGTGTCCTGTGCTCAAGGTGGCCCTGCCTGGGCAGGGGATTGGACTGGCTGATCTCCAGATGTCTCTCCGAAGCCCAGCTAATCTGTGATTCTCCAGGGCTTCTCCTCTGGGCACAGGAAATGTGCTCTGAGTCGCTGGCATGGCCCCAGAGTTACGGCAGGAGCTCTTTGGTCTGGGCTTAAATCCACTCCCGGCTCAGATGTGTGCTGAAATATTGTACTGGGGCTCTGTGGTGCCTTGTGAGAGGGAAACCAGCTCTGAGTGAGTCAGGGCAGGGAAGGAGTGGCTGGACAGGAGGGGGTTTGGGCCCCTCTGGCTCTGCTCCAGAGTAAATAGCCAAGAGTTTACAAAAGCAGGGTGCGCTCTGTGTTTCACCCCTCCTGCCAAGGACTCGCTCATGGTTTGCACACTAAATATAGCAAAACACACAGGGTTTCTTATTTTGCTTTGATCAGTAAAATAAACTTTTAGAGATTATTCTGGGATGAGATCCAGCTTCTGAGGCAAGAATGGCCATGGCTCAGGCAGGGGTTAGTACTGGAGTGTCAGGGAAATCGCCCTGACAGTTCTCAGGCCAGCTGCTCAATGGAAAGAATCAGCCAAGCTGGGACAGCCCGGAACACGAGCCTGTGCTCTTTAGCAGCGGAAGTGTCAGGAACTGAGAGAGAACCTTCCGTTTTTGGGACTGTCCTGATCCAAGGGGATGTGAGCTGCCCTGAGCTGGGGCCATCTGCTGATGGCCACTCTGTGCCCAGTGGGAAGGGGGCTGCACACTGCTCTGTTTGGGGTGAAAAATGCTGAAAAGCATTTTGTACTAACGGGACAATTGTGACTCTGGGTGTTTTGGCCGTAGTGGGTTTTGGAAGACTTCCGTTGCCTTTGCAATTACCTTTTTCCCTGTACTTTGGTTGGAGTTTTCTGAAAACTTCCTGGAGGTATTGGAGAGCGTTGTATGAATTACCTGGAGGCACCAGGTGTTCTGATGGCCTGGTCTGGCATGGAGGGCTTTTCATAGAGCGCTTTCATGAGAAACCTTGTGTTGTTTAAATAAAAGCACAAAGGTCGTTTCCTTTTTGTGATTATAAATTACAGAAGAGGTTTTTCACTTTAAAGAATCCACTGAATCTTGCTGAGTAGGTCAGTTGGGACTGAAGCTATGAGGCTTTTGGGAAGGCAGGGATTTGCCAGGGCACTGCTGAGCAAAGGGCAGGTGTTGTGTGGTGCTTGTGCAGGTCATGGGGCTCCACGGCAGCTTCAGGGGAAATTTGCTCCTCAGTGAAGTGCTTGGGAATATCTCTGCTCATTGTGGGTGTTAGCCAGAGCCCCTGAGCCCTGGGGCTATTCCCAGGATGGCAGTGTCACCTGCAGATGTGGTGGCACTCCCTCCCTCATCTCTGCTCCAGCTGCACTGAACGTGCAGCAGAAACAGAGGGAAAAGTAGATGCATGAAAAGATGGGGAGTATTTGGTTTGAAGACGAGTAAGATAGAGTTATAAATAATAAATGGTCTGGAGAACATAAATTTTGGGCTTTTAGGCAGTTTCATTTTGCCAGGAACAAAGGGAATTGAAAATGAAATTCAGATGAGACCAACGCACAACCAAGGAGAGGGAAATGGTATCTTACAGCAGCAAGGGGGGACATCTCCTGAGCCCAGGCTTGTGTGCTGGCCCCAGGAGCACGAGTGACCTGCAGGACACCGAGCTGTGACCAGCACCTGCCCAGGCAGGGGGTTCCTGGCCCCCCTGTCACGCTGCAGTCAGTGCCCTGAGCATGGCAGTGAGTGGGGAGGGCTCAGAGGTGTTGTTTCTCCATCCTGGCTGGGTCGTGGCATGGGGATGCCACATCTGATGTGACCTGAGCTCCAACCTCTAGTCCCAGCATTTGTGTTTCAAAGTGACATGTAATATGGGTTTGTTTTTCAGGATGTACTCGTGTTGCTTGGATTGCTTTTGCCTGCCAGTTGCTTCTAAAAATATTCCAGCTGTGATGTTCATACAGAGCTGTACTCCCTGATTAAAATTCCTGGTTGCCAGATACAAGGCTCCTCCTCCTGCCCAAATAGCTTTGCAAACCAGTTTTTCCATGCAGAGCAATCTCTCCAGTGGGAGCCTTCAGCTCTCAGATTTCCCTGGAACTGTCTGCAGTGACATCTACTGACACGAGCTGAGACTGACTGCGAGGGCTAAGGGGCAAAATTTACTGATATGCTCATTCAGAATCTCTTCTATTTATATTGTCATCTTCCCTGCTTCCTCAGGGGTGCCCCTCTGGGTGCTTGGCAGCAGTGCCCCCCACAGCTGTCCCCATGCTCTTTGCAGTCCTTCCCTCCGTGTGGCCTCTCCCATGGGTGATGGCCAGGACAAGGACCCACTGCCTTGGATCTTTCTGGGAGATTTTGTGCCATTATGTTCACAGAAACGTGTCCAAAGAAACCCCGTTAGGCTGGAAATAAGGCATTGAAATAATACCTCAGTAGTGCTGCAGAGCTGCTGTCACTGAGGGGTGTTCTGCCACTTGTCCCTAGCAGTTTGTTTGTGTGGGGCACTGATGAAAATGCCACTGCAAACTGCTTCCCTGTGGTGTGCTGTAAAATACCCAACAGACACAAGCCCAGGAGCCCCCCAGCTACACTGGCTCATTTTTCTCTTCTAATGCTGAACACCAAGTGATCAAAAATAGCAATAAATTAGGAAAATCCTTACACCCCTTGCCTTGAATCTCAATCCATTTTGGCTGGTTTTGCTAAGACAGTTTTGCTTGGTTTCTCCCTTTAACTTCCCTAAACAGCCCAACTTCGTTAACCGTGTGCCTAACGAGTGCTTTGCTTGAAGCTAACGAGGGCTGCGGGGAGCTGCAGGTGATGATTGTTTTGTAAAACTGCATGTGCATCTGTCTTGCAGAAATGCTGCTCATGGATTCTCACTTATTCAGGTGGACAGTATGAAGGTCACCATGAAGGATATCTTACAAAAGGCCTTAAAGAGAAGGAAGGGATCACAGAGAGGCTCAGGTGGGTTGTTTATCGTATTTTCTAGATGGCAGGGTGTTTTCTCCATGAGTATATTTTATATCTCTTTTTAACTGTGGTGAACGCTGCTCAGGTTTTTGGGGGGGGTCATGTCCCAGCCCCACTCACAGCAGTTCTGTGCACAGGTCTGTGTTCTCCACGCTGGCACAAAGCTGACAGTGCAGGAGCTGCATAATGTTTGCTGCAGAGCAGTATATCCATTCCTGCAAATATTTATTTATGATAACAAAGCCATTTGCATTCAAGACCAGTTCATGGTCATTTGGGATGATGGTACAGCAGGTCCAGTCCATGATAGAGTTTGTATATGTACTTTTAATTTATGAAAGAAAATTATGCTTAGTGTGATTTTAAATAATTTCAAGGATTCATTGTTACTTGTAGTGAAAAAGAAAAATTTACTTTCTGCAATGGTATCAAAATAGTGCTGTGAGGGTTAAGGTACATGAACACTTAAAAAAAGGAAAATGTAAGTACTTATATTCCTATTTTAACCAATGTTTTTCTGGGGGGTAGATGTGCATTCACATATATGTAAGTGTATATATTTCAAAAGCATAAGGCTGAGAGATCTCTCCAGAAACAAGAAATAATTACTGAAAGAAATTGCACTGAGTCTTGTCACGCAACAAAGGAACTTTAATATAAACCCATCTATATAGTGGGAAAGATAAGGATCTTGTCTTTGTAAATGAATGAAACTTCCTTACACACCCTCAGTTTTAACTATGGGAAAAGAAAATAAACCCTGTTCTCTTTAGAAAAAGTAGTCCAGTGCAGTTTTTAAATGCGTGTATAATCTGTCACGGATTTAATTAGCTATCTTCAGATGAGAGCTGAAGTTTTAATAAAAGTTAGAAGAGATAACACAGTGAAGGACACGGATGAGCTGTCTCAAGGCCATATTCCAAGGGAATGATAAGAGCTGTAAAAAATGGCAGAGAAGAGCAATTGAATGGAGCAATGAAAATCTGATTCTCGTAAAAAAAAAAAAAAAAAGCGGGGGGAGTGTGGAGAGGAGCAGTGCTGGGAGGTGGAGAGGAGCAGTGCTGGGGGTGGAGAGGAGCCCCACCAGTCTGCAGCAATTTGGAGGGTGGCCAGGAGCCATCGCTCACCCTCGGCTGCGGCACCTCGGGCCAGATGTGCCAACGGCACGTCCCAGCCCTTGCCAGCTGACTGCACCGTGTGATAACCGGCTCTCTGGATGCCCATCACTGGCCGCAGAGATAGAATTAAATGATGATGATCTTTCCACAAGTTGGGAGAGGAAACAATGCATATAAATCTTGATTTCATCTCAGCGTGAGAAGTCTTTATCCATCATCACTCATAATGAACAAGTCGTTAGCGGCGATGAATGGTGTTGGGGTTTTTTCTTTTGTTCACTTTTCAGGTGACTTTTATTTATTTCCTGGGGTCAGATTTCTCTTCCCTGAAGGGAGGTTGCTAAAGGATTCTCTTAGCTCAGCCTTTAAACTGCTTCCCCCCTCCATGTAACAGATGTTTTATTCTTTGTCCATTTGAAATTTGATACTGCTTTGACTTTGTTACTTTTGCTCAGCAGTTTAGAAAAGGAATGGACCTGTCATTTGTTCCTTCAGCTGATACATTCACTTCTGCTGCCCTGGCCCTCCTGCTCAGAACCCTTTGCAGGAACAGGGTATATAGGGATGTATCAAAAAAATTTTATTAACTTAGCTTATCCAAACCTTTCCTTATTCCCAATTACATCCCTCTCCCAAAATGTGGCTTATCAGGTTTTAGGGGGTGGGAGGACTTTAGGAAGGTCTTGCTGTCATCTTTAAAACAGCAGCAATTGTAGCTGTGTGCACAGAGGGGACCCTCTGGATCCAGAGAGGCTGTGCCAGTCCCCATCTGCCACAGGCTGGGAATGCTGTGAGGGCAGGGAGAACTAAGGATGCCACCACAGTGGGCACAGAGAGACTGGAGCAGGAGTAGGAAAAGATTTTGCCATTTTCCCTCACCTACCACCAGACCCTTTGTCACTGGAGAGGATGTGCCTCTCACTGTCACTGGGAGATGCAGGGATAAATGGAATTACAGATCAGAGCATTAGCACAGCACAGGCCTGGGCCAGGTTGGTGCAGGTCATTACTAACACATGGATTAGGATGTCAAATTTCTGAATAAAAGATAAGACATAATTTAGGAGAAGCATTTTTCCTCAATCAACAATGTTTCCTTTGAAGTTGATTGGTCTGATTTTTAAAAGGTCGTTATCAAAAGTCTAGATGAAACACTAGACTAGTTTTCTCTAAATACTTTATTCAGTCTTTAGTAAAGATTATTTGTTGCAGCAAGATACTGGTCAGTAAGAGACAGAAGTTGGCTACAACCTTTGCTTCATAGAAAGGGGCCTGAAAAAACAGAAGCAATATTCTGACTGTGCCTAGCTCTGCTTAGATAAAATTATTGCAAACTGTTCAAACTATTTCACCTTCCTTGTAATTCTTCTTTCTTAGTGTCTCTAGGCTTTTGACATATGAACTCTGACCATTTTTAAATACTAATATTGGAGTCAGTCAAGGGGAAGAGCCGGTGGTGAAATAAGTGGATGTGCTGTAGCTGAGAGAGCCGTGGCCCCAAGTCCTTTCCTAGAGGACGTGGTTGTCCTGCAGCAGGACTGTGGGACCTGGTGACGTGTCCCACCACAGGCACCCACGGGGGGTTAGTGGGATTGCTGGGTCATCCCCTGCCACATGCCCAAAAAACCAACTGGGAGAAGTACATGGGAATGGCTGCAAGCTAGGAAAAAGCCTGTAACAACCAGTCCGTGCTGCATACTGGAGAAGATAAATCTGCAGAGGAAATTGTTGAGGCAGATGTTTAATTAGTTGGAGCCAGGCTGGATAAATCAGGATAGGAGCTGTCTATGCAGATATGCTGGTGTACCTTCCCTTCCTCTGGGCTGGTGTCACTGGCTTTAAAAACAAACTGTTATTTTTGCTGAGGAAAGGAGCAGCAGAAAGACTCATATAACCCCTCGCTTACTGTTATGGATTCCCCTGTGTATACTCATAAAATAGAAAATGTAATTGATGTTTTCTTATGGTAATGAAAACTAATGAAGTCGAATACTTTATCATCAATTTGTTTAACCTATTGCATGCTCAGCAGCATGTATTGCACAGGAATATTTTATGGGAGGGCTGGAAATAAAACACTGCAGTTGTGGGATGAGCTTCTAGGGCAGACTGGTCTAATCCAGGATGGACCACCTTGAGGGAGCTCAGGGGCATTGCTCATGCAAGAAGGTTTTCTGAAAATAGCCCAAATGGGAGAGAAAGAGCCCAAGGATGGCGTGATGCCCCAGCCAAAGAGAAGAGAGCTGGGAGCTCCATCAGTGCCACAGGGGCCTGGCTGGGCACAGCACAGGCCTGGCACTGCTCAGGCACTGGGATAACAACCCTTGGAGAACCCTGGTGTCCATAGGTGGTTTAAGGACTGTTTTGTATAATCCTGCAATGCCTACAGCTCCTTTCTTTGAGCACTTCAGCAGCTGAGGGTGTAAATATAAAATCTCTCTGCAGTGTGGCAGATCTGCAGAAAAGAACTCACATGCTGGAGATTGGGAGCATAAGAACTTCCTGTTCTCCTTGAATTTATCAGTAAAAATGTCAGATATGGTGCTGTCTGGATTTTGAACATCTCTAATAACCAAGTCCTGAAAAGCTGTTTTAGAAGCTGAGATTTGGGTGGTTTAGTACTTGGGATAATTCTGCTCCCCAGAGATCAGTAACAGCCTTAACATTAACTTCTGGAGCAGGTAGCTGTTAGGCATGCTTGATAATCCCACCCTCAGGCTTGGCAGAGGAAGTTTTGCAGGTCATACAGATCATGTTGCAGAACTGTAAAACACCATTACCCCTAGAACTTGATTTGCTTTGCTGGGAAATTATTTTCCTGCTCAGTCAGTCTCATGTGTGTTTCTGCTGGTCTTACTTTCACCAATACTCATGTGTTAACATGTAAGAAATTTGGGTTGTGGTAGATGTGCACTTTAAATCCTGCTTTTTTAGGCAGGCTCAGTTGGACCAAGGCAGGCACAGTTCTTCCAAGGTGGAAGGCACAGCCCATGCTCTGATCCCACAGCTCAGCTAAGGCTGGGGCTGACAGCAGCCCACAGTGTGCAGCAGGCAAGGAGATCTTACCAGGCTTTTTATATCTGCACCAAAGCTTGCACTCAATATTCCCTATAAAATATGTTTGCATGGATTACGGGTTTAAGAACATGAGAAAGATGGTGACTTCATCCTTGATACTTCACATATCTTGATGCCATGGTGATTCTCAAATTAAATATGTGCAGGAACTATATGTACACTTGGAAGTTATCTCCCTGCCTGTGAGCTGTCTCATTCCTGCTGCTCTCCAACAAACACATTCCCTGGGATGCCAGTTGCCTTCTCCTCCAGAGCTCGACTGTATGGACTATAAATACTAATGTAAAGTAAATAACAATGCAGAGAGAATGTGTGCAGAGGCTTTGTTTTCAAACAAATTAGGCATCGATGTCAGTATATAAAACTGAATGTTCTTAGAAGGAGATGAGAGACAAAACTAAACAACATAAAATGCTGAAATGTTGGAATAATCCTGCCTGTTCCTGGTCCGTGTCAGCCTCTCTTCATCTGAAATTTCTAGTGAACAGAGAAGTCTCCTCTGATTAATCTTGTCTGATTTCAAGTAGAAATTCTTTGCTGGGTGAACATGCTACTGATTATTATTTAATAGCTGCCTCCGACTGCAAACATCCCCCGACCAGAAAGGCTCAGTCCTTTTAAGAACAAAATGCTCTACAAGTTTAATTGTTATAAACAAAACCTTCTGCCAACATTGCACAGACGTGACCTGTATTTTCCGTAGGTTAGAGGGAGAGTTATTAGCTCAGTGTTCTGTGAGTTTAGAGAAAGATTAATACTTTTTCAATAAATGAAAACAGCTGCTTTGCAATAACATTCAAGTCCCTAACAGCTGTCAACCAGTGCTTTTTGCATTCTTTAGAATGTGTAAAGTGACCAAAAATAGTCTAAAATAATCTTCCTGGTCTGTTTAAGTGTATTATTTCACTGCCACAGGAAGCTGAATAATAAGAAAAGAGAAGGATTCAAGAAACAGGCACAGGACTTAAAGATAAAAGTCTCCATATCATATTTTAGTCTCTACAACAGATTCAGAGAAATTACAGCTGCCAAGGCCAGGGAAGAGACCCTTTTCCATCCCCAGGTACCTGGGAGCACAGTCTGTTACAGACCCAGGTTTTGTGGTGGTTGATTATTCCCGTGTTTCAGATTTGTTCACACAAAATTGAGGTTACCCCTTGAAACCTGGAGACCCTCAGATGAAGAGTTCTGCTTGGGGCTCATCTTTGTTTGAGGAGCAGCTGGAGAGGAGAGACCTGAGTTGTGTTTGAAAATTCAGTTTCTGACATGTCAGTGTCAGCACCACATTTAATGTCAAATTTCATGACTTAAATGTTCTAAAACAGCTGCTAGAGGAGCTGTGGGTTTTGCTAGGGCTTTCCTTCCTCATCCTACCTTGTTGGTGGGAGAGTAGGACAAAAAAATGTCTGTAAAGGGCAGTGTGTGTGTATTTTGATTGCACATATATGTATTTATTCATACATTTAAAAAAGGAGAATTAAGAAGATAAACTATGTAAAGCCACAGCCCTGTGATTAAAGCACTTCTAACAGATGAACTACAATTAGAATAAAGTGTCATTAAAGTTTGATGCTGTCATGGAATGGTGGTAACTGAGGAGTTTAAATTTAAAAGTAAATATGCTCGAGTAGGCGATGCATATGTTTGCTCTGACTCTTTCTGGGATGGAAGCCCCAGCATCTGTGACAGTGAAAAGCCAATTAATTTGTATTTCCTTGTTTTCACACTCGTGCTTTTCTGCTTAATGGTAGTTGTGAGTTCCTCTGGCTCGGAGTGCTTTGTTTTGGATCATTACAGCACTCCTGCAGAGCCTGGTGCCCCGGTTATGAATGGCTTTACCTGGAAATACTTCAGCAATCCCGGGTGTCCTCGCAGCAAGCTGTTTGTATCAGCAGGATTTGATTACAGAGAGCAGGAACGTCTGCAGAGCCCTGGTCAGGTCCCAGTGGAGGCACGGGTGGGACACAGCCCCGTTGTCCCTACACTGTCCCCGAGCTGTCCCCACTGCTGAGCTGGGTCAGGAGCCTTTGCACCCCTGCCCAGCTCCCCGTGCCAGCGTTCCCAGAGCTGGGCTCGGCTCCGCGGCCGCTCCCAGCCAGGAGCTGATCCGGGAAGGGGAAAAGCTGCTCACTGCTGGTTTTTGTGGGGTATTTACCACTGCAAGACGGGTGAGCAGAGAGGGGCAGTGGAACTGCTGGAAATGATTTCTTTCTGGCTCCAAACTCAGCTCTGCTCTGCAGAGGGGATGATTTATTCCACACGCCTTTGTCCCTCCCCAGCCTGTTGACACTGAGCAGACCCAGCGTGCAGGGGATGTTGATGTTCATGGAACAGCTCATCGGGAACAAAGTTTGTGAATAGTTGGTCAGAACAGCACTGGCTAGTTAGGCCTGTGCCTAGGGCTGGTGGAGGGCTGGATATCAGCCTGGATGGGTGAGAAGAATTTTTCATGCCCAGCCTCCAAAATGAAAGAGCATGGTCTATTTTGGAGCTGTAGGTATTGAATTAATGTGATTACTGGTTCTTCTGGATTGGTAATAATGCTGTGATTTATGTGACATTTTAAACTGTGCAGTTCAGTGTTTAGGTGACTGAGATTTTTGTTTCACCCACACTGCTGGTACCTGGTACCTTCATGGCACCAGTTCCACCCTGCTCTGTTTCTGTGAGCCCTCAATGGCTCACAGTCTATGGCTGTGCTGCCCAAAACTACAGAACAATCACTGGTGTCTTCCTAGCCAGGGAAAAGCACCTTTGTCACTTGATAATTCAAGTGGGAGAGCCGTTGTGCTGATCAGTCAGGAATGCCCACTTGGGCTGGCCCCAGGAGGGTCCCTTTGGGACAGTTCTGGGGCTGAGCACGGCCCTGCCGGAGCAGCCGCTGCCCCCGCGCCGCCTCCCAAAGCTCTGAGTTTAAAATAAAATCCATGTATTGGATTTCCACTGTAGGTGCTTTACTTTATAGATCAAACAGGATGATTTTGTCTCAGCTTTATTTAGAGCTATGTATTGCTAATGCAAGAAGGTAGCAATTAAGTAAAACCCTTCTGTTGATGCTGTGCACAGCCCGGGTTGCTGCTGGCCATGCTGCACATTTGCTGTTCCCCAGAAAAGCAATCCAGAAATGAAGTGTTTGTTTCTTTTTAAGGGGCTTTTGACTAAATTCTTTAATTTCACTGGCTGTCAAGGTAGTGTTAAGTAAAATAGGTTTGAACTGCTGTAGTTTTTGTGTACTGGACTAGATGTCAGAAACCTTTGCCATCACTGGAAATTCTGTCACTCTGGATTTACTATCTGTTTCCCACAGCTGAATTCCTGAGCAGTGTGATTTAACACCTTGGCTCTCCATCAGCCAGGCCTGGCATTTATTTGAATGCATTACACCACTGGTTTCCATAAACTATTTTACAATTGTTTCATATAAATGACTGTTTATTTCTACAAAAACCATCTGTATTTCTGTGGAGAGCAGCAGATAACTGTGTGTAAAATTCGGTAATGTCACAACAGTGCAAGTTAAGGAAAAACAGATTGGGCTAAGAAAAACCCTCTCATGAATGTGCGTAATGCTAAAAGTTTGTTTTCACTATTTAAATATCTTTATTTATTAACCAGTATTTGCATTTGTAATGATAAAATCTTTATTCCACTTCAGAGGTGTTGAGGGGCTTTGGGGATTTTTAGCGAATAAACAGATTTAAGATGTCCTCACAGCAGCAGGATTGGAGATGTAAACATTCTGCTCTGCAGCCAGTTCCTCTCGCACTGTTTACATGTTTTCTGTTGTTTTATTGTCATTGCCAAGCACACAATGGAATCCTGCCCCTTCTGTCATGCTCTAAGAAAGCTCCCACAGAAGGAGGCCTGAGCCCTCTCCACGTTCCCCCTTTCTCTGCTCTCTGCATGGATTGATCCCGCTCCTCCCTCAGCCCTTTTTGTTTATGGTCCAGTGCTCGTCCCTTGGCCCAGGGGCTGTGTCCAGCATCCATGGGGAGCCAGGCTTCCCCCAGGCCTCCCCAGGGGGACGAGGAGCTGCCTCGGTTTCCCTCCTCCCAGCCAGCACCCAAGGAGCCTCCACATTGAGCTATTTTAATTCCTCCATCTGCTGCCCATGTGCTGGCAGAGGGAGCACTGGAATCCAGCAATCTTACACTTAGCACGACTGATACTTTCTGACAGACTATTTGAAATGATAGAAATACATAAATCTCCTCTTTTTTATGACCTTGTAATAGCTGCAACATATTTCCAGCAAATATTTTCTATAGCAATAATAAAAAAGCGATAACAAAAAAATAAATATAAATATAGTTTAAACTCAAGCGGAATCATGCTTTCAAAGCCCAGGGATGGAGCAGCAAAGCAATAAATCATAAATCCTTGTGAAAGGAGAGACTTGAAACAGAAAGTCTCAACAGATATCAGTGTTAAGTGTTTATCAACAGGGATTTTTTGACGGCTCTGCTGTCTTCTGCCTGTGGACAGTGCTCAGTTCCCTTCTAATTGTTCCCTCCTGCCCAGCATCTCTCACTATGGCTGTTTGGCTGTGGCTGCCTAACTGTCCACATTTCTGATTTTTTCTTTCTTATTTTCTTTATTATTTGTTCTTTTCCTTCGTTATTTCCTTTGCCCAGAGAAGCTGTGGCTGCCCCTGGATCCCCGGAAATGTCCAAGGCCAGGTTGGACAGGGCTTGGAGCACCCTGGGACAGTGGGAGGTGCTCCTGCCGTGGCAGGGGAAGGGACTGGATGAGGTTCCCTTCTGCCCCGAGCCATTCTGTGACTCTGTGGTCCTTGCAAGGCCCTGTGAGCAGGCAGCAGTGCCTGAGGTGTGCTGGAGGTCAGTGTGGAGATGCTGCACCATTGGCACCATGTTTGACATGTTGCCCACAGCAGCTGCTCTCAGGTGTGGTGGTGCAGGGGTTTGTGGAAGGAGTTCGAGGGCAGAGCCTGGGCTTTCTCACAAGGCAAACTGTGAAATTGTAGCAGGAACCCCTAGCAAAGAGAGAATTAATGTATGACGTGAGCAAATGCAGTATACAAGGGCAAACACCGGCGTGGCTTTGGCAGAGCGTGCTGTGCTGAAGGGGATGGTGGGTTTTCATGGCACGCTTAGATTTCCAAAAAAAATTTGACAAAGGCTCATAAAGCAATTAAGCTGTCACAGGACGAGAAGGAGGATCCTCACATGGATTAATAATTGATTAAAAGACAGGAAACAAAGAATAGGAATAATGGCCCTCGGTGATTAGTAACTAGGTTACTGGTGGAGCTCCAGTGGAACTGGTGGAACCTGCATTGTTCACTAATGTGGGGCATGGAAAGGATGTGAATACTGATATGACAAAATGTGCTGTTGATACAAAAGAGGTAAGAATAGTGCAAATAAAAGCTGTCTGTGAAGCACTGCAGAGGTATCCACAGTGCTGAGTGACAGGACAATAAAACGAGAGAGGGAATTCAGTGTCAATGAGTACAAAATAATATACATGGTGAAAAGCAACTGTAACTATATGTGTACAATGATGGGCTCTAATTACCTTCCATCAGTCAGGAAGAGTATCCAGCATCATCAGGGGTAGTTCTCTGAACACTCCAGCTCCATGTAGGAGCAGGCAGAAAGACAAATGGAGCATCAGGAATTGGGTCTGTAAATCCCAACGTACCCACATCACAATTGCTATGTTTTGTCTTAAAAAAGAGAAGTGAATAGATGCAGAAAGGGATGAGTGGAAATGGATCAGGCACATGAAATGAGCAGATGTTGAGGAGGAAAAGGCTTTTCTGGTGTGGAAAAGGCACAGCGGGGTAGGAGAGGCGTCTGTGAAGTGCAGGTGGTGGGGAGATTTTGGGAAGATTTTGTCCTGCTAGTTCAAAGACTGGAGCTGCTCACCCCAAACATTGGGGTGGCAATGGCTCATTGAAACAAAAGGAATTCTTTTCCCCACACAGTGTAATAAATTCGAGAGGTAAATGGCATGGAAATGGGAAATTCAGAAGTGTTTTGGACAAATGCACAGACTTTTGTAAAGGGAGCAGAAACAGCTGACATAGCACAGGTGGAACTGGGGTGTTGGTGAGAATTATGGGGGCTCTTGAAGGTGCAGAGAGGAGGGTAGGGATGTGTTTTGTTGCAGAGACTAACACTGTAAAATATAGGCTCAGTTTTCAACCATTTGGGGTTTTTTGTTGATACTGGTCTTTATAGTTTAGGCTTGACAATTCCACAAACATTAAATATTCTTTCTACAATCCTTATTTCACCCTAGTAACTAGTTTAGAGATGGAGAGGGGTCTGGTTGGGGTTTTGTTTAAAGCCTGGTTCCCTGTTGCAGTGTTAGTATTGTTTATTGTGCAGATTCACCCCTGACCGTGGCATTCTTCATTGCTATTGAAAGTTAATGGGGGAAAAATTGCATTCCAAACATTTGAACCTGTAGTAGCCATGGCTGAACTTAGTTGATCTCTGGTGATCGGTTCAATTTAGTTACGATTTTTAGCCATTAGGCTGGGGCTGAATGATGGTGATTTGGTTGAGGCCAAATGTCTGCAGAAAATTGGCTGTTTGATAAGAGCCCTGTTATCAGAGGGGGATACTTTCTCATTTACATTTAGATGAGTATTGATTATTTATTTACTCAGAGAAGTGAGATTCGTTCCCAATCTTATCTCTCTCTGCTTGTCAGCAGAAAGAGAGAGAGAGCTCCTGACAACAGCCCAAGATAACAGCACTTTGTAGTGGAGATAAAAGTTGGAATGGGCCTTTTTCTAGTCTTGACTGAAAGGATAAGTTTTAAAAATTAGAACTGATGGGTCGTGTTTTCAAAAGCCCTTTCTGAAAGCTTTGCAGCTTAAATGGCAACAGAATTGGTTTGTTGGTCTGCGGGTGGCCTTCCCCTCTGCAGGGGGGACCCTTAATTTGATTATAGGGTGGGATTCTTCCCAGGCACCTTGGTGTGCTCATAGGGAAGCTGTGGGTCTTGGGGTCTATTTCCTTGTTTTTCATTCCTGATGAACATTCCTGTCTCTAAAGGGGTGTCCTGAAATAGCCAAGTGGGTATCTGTGGACAGAATCCGTGGTGAGAGTGGTTCAACAGGAATTTAAAAAGAAGGAATGTGTGTGATGCAGGATCACCCACAGGAGGGGTATGGAGCCCTGGGAGCTGCCATCAGCAACTTGGGACACTGGCCAGGACACTTTGTGCCAAGATTTTAAGGGTTTATTTTACAACTGCATCGAACATTTGCATGAGATTACAGAAATCCATAAAATCCATCTTTGGTATTGCCACTTGAAAATTTGTTGAAATTCACAGAGCAGGATTCCATTAGGAGACCATTAAATTATCCAATATTCCTACTACAGTGACATCATTTGAACTTGTGAGAGAAGCCTGATAGTAAAACTCCTCCACAGACTCAGCCTAACGTTCTTCATCTGTTGAGAAGCAGAGGTCATGTAAATTTGGACAGATATTTAAAGCGTAACTGAAGAGTAGATACTCTCTAAAAATCCATTTACACTTTTTCATTAATTTCTCAGTATTTTCTGTTTTTAAGGAGTTATCCATAAGGCAGGTTCCTGCTCTGGAGCTCCATTTCCCTGCTTTATTAGCAGAGTTAATACAGGCTTGTCACAAACTGGGTAAAACAATTTACCTGACCATGGAATTCTCAAGCTGCCCCAGATAAAAATGCTCCTTTGCCACTGCAGGGTGTGTTGAAGGTTGTGATCCCTGATGGCTCTCAGCAGGGTTCAGCAGTGTAGGGGCTGTTCCTGATATGGCTGATTTTGTTCTTTGGGGTGGATCCAGCTGGTGGAATCAGATCCACACAGAGGGACAGTGAACTCTGCCTTCATTTAACCCTTCCATTGTGTCAGGGTTTGCCCCCATTGTGCAGGGATCTAGGACCAGGTACCAACAGCACAGATGTTCAGATGGGAGCCAACAGTTCCCTTGGGTGTAGCTTGGGAATCTCTGGGAGGTGCTTGGGATGAACAGACAGAGCCTTTGGGTTTTGCTGTAACTGATCCTGTTCTTAAACCTACACCAGATTTTAAATCCAAATTGATTTACTGCTTTGAGATTTGTTTCAATTCACTGTCTTTTGCTTCTGCCTAACAAGCAGGCCTCTGTTTATTTAATTTATTTTAAATTTAAATTGTTAATCACATTTCCAGTAGCCAGGAGAGGAGCAGTGATAGTGCTGGATCTGTTTGCCTTTCTTTGTGCTGCACTGAGACATCTCCACTGCTTTTCGAGCTTGGTTTGCACTGCAGATGCTTTGGCAGCTCCTCATGCCAGCACTGGTGGGAGCTGCTGGGGCTCCTCCTGTGTCCTGCAAAAAGCCTGGCATTGTCTGCTCTGAGAGGCACTGGGAATTGGGGGAGTCTGTAATGCTGCACTCGGGGAGGGAACGCGCCCAGGCCGAGCAGCGAGTGCCTCACGTGGCTTTGGGGACGTGGAATGAGAAGCTGTAATTGAAATTCTGCTGTAGTAAATCTAAAATTAATTGGCTAACAAATTCCATTCCTTAGGCGTGCCATCTGAGGCTGAAAGTCTTAATTTTTTTATATATTTTAAATATTTCATCACATATGCTCGTAATTCAAAGTCAGCAAACAGTCAGAAATCTTTTAAGTGCTGGTGAAGAGGGAAAAGATTTTTTTTCTTTCAGTTCCACGTTTTTTGTTACTTTGAGATCTGGTTAAAGGGGCTTTGAATCACTTAAGATTTTTCAGATATCCATTTAGGTTATTTTACTGGATGATGTGGAAAATACACAGCTGATAACTTGGTGTGCACTTCAGCTTTCAGGTGAGCAGGATTGGAGTCACTCTTTGCTGCTCCTGGGTGGGGCAAGGACAGGAGGGCCCCCACCAGCTCCTGCTCTGGGAAGGTGCTTTTCTTCTTTGGGGTCCCACCTGGAGCTTGGTGCACTTGGGCCTCCACCCACCCCACCAAGGCCTCTCCCGACCACTGTCAGCACAACAGGGCTAGAGCTGGCTCAGGAGGCTTCACCGGGAACTGGATCAGTGTCCTGGTTTTGTTCCAGTTAAGGCATGTAGTGTAAGGATCCATTCAACTAAAAGGTTCTTTTTTAATGGCCTAGTTTTTGTAAAAACAATTTTTGATAGATTTTCTGTAGTTGTAAAACAATTTTTTAAGTGGTATTGTCCTTACTTCGAGGATTTGGATGGGGAAGAAACAAATTGGCACCAGAACCTTTCAGATCTACTGTTAAAGTGTGAAAATAATTCGTTTAGAGCAGCAGCATCTGTCCCTCTGTGTGCTGCAGTTGATAAGGAAGGGCTGATTTCCTTCTCAGTTATTTCCCAGTGCTCTGTGCAGGCAAGAGGGACGGGCAGGGAGCAAACACGGGGGGCTCCTTCACGGAGGAAAGATGCCCAGGAAATCCCCCCCGGGGGTGCATTGAGGTTTCTCACACCACTCCTGTCTCTCAGCACGGGCAGGGGGTTTGGTACAGGCTCACCTGGTGTAGGAACGTTGTGGGAGTGTTGGACAGGGGTTTGTTTGTCAGGTCACACCGGGAAAAGCTGAAGATAATGGCAATGTGCTGTTTCCTTCCACACCATCCTCCAGCTTCTGGCAGGGCCCTTCCCTTTGGCAAAGGGCTCTGAGACATCAACACCCACCTGCTGTGCTCCTGGGCTGCAAGTACCTCATGTTAGTTGAACGTGCTAAGCCATCACTGTGTTAGAAAACAGATGATTTTACAAGTTACTTTATGTTTCAGGTCCTCAGTATCGGCTGGAGAAGCAGAGTGAACCTAATGTCCCAGTAGATTTAGACTGTACCTTGGAGAGCCAGAGCACTTTGGAATTCTGCCTTGTCCGGGAGAACAGTATGTTTCCCCTTTTCACTTTTGCTCTTGTAAACTGCTTAAACTCACATAAGTTATGTATTTTGGAACACAAGCTGTGCTGTCTGGGCAAGTACATTTTGACGAGACTCTCTGTCCCGAGGCACTTCTCCATGGTGCCAAAACAATATTCCAGAGGGAATGATGGATTTCATACCTTTAGTAAATAGTTTGCATCCTGTTTATCACTTCATGATTAATCTTTTGCTGCTAAACTCTGCTCTGTAAAGTTATGACCAACCCTTAAAAACATGAAATATGAACCTTTCTGTGTTGCAGGCATTGCTCAGTCAGTGAGTCGAGGGCTCGGTCTGCAGGGTGTTGTGCCATGTCAGTGGGGCTGTCAGAGGCACTGGGGTTTTCTAATACAACTGAAGGAAATTAGCCATGCAGAAATAACTAGAGCAGTTTTATGATTTTTGAAGTGCCAGACAAATACTCTTCTCTCCAGCTCTGCTCAAATGTTATTATTCTATTACTGTTTTAATGATCTTAATACTTATTTCCTGATTTATTTCTTTACATGAAACAATATGAAACTTTAAAAAAAGACATTTAACATTGATTTGTGTTTGTTCCCTGTGGCATTTTAGTCCATTCTTTGTTGTTTACAACAGCCATGCACTCAGGTTTGGTGTTCTTTCATTCCATTTTGTGTAAAAATGTTGATCCTACTAATGAGTAAAACTAGTCACAGCCCTGCCCTCACCCAAGAACGTTTCACACAGCCATAGTAAGAGCCTGCTTCAAGTAGTAGAAGAGTATTTTCTTTCTGTGCAAAGGTTAAACCTTTCAACTGATGCTTTTTGACTACAGCAGCTGTATCTTATCCCAGAATGGCAGCAGAGCATCCCCAAAGCACCCCTGGCTGCAGCAGTGAGCAGCAGCCTCTGCTCCTTTCAGGGAACAGCAGAAGTGAGAAAGCACCAGGAGCTCCCAGTGCTGCTGGGATTAACACTCACAGCTTTGGCTGCTGCTCTCCATAAGGGACTTGCTCCCAAAATATTCCTGGTGCTTCTGGTTAATTTCTTCATAAAATGGTTCTGAGAAACTGTAGGAGAGACCATGGCAAGAGGGAGCAGGGGGGCTGTGCTGAGGAAATGGAGCAATTCTGACCTCACTAATTGAGTTGTGCTCTTTTACAAGCCAGAATTCCCCGACGTCTGCATCCCACCTATTATTTTTTTATCGATTTTTAATCTATGAAATGATGCACACTAGTCATACTTCCATGGCTTTTGCCTGTGATTTAAAATAACATTTTTTTTAACCCAGGCTCTGTAATTAAAAGAATGCTGTAGATACTCCATTTTTAATGTATTTTCATCATCTGTGGAGGAATCCAGGCTGTGGCTTGTAGCTGTATCTCCTGCAGGTCTTTGCTCTCCTGAGTGACTGAATTCAGGTTGCACCATTACTTAAAGAGTAAATTTGTTGGAATTTTTACAAGTGGTGTAGCAGGAGGCAGTCAGTCTGCTCTGCTCCAGGGGAGCCTCAGGAGCCTTGGCTCACCATAAATGTCAGTCACAGTGTTGAGGGGACACTTTTCCCTTCTGAAGTCCCTGTGCTGCACTGCTCCCCTTCCCTCCCAGGCCAGGAGACACCAAAGTGAGCCCTGCTCCTCCACAGAGCACTGGAGAGGTGTGGGATGGATCCCTGAGGCAGCCAGGTCCAAATTCCCTTAACTGGGGAGCATTCCTGCCTCCATTTAGCAATCAGTGGTGCCCATCTAAGAGCATGATCTGGAGCCCTGCTAAGGGGGGGATTCCCATGGCAGGGTGACCCTGCGCTGTCCCTGCTGCAGGCCCTGCACAGTTTGTGAGATCAGTCACAGTCCCTGCCTTGTGCAGAGCCTGGCTCCTCCTGCACAGTCAGAAAGTGCATTTTGGGGTGTTCAGGAGCTATCTTTTGGCATGACATTAGAATAGAAATATTGACAGTTTTGCACTATTAATAAAATAATGGCTTGACAGTCCTATCATCAAACTGAAATATTCACTTTGTGCATTCTGTCTTGATTTGAAATACTTTTGGCTTTGATATGCCAGTCAGAAAAAACTCTGTTGTAACAGCTATTACTTGTAAATGTGCTCTTCATAGTCTCATAGTCATTTATAAATATATATATGGATGATGCCAAGAATCTGCTGGGAGAAGAGCAGCCACATTCCTTTGGGCAAAGAGAAAGTTTATATTTCAGGGTATTAAATGAAACAAAAACTTTCCATTATTAAGAAATATGTGAGGAGAAATCCCCTTTCCATCCAGCATTTACTAATAGCATTCAAGCTAATAAACTGCTTCCAGTGTGCAGAACTTTTAACTTGCACAAAGATTTATCTTTAAACTGAAAGCTGCACTTTGTAATGTGAAATGCCTTTATGTGTGGTAGCAAGCCGTTCATGGCTAATTTAGTTTTATTCTTGCCATATTACTTCTGGAAAGTTCCTCTTTCTCATTTTATCATTAGATAGTAATTAGTATTCAAGGGAAATTGGTCTTAATATATTAAAATTGGTTTAGGGCTTTTAGACCTATAGCAAAGCCAATGTCTTATTGGAAAATGTAATTGGGGATTCTGTGTATGTAATTAATTGTATTACAATTAAGAACTTTCATTAAGCAATATTCTAGTACATTAAAGTAATAAGGGACATTTTTGCAGTGCAGTTAACTTTGTGTTTTGTTGTTTTATCAAGGAAATACAAGTTCACTTGCTCTTGAATAGGCTGCACATGACATTTCAGTATTGAGGTATTCCTAATGTATAATTTTTATCTGTGCTCTGGGGCTGGCAGGGGTCCCTGTCAGAGGAGGCTCCTGGTTTAGCTGAGCCCCTTTAGGATGAGGCTTCAGTTTTAGCTTCTGCCTTGCTTCCAGCTCATGGATCTGGTGCTGTTGTTCCACTGGTGTCGGTCTCGTTTGAGAATCAGGATTTTCAGTGAGGAGATCGGCCTGAGTGACCAATCTCACTGTGTTTCACAGGGGCTCAGCTCTGTCCTGGGGGCTGTGTGGGGCAGGAGGAGGGGTCAGTTCTGCCTTGTCACACCTCCTGTCCCAGCACAGGGTGCCATTGTGACCACAGGCTGTGGGGACACCCCACTGGTGTCCAGCCTGGAGGAGGGTCCTGGCTGGCTCTCAGCAGCAGGGCAGCAGTGCCATTGCCATCCTCCTGCTTCACTGCCAGGCACTGCCACACCACAGCCTCTCAAGATGCTTTTAAGTGCACCAAAAAGTTTGACATATCTCATTGTATCTTTGGAGTGGTGCAGCATGAGGGTTTGACATGATACATTATGATAATCCATAGTATAGAGACATTAACACAGGGGTCTGTGACAAAATGCATTGTAATGTCTCGGAAGGAGCCATTACAATTTATCTTGTCATTCTGGAGCATGGAGTGGTTGCAGTGTTAAGATGGCTCTGCATAAATTCACATGGAGACTGTTTAATTTGATTTTTGGAATTCTTTCAAGTCAAATGGCACAGCCCAATTTGTAGTTAACCCTTCGGTGTCCCCCTTCCCCAAAGGAGAGTCTGGTGTGTGGGAAGGGCAGCACTGGAAAAGCTGTGGTGAAAGTCTGTGACATGGGAATCTCCTGCTTTGTGCTCTCCATGTGGTTTTGGACTCATTCAACAGCAGATGCTCACCATGGTGTAGTCTCGAGGCCACTCCAACAGTACAAGTCTCAAGCAGAATTAATACTGGAAAATCTGACAAGTTGGTACCTGCTTTGCTGGAGCTTTAAGATCTGTACTAAAACTCCATCATCTCATCTTCCCATTATTAAAATTTCAGCAAAATAGAAAGTTTTCATCAATCTCCTGCAGTAAATGTAGTTCTCTGAACTGGCAGTTGGTTCAGCTTTTAGGACTACATTAGCCAGGATATTAAACAAAACGTGTCATTCCTCAGGATCTCCTGTAAGAAGCTAAATCAGTTTTCAAACATATTTATGCCACTTTATCTAGCAGCATCTGAATGATCATTTCGAGCTGAGGTGCTTTATTAGCAGCTGGCATTGAAATTACTCTGTGCAATTATATATCGCATTATAGTAATGTTGAAATTGGTGTTAATCCAACATCATAAAATGTAAAAAATCTTTAAAGCATGTTATATTTTTTCAGTAATTGGCATTTTGGCTTAATGAGTTGTTGCCTTTTATAAAGGCAGTACCTGTAGTGGTAATGAGAATACTAATCAGTAAATAAAGTGCAGCTTCACATCAGCGTGCCCAAGCTGCTGCCAGCAAATGGGAGATCTGTGCTGGTGCTGACATTGAGGGTGGCACCCCTGGGACAGGCACCTCTGGGTGGATTTGTGGGCAACTGTGGTCCCCTCCCTGAGCTCCTTCCTGGGTGGGTGCCCAGCAGGGTCACAGGATACCTGTAGTCCAGGGTTGCCTCGTGCTGCCCAGGAACTGACCACTGGGATGGTGTGCTGCTCTTCCTGCAGCCACAAACGTCTGTCACGGTGTCCCCAGTGCCTTAGAGACTGACCTGGGCTGGAGTGTGGCATTTCCTGCTCCCAGAGACACGGGCCTGAGCATGCAGTGCTCCCTCAGCCGGCCGGGTGGGCGCCGGGGGCCAAAGCTCCCCTCCAGGACTGTGCTTTGCCTTGCAGGTTCACGAGGGGAAGAGGTCTCCGAGGAGGACCCCCAGATCGACATTGCCACAGTGCAGGACATGCTCAGCAGCCACCATTACAAGTCCTTCAAAGTCAGCATGATCCACCGGCTGCGCTTCACCACGGACGTGCAGTTAGGTAAATGAACCCGTGCACGGAGCAGCTCACACCTCTGGCTGTCTCTAACAGCTGCCTGGCCATCCCAGGCTGTTCTGAACCCATCATCATCACCTTGATCCATTTTCTCATGCAGCATTTGAAAGTGTTGCTGGCATTTCAGCAGTTAAAAATATTGCTTTCGGTTGAAAATACTTCAGTGTTTTTATTATCCCCAATCAGTTGCACATGTTGCCTCTGAACGAAGGCCATTATTTAATGACCTCGTCTCTTTTTTTCCAGTCTAGGCTTCCTAATGGAAAGCTTCTTGCCAACTGTTTTGTTATTTTTAAATGAGGCTTTGCAAAATTGAGAATTACTGGGTTTTTCCTTTTCTGAGACTGAAAGATTTTTAACGACCTAGTGGAAATTTGAGGTGGAACAAAATAAACGAGCATTCTCTAAAGGTTTTATATTGTCCTTATTGGCTCACTGAATGCTTTTGAAAACCCGAAGGCCAAGGGCTGACAGAATCCTGAATTACAAAATCCCCATTACTGTTTTAAAATGATTGAATGGCTTTTTATCTTTGTGTTTAAATTGTGAAAATTTGATTAATGGTGCATTGGTAGGTGACCTGTGACATTCCTGCAAATACTTTCATAAATAAGTGATTCAGCAGTAAGATATTAAGTGCCATAATGTTTGCAAAATACATTTATTCTGTAGAATTCAGAATTGTTAAGCTATACCAATTCCTGTATTATTGTCACTACAGTCTCTTCATTCTCCCATCCTGAAGCACATGTCAGAGTGCATGTCTGTAAAATTCTCACAGAAGAGGCTGTTTTGGTTTATTTTGAGCTGTCTAGTTAAGGCAGGATTTATCTGCTGTGCTGGAGCAGGGCAGTGCTGGGCATGTTCAAGTGTTCGAGCAAACTCTTGGGTGTGAGTTTGCTTCCAGTGAAGTTTGACTCACTGTGTCTGGGAAGTGTCAGAAATGAGAGCTTGAAAAGGTCATGACAGATCACTAAAGATAAATGGTTAAGGGAGCAGAGCTGTTAAATGAAACAAATGGCTTAACTTGTGCAGCAGTGGAGGAGCTGACCCTGCCTAGTGCTGGAAGGACCATAAAATTTCCCTTTTATAACACTCTGAGAACTTGTGTGATTTTGATGGCAGTGCACTGACAATGGGGTTTTATAATCTAATTATTTTTTAAGAATCAAAGAAAACCCCAGCAGGGTGTTCAAACCTTGGGCAAATGTAGAAAACCAAAATCTTTCTATAAAGTCAGAGTAAGTTGCTGGGGTAGAGCAATGCTGGTAAAACAAGGACTGCGGGGCTGTTTGGGTTTGGGCTGATGAGTGTTGCATGTTACCTGGGAGTGGCAGACTGCTTCCTCCTCCCTGAAAGGGAAAATCACAGGGCTAATTTTTTGTTTCCAGTCATAGTAACTGGTCTGGGAGCTAGCTGTTCTGCAGCAGTTTGATGATGGCTAGTTGCAAGGACTTTTCTTTGCAGCCTTTTTGATCAGTTCTGTGTAGCAGCCATAGCACAGCAAGTGTTTCTCAAGGACCCCAAAAATCCCGTGTCACTCCTTTGCTCCTTGTTGGCAGATCAGTGGTGTCAGTGGCTGTGCAGGAGTGGATTGCACTTCTTGAAATGTTTTAGCTGTTTTGAGGCCTGATCATTGCATTTAAGACAAGGTTTATGAAAAATATGGGAGTAAATTTGATTTTCTGTACATTGTGCATAGCTCTGTAGTAAAAGGTGATGCGTGGATGGCCATGGGAGGAGTGCCCAGCCCTCTGAGTGATGGGGTTATTGCATTTAAGGTAGCAGTTTAAGGTCTGAGGGTTGTTTCAGCCCACATCACAGGGTAATGCACACACAGCAGCACTCTCAGCAGTTTTAGAAAGGCTCTATCATGTTGTGGAGGAATAAGACACATTTACTTGTGTATTACATTAGCAGAACTAACAGGAGCATATTGTCTGGGAAAACAACTGCTGGCAAGTATTTCAGAAAGGGGGCTGGTGGGAATTGCAGACCCCAAAAAAGGGAGAAAGAACAGAGCAGTGTTACTGGACCCATACATTGATAGAATTTCTTTTCACAAAATGAATGAATTAAAAAAATAGTAGAGGGAGCATTTTTACTTAGGTTTTGAGTATGAGTGATTCCTGCTGCGAGACAGAGACTGCAGAAGCCACAGACACAATAGTGTTTTGATTTTAGGTTTCAACACATCCAGACTGTGAGAACAATAACACAAAAAAGACAACATTCTTTGTCAATGTGCTCTCTGGATGTGGGTGAGCTTGAGCCAGCGATGTCGAGATACAGAAATAATGGATGAAGTATACAGCAACAATTTGCAGATAAAAATAATAGAAGTTAAATTGTATTTTACATGATAAAAAAAGATGAAAGAGGAGGAAGTCTGTTCCATCTGAGATGGTTACAAAATGGTGAAGTAGCCTCTGCTGAGAAGATTGATGCAATGGGGAGTGACCTTGGCTTGGAGCAGGAGCTGGTGATGTATGTATGAGCATCTCGCTGCTAAATGGACCCAGATTTGTAGCACTAATATACATGGAAGCCCAGAACCAAACTCAGGATAGCAATAAATCAACAGCCACTTTGGGTGTCATTTCTGGTTTATATTCCACTATTGTTCTATCACTTTAATTCATGTCACTATCATCTGTTCATCTGGAACTGTTTTATATAATTTTCCAGTGGAGTTACCTGACAAATCCTATCAAATTAACAAGGTGCATTAACAGTATTGACTGACTGTGAATTCTGAAGTTGCAGGACGAAACAGTGAAATTTTTTTAAGCATATTTTTAGGGGTGATGCTCTTAGAGGATGGGATGGGGAACAGCCCTCGCACACAAAGAATTTGCACCTTTATTTTTAGAACTTCCCTTGACTTTTCTTTAGTGAGGAAATGAGACTTTGTATCATCAACTTCCATATTTTCCTTAAACTACAGCAAATACCATTTGGAATAATGAACCATTACAGTGAAATACCAACACCGATTTTACATAATCTGTCCAAAATTAAATCACAAACCAAAATGGGCTCCAGATACAGCCTCAGCCTACTCAAATTAGTGAGTTCCAGCAGCCTGGGTGTTAATTGGACTCTTGATACAATGCTTAATTGCAATGTGATCTCTGTGATGTGAAGTGTGTTTAATGCCAGAGTGCACTGTTGGGTTAGTGGGGTGTTCCCATAACCCGTGGGGTGGGCGAGGCTGGCCTGGATTTTGGGCAGGGGCTGCAGCCAGACCCCCCCAGGCTCCTGCCTCATCCAAACCCTCAGGAAGGAGAAAGCTTTGTGCTGTTTTTCCAGAGAGGCAAGAGTTAAGTGATATTTAAATACTTCTTTCCTGTATTGCTTCCTTTTGTCGATGTCTTATGAGTTTCACCCTCTAACTCATGGCTGAAGACACATCATTGTTTTTAAGGCTCTGCACACCTAGATGTAAAAAGCTGCCTGGGAAATTTGTTCAGCTGTGTTCAGCTCCTGAGCTGGTTCCAGCAGGATGCTCCTTGCCCTCTGCACTGGTGTGGCCTCACCTTGCGTACTATGTGCACTTTAGGGCACCACAATGTAAAAAAGACATTAAGCCATTAGGGAGCATCCAAAGGAGGCCACAAGGAAGGGGAAGGGTCTGGAGGGGAATCTTAAGAGGAGCAGATGAGGGCACTTGGTTTTGAGAAGAGGAGACTGAGGCCAGACCTCGTTGAGGGCTTCAGCATTCCCTCCTCATGAGGGGAAGCAGAGGGGCAGGTACCATCTCTTTGCTCTCGTGACCACTGACAGGACTCGAGGAAAGGGCTGAAGCTGAGTCAGGAGACATTTGGGTTAGACATCAGGAAAAGGGTTTTCACCCAGAGTGAGGTTGGGCTCTGAAACAGGCTCCCCTGGAAAGTGATCACAGCATCAGCCCTGCCTAAGTTCAAGAGGCATTTGGACAACGTTGTTGGCACAGGGTGGGATTGCTGAAATGTCCTGTGCAGGGCCAGGGGTTGGACTCAATGATCCTGATGGGTCCCTTCCAACTCAGCATCTTCTGAGCCTCTGGTTCTGTTATTCTGTGATTTCATGTCTGCTGTACAGCAGATGGAGTGGGGTGGGTGGTGATAGTGTCTGTTACACAGAGCACTGGTGACTGCAGTACCAGCCCTATCTCCTATAAATCTCACAGCTCATGTAGCTGCTGCTTCCAGAAGAGCTCTGTACGCCTTCTGAAGAATTTTTTCTGTGATATTTCTTTCTTTTGGTGTGCTTAAGCAGGAGAATAAAATACAGATTATCAATGCAGTTTGATAACCGTTTGCTTCTGGTTTCAAAAGCTCCTGTGCTTTCAGAAAGCCCAGAAGGGCAATCTACCTTCAGCCCATTTAAGATTTATAAAGTGTGTCAAACGGCTGATATGAAATCGGTTAAACAGATCACTGTTGTGGCTCTCTATTCTTTCTCATCTCAGGTATTTCTGGAGACAAGGTAGAGATAGACCCTGTTACTAATCAGAAGGCCAGCACTAAGTTTTGGATTAAGCAGAAACCCATTTCAATCGATTCTGAACTCCTCTGTGCCTGTGACCTTGCAGAAGAAAAAAGCCCAAGTGAGTAGTCCTTTTTATTTATGTTCTCTCTCCTCTGCCTCCCTGGATGTGCTCAATGTCCAAAGAATTATTGCTACCATGTCCTTTTCTTTCTATAGGTGTATTTTATTCATTACAGGATGTTTTTAATCTGACTCAATTCTGTTATAGAGAACACAGCATAAACAGACACACATTTTATGAGTGTCCTTTGATGCTGCTCTCAGCTAATGGCATCACTCAGTGTGTCTTGCCCACTGTCACACCAAGGGAACACTGGCTCTGCCCAGCTGTCTCCAGGTTTGCAGCACAGCCAGCAAATCCATGTTTTAACGTAATTGCAATTTTTTGGAGCTTTTTAACTTCCAGGTTGGTTTCAAATGTCTTTGGTGCAGCTGAGGATCTTGGACATGCAGTAAGTGTCACCTCAGTCTGAATTTGCCCCAGCCATGCAGGGTCACTGAGATTGAAGGTGCCACTCTGGGCACACTGTTCTGTAGTGGTGGCCAGGCCAGGACAGTGGTGACAGCCAGGTCTGGGGTCAAGCTGGATGTCCCAGCTCAGTCATCACCCAGAGGTCAGGGTTGGCTCTGTAGAGTGCAGCTTCAAAAGCAAGGGCTTGTGCTTGTTGTGTCAGTAGAGTAATGAGAGTCCCTATCTGGAAAATTTGTTTTAAAAAGCACAGGACGGGCCCTGGGGGAATTGGGCAATGACTCCCAGTGGGGCCAAAATGGAACTGTCTACTATTAAAAAGTGACTGCAGTTCAAAAGCTCAGATGGATTTTATTGCACTTGTGCCTCTGCAGGGTAGTGAGATGCTGGTATTAAGTACTTATCTGCAAGGTGACAGAGAGGGAGAATTATGTGATACATATTTACAGAGGTAATGATCTGTTGAATTCTCTTGGAAGAGTAAATTTATGGCTGCCACAGATTTTATCAGCAATTATTGAACTATATCCTTCTCCCCTTCATTACCCCTTCCTACTCCATGTTCTTGGTCTAGTCATTGTCTTCCTTTTCTGTCTGTCCATCAAGATTTCATGGTCCATGGGTAGGCACAAGCCCAAGGAGAAGCTTCCCCAATGACCTGCTAGTCTGAAACACGTGTGGATTTTGTGTGCAGTGCCAGGGGCAGTTTGTGCTGGTAAACTCTGTCACACCTCTGCTTTGTATCCACATTTCACTGCAAATGCAAACATTTAAGGGGAGAAAACGGTGCCCACAAAACGAGGCTGTATTTGAAGAGTCAAACTGAAACCTGGGGTTTCCACTGCTGTCAACACACCAGGGCACAATCCCTGGACACCCTGGATCCCATCCTGCCAGGATGGGGCTCTCCAGCCCCAGAGGCAGGGCCTGCTGCTGTGGGAAGTTATGTTTGTACCCAAATTCTGCCAATCCAGGAATGTCAACCCCCAAATAGAGCCCAGGTGCAGGAGGGCAGTACCTGCACATGGGGACCACTGAAGGGAGAATCACAGTGGCTTTGGAGAGGACACTGACAGGTTGCAACCAAGGCAACCATTACAGAACTGAGGCGTTTATTTGCTCATTTTTGTGTGAACATCTTAAACTTCTCCTACTAAATAATGGTTCAGCACAGTTCCAAAAGGAGAAAATACTTCTTCCTGAAACTGCTGACCTTTTCCCAACTCACTAAAGATGTTCCAAAAGTCATTATTTTAGGCCAGCAGAAAAGACTTTTAGTGTGACATCTCAGAATGATGCATTTTGGGGAACTGAACAGCAGATCAGTATCTCTTGAATTTTAAATGGAAAAAAGTTATTTTAGTAGCATAAAGGAATGAAACTCACTGTATTTCACAAGTTTTGTCTGTGATTTTTATCAGCACGGTGATGTATGTTTGTAGAAGAGTTTACATCAAAAATTATTCCCGGATCTTTCTTGAATGAATTATTGCAAAGAGAAGCTGAGTACAGATAAGGTCTTTGAGTTCTGCAATATATTTTGTTTTCGTGTTTTTATCTGTTGTAACACAAACATGCTCCATCTCCTCTTTCAGAAGTGCTTGTCCCATTGTGCTGGGTTCTGGGTTTGGGGCTGCCTTCCCTCCCAGGCACTGCAGTGAGGTTAGAGCCCAGCTGAGCTCTGTTCTTCTGGGCTGGGCTCTTGTGACTCTGAAGAGGTGAAGGGTTTGCACCAGCCTCCAAATGTCACCCTACTTTTTGGTAAGGGCAAGGGGTGTTGGGAATGGAGGTTGAGTGCTGGGACCAGCAGATGGGTGCAGTGGAGAGACCTGTGCATGTGTTCTTTACTTCTCGCTGATCTGGGTCATGCAGAGGAGCTTTAGTGGCACCTGTGTGTGTGTGAAAGGACTCAGCAGCTTCAGAGCTGACATGGTGGGAATATTGATGGACAGCTCAGAGCCTTTCTGGACAGGCTGAGTTTTCCTGTGCTGCAAGTTCACAGAACTCAGAGCTGCCTTCAGTGAGGGCAGAAAATGAAAACAGAAAGCTCTGGCATCTCATTTGCCATTAGTGGGGGGATTGTAGGCATGGACAGCTGATGATTTTTGTTTGCCCTTGTAGTAGCACTGGGTCAGAATGTGAAGTTTTATTTGTAAATTAAATCAGACTCTCTGGATTTAGACTGAGGGGAGAGGTAATGGCCCTGCTGGCTTGCTCCGATGCCATTAGAACCTAACAACACTGGGCACGAACATCTCCTTTAAATCAGGTTCAGCCTGATTATCACAAGAGATTCTGAATGTTTTGAGTCTTGAAAGGAAGCATCCTATCATGGAGAAATAAGATTTAAGCCTTAATAAAGTAGTTGTCATTTTTATAGCTGAAAAGAGCTTTGTATCTCAATTAAGTGTACATAATATAAAGTCTTAAGGAAGCAACATAATATGTTTAATACAGTTATATCCCTTTGCAATAGTGTAATTTAAAGGAAATCTGATTCTGGTAATGTCTCTTACATTACTTGGACAGGGGAGAAACTTGAGTGTCACTGCCCAGTGCCCGTGTGCCGTGCTCTGTGGTCCCAGTGGCCGTGAGGGATGTCCAGGGCACCGGCTGAGCCAGGGCAGCCCCGCAGTGCCACCACACCTGCCCGAGGCTCTCCCAGGCATCTGTGCTTTATACAAGCTGCAGAAATTGGATTTATTTGATCATTTACTTGAAACACTGAAGCAACATTCTCTGTGATCCTCTATCTGCCTTTTTTTTTGTTTTCATAAAGCAGAGACATCTCAGTTGCTCTGTCAAAATACCCTCGGTATGAAGGTAAGTCTAAACAAAGGTGTTTCGTAGGTCACAGAGTACATGGGTAACTTCAGTTTGTAATTTAATTGCCCGCTTTGCACCCTGCAGCTGAAGATTTCCTTTAAATTCTGATTCCATTGTTGCACTGAGGCTTAACAGAGTGTTAACCTGGTAATAGGCACAGGGCCTCCCCATTATATGTCTCGCTATCGAGCGGTTCTGCATGACTAGTTAAAAAAGATGGCAAGAAGATTAATGAAAGCTGCGAGTACAGAAGGGGGGCAGGTACCTCGGTAAGACTTCAGCGAGGAGATATTAGAGCTGAACCAGAGCTTGGCTTTTTCTTTATCCTGTGACCTTTGAACCTGCCTTACTGTCGAGAGCTGCCAGCCGAGCCGACGTTTTGATTGATGTTGCTACACGAGTCAGGCTTTCCCATTGAATTCCACATCTGCACGAAAATAGCTTTTCCAGCAGTATTCACTCTGGCTGTAAGTGATAGCCAGAGCAATGCCTGAACCCCCTTTATGTAGTTTTCATTTAAAGCTAAAGGTATTTGATGTTTTAATTCATAGTCCAGTTCCTCCCGATTATGCACATTGGGTAATACTAATTCAATGGATTTGTTGTTGTGTTGTGGAAGGGCTGACAACACCCAGGAAGTGTTGGGCAGGCATTGGGTTCCTGCTGCTCTGGGAGCTCCTATAGAGCCGTTGCAGGTTTGCTCAGAGCCTGCAGTGGGGCCAGAGCAGAGGCAGTGTGTGCTCTGGAAACGGTGCACAAAATATCACGTGCTGGTTCCTGATATCCCTGATCCCACAGTGGAGCAAGAAGTAACACACTAAAATTCCTACTCGGTAGGAGACTAATCAGAGGTTGTGAACAAAAGGTAAAAAGCAGATTCAGCAGAGAAAATGTTCCCAGACTTCAGGCTTGGAGTGAAAGGACCGTCCAAGTGAGGAACAGAAGGGGAGAGCCCAGAGGTGGGCAGGCTGTGCAAGCAGGGGCGCCCGGAGGACGGCAGCGGGCACAGATGGCCCTGGCTGTGCCGGCGGCTCCGTGTGCCCTGGTGGGCTCAGGCTGTGCCAGGCTGGGGACAGGGGCAGCACTGGGCAGGATGTGTCCCACCAGAGAAGGGCTGGCACTGAGGGGTCCCCTGGCCCTGCAGAGGGACAGGAGGGGCCGGGGGCAGCGTCGCTGGAGCAGCTCCGGCCGCAGCCAGGCGGTGCTGATTAACTGCGGCCCCTGGAACAGCCTCGCCATAAAAGTTCTCCTGAGCGCAATCAGAAGCGCGCATTGCCTCATCCTTTTAACAAATCTGTTTTGTAGCCCTATTAAAAGGGGTCTTCATCTATCCTGTCAAAGCTATTCTGCTGGGGTTTTTTAGTTTAATTACACTATCCAATTAAAACTCCTCGCTGCATTTTGATTTGCCTCTCCTCGGGCCTGAGTGGATGTGACATTTACAAGGCTCGCCTCTCTGGCAGACAATGCGTGATTGATGAGGTGCAGATGCAGTGGAGGAGCCAATTGCCATGTGGAAACACTGCATTTTGATTTATTTATCTTTTTTCCCAAATAAGGTTGCTGGTAAAGAGGTTTTGGGCAACCTCGAGTTGCACCTCAAATTTCAGCATTTTTGCAAAAATCTTCGTTAGTATTCTGGCTCTGATAATAATTTAAAGAAGAAACAAAAGGCTTTGGGGGAAAAGAATCCGAATGTGTGAATAGTTACCACAATTTGACACAGAAGTGGGTGTGTGCTGCACTTTAATTGCAGCTCTGCTTTCAGGACATCTGGGCACACGGCACCCTCTAATAGCAGTGCTGAGTAACAAGCCTACAAGTGGAACATAAAGGGTTGGAGGAAAAGACATCATGGAATATGCTGCTGCCTGAGAGAATGGGGCAAGCCAGCCAGACCACAGCTGTTACTTCTTTGCTCAACAGTCTTATCATTTGTTACCACTTAAGTACAGCCCTGTAATGAGGAGATCCACCCCAGGTTCATGGTGGGCAGCCCAAACCCATCAGAGACTCCACTGGTATCAGAACTGACTGCCCTCAGTGCCTCTGAATTGTGTACCTGTGGGATAAACATCACTTTCATGAAATGGGATCACCCCCACCTGTACATTCAGGTCCATGTCCCCATTCTTTCTGTCCCTAGGCAAGCTTGGTGCTGTATCTGGATAATCCAACTGTGGCCATGCTGCAACTTGTGACGTTCCCTGTGGAGTTTTTCTGTTACCAGAAGGTGTCAGGAAGGGTGTTGGGTGTTTCTGCTGGTAACTCAACTCTTGCAGCTTTGTAGGCCCTCCAGGCCCTTCCCCAGGGTCACAGCATCATTTCTGAGGTATCACACATGGGTTTCAGACAGCTGAGCCTCTCCCCAGTGCTTTTGGGTGAAATACAGCAGTGGTTGGGGAGGAGAGGATCCCCCATCTTGTGCAGGGTTTGAAGGAAATGTGTCTTTGTACAAAACTATTGCTGGTGTGTATTTTATTATCCTCATTCCTTGCCTTTTACTGCTGTATTTCTAATCCTTTTTCATCCTTTCTGGGCCCATGAGAAGAGATTTCAGGGTCTGAGCCTGTTGAGGTCACAGTTTCTGAAGCAGTGAGAATCAGTGATGTCAAACGATGTCCATAAGTGCTTTGTTCTTCAGAGAGTCCTTCTCCAGCTATTTATTCCACTAATAACTCTTAATTGTTGACTTCTGCCTTATGGCCCTGTAATGACAAAGCAATCATCAAGGTATATTGAAAAATTAACATAAATTTGCATTTCCCAGTGTTTGTTTGTTTTCTGCTTTGTCCAATTCATGAATATTCTTTTCATCCTCCATCTAATTAGTGATTTAATTCCACGCATTCTGTTTGAAGAGTGGCATTGGCAAAAAGAGGGTTTGGAAAAGGGCTGAATTGTGGGGTGAGAGGGAAAGAAGAAAAACTTTCTAGTATTGGCAGATTCAGTAAAAAATTATCTTTCCTTGTGCAAATTCATATCCTTGTTTTCCAGGCAAAAACATGTAATTTTTAGACTTTGATAAAAAGAGTTTATTACTTAGATTAGAGTGATTATTTTTTTACCTGTGTCAGGTGCAGTGTGGGGCCCACCGAGGGTTTGGATGTTTTCCCGAGATTGCAGAAATTAGCACAGGATTTACTGTTGCCTGTACAAGCACATTTGGTCAGTAATTCTGGAGCTGTAATTCCACAGGATTACTCAGTGCTGTGTGCAAACATGGGGCCATGGAGAGGCTGGGGGCTGAAGTGCAGGGTGGAGATTGCTCGAGGAGTTCCAGCAGCCCTCGGAAGGGTGAGGAGACCCGAGAGCTGCAGGGCCTCTTCCCTCGCCTCGTTGGCGGTGCAGTGGTGCTAAAAATCAGAGATGGGGTGAGCAGCTGAACGTGAGACTGAAGGAGTAAATGAGCTCTCCTTGGTGAATTCCCAGTGAATTAGCATCCTGCCCTTCCGTTGGCGGCGGCTGCAGGCTCCTCTCCAGGAGTAACCACACAGGAACCCATTAGTGGTGGGATTGGGGAAGATTTATCAGCGCTCTGAGCTGAGGCCAAAGGGCACCAGCAGGGAGATGTTGCTCTGCTGTGGCTGCAGTGGGGCTTGGCAGTGGTGGGGCTGGTGAGGGGCACCAGGGGCGGTGGTACGAGACCCCTCAGCTGTGCTGAGCTCACTGTGGGCTGCACCTGCCCCGTGACCAAAGCTGTTGGTGACAGATGAGTTTCTGTCATTCCATTTGCTTTCTAGAACTGTTTTAACAGACAGATGTAGTTGGGAATAATGTGGATTTTCTGTTGTTGTGCAGCTGATTAATCCTGATCGCAGGGCACTGAGGTTCCCTGCAAACAGCCAGCCAGTGCTGGTGTGCAGTGATGGTAACAGGTGCTTGTGCAGTGTCTGCATTTGGTTTAAATCTCCCATCACATGCAGTAGGAGCTACTTGAGCTGCTGCTGTTTGTTACCAGATACTCTCACACAGAAACATCAAACCAGGGAAGCTCCTATTGATCTCAGAATTGTCAGGGGTGGTGCTCTATTGGAAAGAGGTACATCACATATTTAAGCACTCTTGGAAATGGAAATCAATCTCACAATTCATAAATTCCATCTGGCTAGAAGAGTAGCAGAGCAAAGTGCCAGTTAGGATTTCAGTGCACTCATATTTCATGCTGTAAGTAGTGTGTTGTGGACTTGGAGCCCATAAACATGATGCTGTAATGGGGCTTTCTAGGGAAAAGTCTGCTTGACTTCTTTCCACTGCATGACCAGTCCCAGCAGGAAGGGGCTGCGTGTTCTGCACGGCCACGGGTTCAGCATCAGGGAGCCCCTGCAGGAGCCACACTTGGCCAGTGCCCTCCCAGGCTGGCAGGACCAGAGCAGCCTCTGTGCCCGTGGGAGTGGGGACACTGCCCTTGGCAGGGCTGCCCTGGGCAGGGCAGTGCCTGGAGGACGCGTGGAGTCACCACCACGCAAGGCCGGGCTGGGCTCCCAGGGGAGCAGGGAACACCTGGAGAGGTTTTGTCTTGATCCACAGCAAGAATTACAGAATTACCTTCCAAGACCCAAAATACAGCAGTTCCTTGGGATCCTCCTGACCCTGTTTTGTGCCAGTTTCATTTTTAGTAACCAGTGTGGAATGTTCAGCGTCCAAGGAAAATGGTGGGAGCTGGTGGAGCTCAGGGCTGTGTCCCATCCCCAGGAGTGGGGCACTGCCACTTTTGGAATCATTAAGATGCCATGTTCCAGGCAGAGCTGCATGCATTAACATGCTGATGAGCTCCCAGCTTGGAATTCCGCATTTTTAGTACCACTGAGGCATCATGTGTCAAATGATTTAAAGGGTTGGGTTTTTATTATTATTATTAACCAATTTTTCAATACAGAATTTATATTCCAGATTAGTGCATCATAACGGTGTTTAATTAACATGCCACAATAAAATACTTGCATCTCAAATTTCCTGGCCACCAATCTGAGCATATATCAGTCACTTTTTGGAAATCTGGAGAATTAGATCATGTAAATAAGATTTCCAATTAGCTTTCCTGCAGGAAAGACCTGGATTTACAGTAATGTGGCTGTTACTTTATGGGTTGTTAACTTTGACTGTTAAACTGAATAAATTAGAAAAACATTGGAAAAGTATCATGTATAGAATGCATTTAATTTTAAAGCCATCAGCATCCATACAAGTGAAGGATATTTTGCCTTCTTACTTGTTCCACATTAGACCTTTGTGTCTAAGTCATCGCTCCCAGCACTGCATGTCAGAGTCTGGGACTGTTGTCCCAGGGCAGCACCGTGTGTCCTCAGGGCCAGCACGTGGAACCTGTGTTTGGGACAGAGGCCCAGGAGGTGCCAGCAGGTCACAGTCGGGCTTTAATTCAGTTTTGCTGGGTGTGGGAAGGTCCCAGCCCCGAGGGTGTCTGGCAGTGGCCACGTCCCTTGGTGCTGTGCAGTTGGTGACTCTCCCTTGGCCATCAGCAGCCAGATGGGTTCCCGTGATGTTTTGGGAGGAGGGTTTGGAGTGGTGATTCCGGGATTAATTGCCCTTTCCTGTTCAATACAACCCCTCTCCTCCAGGCAGTGACTGCCCCGTGAGTGGTGCCAGGCACGGTGGCTGAGCTGCAGCGCCGCTGAGGGCCGAGCAGAGCTAACCAGCCATTTGATGGATTTTTGTGTTTCCTGCAGTGGGGATGTGATGGGAAAAGAAACTTTATTGACTGGAGTTCAGCTGCTCCTGTAAGCCACCACTTGCCTTAAATTGAAATGACATGAGAAGCCTGTCAGCATTTCATTGCTTCCTTCTGTCGTGCTGATGGTACGCTGAGATCACCATCTGTGGTTTTCTTCTGTCAGGCACACGAGCTCTGCTCAAACTTTACAGGAATATTCTAAGCAGTTTTTTTCTTATCTTTGCAGGTCATGCAATATTTAAACTTACATATCTAAGCAATCATGACTACAAACACCTTTACTTTGAATCAGATGCTGCTACTGTCAATGAAATTGTACTGAAGGTGAGTATAAAATTTTAACGTGACCCAAAATCGTGGTGTTTACCACTTGTTAGATATGTGAGTATTCAGGAGGCCCTGGAAAGACACGAGGGTGCAGTGCCTGAGGACCACTGGGGTGTGTTTAACCTGCCAGGATGGCTGCTCTATGCCTGTTGTTTTATTCATCCTTCAAACAGCCACACAGCCACTGCCTGTGTATAGCATTTCCTTTTGTGCTTTTCTCTAGTTAATAGAGACACAATTTTCTGTGGGATTTTATAGGAAACTACCAAATTTTATTGTGCTCAGGTAGTTTCCACCTCTAGACATGTGGCCAGCAGCCCTGTGCAGGGGTTGGTGGCTCCTGCCCCTCACACTCAGGTGTCCCTACACGGCACACAGGGGCTTTTCTGCATGATCCTCTCTCAGGACTCTTTGCTTTCCTTGGGGCTCTGTACAGACTCAAACTCCCTAGCTTTGGGAAACAAATTTTTGTTACGCTCTTGAAAGATTAAATGGAATTTTCCACAAGTTCATCTTTTGTAGCAAGTCAAAATTCAAAAGCAGTAATTTTGGCAAACCATCTGTTATGTTTGCTTTTATTTGCTGTGTGGAGTTTCGAGGATTGTTAAACAGCTGACGTGCAATAAAGCAACTTTTACTCATTACACAGAAGGTCAGCGTGTTTGAGGCGGTTCCTGCTTTGTGAGGTGTTAGGCCAATTCTTCTGTTCCCACTTTACTTTAGATCAGCTACTGCAATCCCAAACACTTAGAATCATGAAATCAAAGAACCATTAAGGCTGGAAAAGACCTCCAAGATCATCAAGTCCAACCTTTGCCCAAGTGCCCCAATGCCACATCCCTGCGGGTTTTGGACACTTCCAGGGGTGGTGACTCCACACTTCTGAGACTGGGCATAAACAAAGGCTAAAAAAAACCTTTACTGTCAATAACACGAATATTCAAGAGAGAAATAATATTGAGCAATACTTTTTTCTAAGTTGCAGTTTGTTTATATAGAACATTCTCTGGTTTCATTCACAAGTCACTGGTTTGTTTTCAATTCCATCAGCATTAGGGAGCGCAGAAAAATCAGACTTTTCAAATTACGCTTTTTAGATGATCAAGTGAGAAGGACTGAGACTTTATTGACCATGAAAATTTCCTATATTTTTATGCCTTAAGCTGTAATATGCAATGAAAGTGAAACACTCTACAGTGCATAAAATTGTGCAAGTTTTAAGCCACAGCATATTAACCAGCTAATGGCAGACCAAAGGGCATTTTTATCTTTTTGATTCTTGCATTAACCTTCCATTAAAATTATCTCTGAGATTATCACAAAGCATTGGAGATAATAAATTTAGGGAGTAGCAGGCTTGTTAAATATTTTAAAATGCTTTCATCAAGTAAAATGTGCCAAAACACAGGGAAACTCTGAGATTAGCTGAGTGTGCAAACATCATAATGGAAGAATTGTTTTTACTGAGGCTGATAAGGTCCTTTATTGATGCTCATTGCTGGATTATCCCAGCACTGGGGGGTCTGCACAGCTCGCTGGCTTCCCCAGAGGTGTGGGTGACCCAAAACGGGACAAAGGACAGAGGGGGGAACAGGCCAGGGCTCTCCTGGCACTCTGGGCTCTCTTTGCCATCATCGTGCTGGGACCAGTTACAGCAGAGCCCCGTTCAGGGGGTGACAGTGGGGATCCCTGCCCACCCCGGGCCGTCCCACCCAGCCCCTGGTGACATTAAACACCACCTCGTGTCTTGCAGGTTAATTATATTCTAGAGTCGCGAGCAAGCACAGCCAGAGCGGATTATTTTGCTCAGAAACAAAGAAAACTGAGCAGGAGAACAAGCTTTAGCTTCCAGAAGGAGAAGAAGTCGGGCCAGCAGTGAGGCCGAGCCTCGAGGAGAGCCTGTGTGCCACGCTCAGAGCTGCTCCCCGCCCGGAGCGCCGGGAGCCAGGACTGGCTGTGCCGCTCCTGCTGCCCGGGACGGGGCCAGCCGGGAAGGAATCTGAATTATCCCCGTCTCTCACGGCTGGAAGATTATCCCTCCTTGGTGATGGGAAGTCTCCTCTGTGACAGAAATAAAGAGCCATATCAGCCGGAAAGAAGACTGTTACGCTTCAGGTTCCTTTGATTAGAAATAAGAGAATGACGTAGACTGGCATCATTTAATTACTGTATTATGTACAATCACAAGAAGAGATGTGATTACATATTATTTCACAGCCTGGTTAAAATAAATTATATACATCTGTAATCCACCCACATACATGCAGGTATTGCTTGTGACATGATCAAATTTCTAAAAACAAAATGTAGGACAAATGTATCCATTTTTACTATTAATAAACAGATGTAATCTTTTTCAAGGTCCATATGATGCACAGTTCTTTTGGGGGGAGGCTGCAGTCCCAGATGGTTTCACTTCTGTTGCTGAAGTGCAGGAGGCATCTGTGAGCCAGGAACAGCAGCCATGGCAGGGGAGTGCTTAGCGAGGGAGCACTGAGACAGTCGAGTCTGTTGTGTTTGTTTTGTTCAAAAATATTTTTATTTAACTGTGCTTTTCAGCTTTGCAAATGCTTTATTGGAAGTTCCTTGGTGGAGGCAGCACAGTGGTTGGAAATCCACATCTTGGTGGTGGAGAGGAGCATCCTCCTGCCCAGGACCCTCAGCTGCTGCCACTCTGGGGCTGGCACTTCTGCTGGGGCACCTTGCACTCGGGCACTGAGAAATCCCTTCACCTTCTCACAACATTATTCTTTTAAAATTAAGACCTACTTTGTACTATATTGGATTTGTAGCTACCTTGGCCTTGTCCATCCTTAATACATCAGGGAACACAGGAATGCATTGCTGGGACCCAGAGTCACACTTTTGGTTGAATTCACCAGAGGTATCTTTAATCCATCTCTGCAGGTCACTGGAGCTCTGCACACACATCCCACTATCACAGACCTGCCCTGGTTCCCCACAGGGCTGGGGGGCAGCTTGCTAGGGCACTGCCCACCCTCTGCCAGCCTCCCACCTTGCTTTTGTACAGAGAAAAATTCCTGAGCCTTAACACAGCGTGAGGGAGCAGCCCCTGGGCAGAGGGAGGGTCTGGATCTCACCTGTTGTGTTTATGTTCTGGGTTTCAGTGGCTCTGCCCTGCACCATCGAGGCCAGGCCTCCCCTGTACAGTCTTCCATGATATCTGCAAAACCAGAGGAATTCTATTTTATAGTATTCTATTAATTTTTTAATATTTTCTATGTGCAAATGCAGCACAGATACAATGGGAAAAGCCCCTTTGATGTAAATTACTCTTTTAACCAGCTCTGTGAACTATTTAACATTAAAGTTGTTCTGTAAATGTTCTTTGGCCACTCAGTTTCAATTCTTTTTAACTGAACTGAAAAATTGCCTATTTAGTACCAGAAACTGCAGCAATCTCCTGTTTCCATGGCCATAGTGCTGTTGCCACCCCATCACATGTATTTATTATCATCAGAGATTCGGCATGTGCAGGTTTGCTCTCAGTAGAGCCTAAAAAACTCAAATATTAACATCTCTGCTGTCTGTGGTGACATTTGTGGCACAGTCCCTTGCCCAGACCAGCTGTGTTCACACCCTCCACTGCCTGTTCCTGGTGTGGGTGTCCCTGGAGCCAGGCAGAGATGGAGGAGCAGAGGCTGCTCCAAGGGCTGGGTGAGAAGCAGGGAACTTCGGGGCCCAAAGTGATTTTATTTGCTCCAAAAGAGCCATCGACAATTAAAAAGCAAATTCGCTTCCAAAGATCAGATTCATTTTGATACGGGGCACGCAGGAATCCTTCCTTAAATCCTGGAAAGATCCAGCATTCCAGGAGCTGAGCAGCCCTCCCCCAGAACAGACATTTCTGCTCCTCAGCATTTCTGAAGGAGTTAAATCAGCGCTCATGGCTGCAATGTGTGCACAGCTGAGCACGGAGCCATCCCGGGCTGGTCCTTCCCCGGTAGCTGTAGATGTAATTGAGTCAGATGGGCATTCAACTGGGTCAGCAAGGCAAGCTGTTCCTCCATCCCCGCCACCGGGCGGAGGGTGACTCTGGCCTGCCGCACACAGGCTGCTGCTGCAGGCGGCAGAGACTCCCTGAATTTTCTCTGACTCCTGCTGTCGGAGGAGTCCTGTCCACAGGGACAATTCCCCTCCGCTTCCCTGGCTTTATCAGAGCATTGGAGAGCACCAGAGTGACCTTTGAGCAGGGGACACCCAGGGCACCCTGGCACATGCTGGCACCCAAGGCCGGAGGCCTTGATGCCCTCCCTGGGCTCCACAGGGGTTTGCCATGAGCTCCCAGAGGACCAACTCCAGCAAGAGGCACATTTGTGTTTGGGTTGGTGGGAGCCTGGTGCATCCCAGGGGTTTTTGCAGCTGCCCCTCAAGCAGGGCTGAGACCTGGCACTGGGACAAGTAGGCAAAACCCTTCACACAGCCATGGGTGCAGCCCTGAGATTAATGGGGGGAGTTATTTATGGAGACATGTTTGTAATGGGCCCATGAATTCTTGGAAGTGCGCTGCTGTGGTGGTGGGTGAGGCTGGGTGCTGCTGCTGCAGCTGAAATTAATGGCCCTTAAATCACGTCCTAGCACAGCCACCCTTGTGCAACACTGGGACAAGGATGGTGACGAGGACAGGGATGTGTGGGCACAGTGGGCACACGGCCAGCTGGGCCAGCAGGAGTGTGCCCTGGCCAGGTGCTGCTCCCTGGCGTTGCTGCCGTGACCATGGGAGATCTCAGGGTCACCAAAAAGCTGAGGCATAGGGAGGGCTGGCCCTGGGCACAGCCCCATGCTGCTGCTCCACTGCATGAAGGGTTAAGCACTGTCATGTTTTATTCTCCCCACACACCTCTGCTTAAATGCAAAAAGAGAAAAAAATCTCAACAGGGTGTTGTTCACTCTAAAAACCCTAAGCATGATTTGTGAACTCTCACAGCCTGGGTAATCTCATCAGAGTAATGGGATTATATTTCAAATCACCATGGCCTGTTCATTACACATTTAAACTCCTTTGACAGAGGAAAAGTTAAATAAAATGTGTGCGTCAGCCCTGGTTGACTTTCCCAGTTCTCTTTCTTGATTAGACAAACAGATGCTGAGCTCCAAAATGAAAAAATAATGTGCTCATTTATTCATTTTTCTGACAAGTCACAATAGATTTTTAACTACAAATGAGCCCCCTCCCCAGGTGGGAGCGCAGGGGCTGCGTGCGCTGTAATGGGCTGGGAGCCCGTGGTGGGGGCTGGAATGGGGCACAAGCAGTGATTTCCGTGCTGTGAGCGTGGGGACACTGCCACCACTCCCCTGCCACCGCTGCCACCGCCACCACTGCCAGGCAGATCTCTGTGAGCAGCTGGAATGGGGCTCGTGTGCCTGCCAGGAGTGCAGCACCACAGCCCTGCCTGAGCCAGCCCGGCCCCTGGCACCTCCTCTTGGCTCTGCTCACCCCAGCTGGAACACACTCAAGTGGCAGTGCCAGGGCTGCTGGGGCTACCACGGCCACAGGGATGGCTGTGGGGTGGCCATGGGGACGGCTGTGCCGTGGGGTGGCCATGGGGACGGCCGTGGTGTGGCCACAGGGATGGCTGTGGGGTGGCCATGGGGACAGCCATGCTGTGGCCATGGGGACAGCCATGGTGTGGCCACAGGGATGGCTGTGGGGTGGCCATGGGGATGGCTGTGGGGTGGCCATGGGGACAGCCGTGCTGTGGCCATGCTGACTACTGCCAGTCACAGGCAGGTACCTGCTTAGTGCACCAGAGGTGCCAACACCGGGGTGGCCATGGGTGTGGCTGTGGGGTGGCCATGGGGACAGCCGTGCTGTGGCCATGCTGACTACTGCCAGTCACAGGCAGGTACCTGCTTAGTGCACCAGAGGTCCCAACACCTCTCCTGATGCAGTTGCCCCCAGACCGACCTCGGCACGAGCACCAGGCCTATGATGGGGCTGTGGGAGGGTTCAGCCCAAGCATGGAAGGTGTTGGTGCCCCCAGGTCCTGCATGGGGCCTTGGCAGGGCTGTTCTGCCTCCTCCCCAGGGCTGCAGGTGAAGGAGCAGGTGGCCTGCTGAAGGTGCTGGGGCTGATCGGGCTGGGCTGTGCTCTTGCTGGAGAGCACGGTCTCGTCAGGGAGCACCGGGACTCTATTAGGGAGCTGAAATGCCAGATAATTAGAAATACACCAGCAAACCCCATTATTGTCAGGGGGCTGCAACTGCGTACAGTAATGAAGCAATTATTAATGAGCAACTGCAAGGCTGTCGTTAATTTCAGCTTCTCAGGATCACAGACTACGACAAGTTAAATTTCAGCAGAGCCGGGCTGGGCTGAGCGGGGCTGGGCAGGGCAGGGTGTTTTGGCACCCCTTATCCTGGGTGGGGCACTCCCTGTGCCCACCGTGCCATTCCCAGCCCCGAGCTCTCCTCCTTTCCCCTGATGCCAGCACCAGCCCCTCTGGGCAACCGGGGCCGTGGCACTGACAGGGATGGGGACAAGAACGGGGACAGGGATGAAGACAGTCTGGGAGTGCTGCCCCTTCCTGTGGCAGCACAGGCGCGGTGCCGGTGGCTCCGGGTGTGCCCGGGGCCGGTGCAGGCGGGATCTGCTCCCGCACCAGCGCAGCCCCGCGCCGCAATCTGTCACGGCGGCTGGGGCTCGCAGCTCTGCAATATGTACCTCTTGTCTGGGCTGTCATCGGACATAATTCCTCCCTGCTGGCATATTGCTGATTTGTGCATAAGTGATGCGTGCAATCCACCTGAGCCGGGAGTCAGGGGTGCCTCGATCCGGGGCTGTCAGGGCAGAGTGTTTTAGTGCCTCCTGCGATTAGCTGGAATTGACAGGCCCTGAGAGCCGGGAATTGCACAACAGGGGAATTAACAGCCAGGGCTGGAGTGGAGTGTGGCACTCGTTTAATCTGCAATTTATCAGTTTGCGTGGCTCCTTGTCGCAGGCAGAAGATTACATTCCGAAAAAGAAGACTCTGGTTTTTTGTAGTGTCACCAGACAGGGAGAGGGCAGAGCAGTGCTCAGGGTCACCGGCATCGTGGAAAGGGCACTCTGGAGTGGGGTGTGGTGGGCACTGTCCCCATGGGCTGGGTTCCTCCACAGAATTTATGGGGCAGTGCCCAAGGTGCCAAGTCCAGTGCTCACAGTGGCTCCCTGGACCGTGCAGGGGTCCCCACAGCCTCTGCACCCCTCAGTACATCACCCACTTGTGCTCCAGAGAAGGATCCACGGGGCCACAGCCCTGTCCCGCTGCTCCCACAGGCTCCCAGGGCACGAAGAGTGATGGCAGCAGCAAGGAATCCTCGGCCCCCACCATGCCACCAGTGCTCCAATTTTGATAATATCATTAGAGGCTGATAATGGTTTCCAGGAACTGTGCAGCCTCTCTGCGAGATGACAGCCTGTAAAGGCAGCACGACAGATAATGTATTCTGCAAGGGTACAATAATGTGACTCCGAGCACATTAAACTCCTTTAATGTGGGTGACACACACCTTCCTCCTCACACACATTGCCCCCCCGGGGGCACACACAGCCACTGGCAGCCAGAGCCCCGTGTGCGTGGGCCTTACCCTGCTCCCTCCCTGGTGCTCCTGGAGCCCGGGATCCGCAGCCCCCAGGGCCACCAGAGGCTCCCACCAGCCGTGCTCTCCCTTCCCTGCCACGGGGACGTCACACCACGGGATGCAGACACTCCAGCTGTGTGCAGATGATCTCCTTGGCCTTCCTCGGTGTCCTGCTCTGATACTGAAAACCTTTATGCAACCTCACGGTATCAAAGATTATTTATAATGAATTAAATACGTTTTCAGCAGCTTCTTTCCACACTTCCACTGCCACTTCCACTTAATTAGGGAGAGTTCGCTAAAGAGATGGGAATAAATGCATCTATAGAAATATATCTATGTATAAATGAAGAAAGCCGCCACCACAGGTCAGACCGGTCCTTTCAATTTATTGCCCTGGTACACTCATTTGTAAAGAGCTTTGCCTGTAAAGAGCTGGTTTCTAAGTGCAAGGCTAATGTTGGAGTGCTTAAATTAATAGTGACGCACACCTTTCATTATTGCTATTAAATTAGGTGCTGGGCTTTGATGGATTCACTTGTTGCTGAACTAAAAGCCTCGTGGATGTGGGTGTGCGTATCCATTTGGTTTTACAGCAAGTTTAGGTCTTAATGTCAAGGCAGGCAGAGCCGAGCAGGCTCCTCCTCAGCACACCCCAATTAACGGGAGGGCACCTCCCGAGCCCCGGCCGCGCTCCCCGGCGGCCAGCGGGGGCTCACGGCCCAGGGGGAAGCAGGTGGCCGGGGGAGCCGGGCAGGAGGGCACTCCACACCGTTTGGGCTGCTTTTCAGGATCGGCATCCCTGTCCCTGAACAAGCGAGAGGGAGCTGGGGCTCCCAGCCCCAAAGGCCCGGGTGGATCCACGCCATCGTCTGCAGTGGGCTCCAGCCCCACCCCACACACACACACACAGCATCCGCCCTCCCAGCCTGGAGAAACACACAGAAACATGACAATCACCCCCAAAATTCCTGGAGACGCGGGGGTTTGACACACATCATCAGCCCAGTCCCCTGTGAGCTGTGACTGACGCGGCTCCAGGACATGCAGACCCTCACCCTGGCTGTTCGTGGGGGTCTCTTTGCCCCGTGCTGGCCGGGGCTGTGGATACCCCAAGGACCCCAGCCCTGCCACCCTCATGACCCCGTTTCCCTCACCAGTGCTGGGATTTTTGCCGGTGGCAATGTGACCTTCCTGTTCTGTCCAGGGACCCGGGCCCCTGAGCTGGGCTGGGGGCTCTGTGCGGGGCTGGGGGCTCTCAGCTGTGTCTTTGTTCTGCCGCGCTGTTCCCACTCTTACGGTGCCACCTTGAGGCCGCCGATCGCAGCCTCCGGCTCGGCACAGACTGCACGACCACCGCCAGGACCTGTCCCTACCCGCTGCCCTGGCCCTTTCCCTGTCCTTGTTCCTGTCCCTCTGCCTGTCGCTACCCCTGTCTCTGTCCCTTTCCCTCTCTCTGTCCCTGTCCCAATCCCAATCCCTACCCCTGTCTGTGTCCCTGTCCCTATCCCTGCTCCTGTCTGAAGGGCCAGTGGCCCCCTCAGCCCCCTGTGCACCTCACCAACCCAGGCCATGAATGTCTGACTTTCGGGATCTGATCAGGTTATGGGGTTTTATCCCGGAGAAACACCTCAGGACACCCTTTTTGGGATCAAGTTTCTTATTGCTGGAGAAGGTCCCAAAACTCCCAGTGCTGGCCCAGGCAGTGACTGTGGGACCCACTGGTGGCATTTTCTGCCCTGTGCCCCACGGCTGGCAAGGAGCAGCCCCCGCAGCCCTACCCGCAGCCATTAGGGGCTGCCAGGCTGGGAGGCACAGCCATCCATCCATGGCTCTCCAAGCAGCTGGCATCAGCAACCAGGTCACCATCTAGCCTGAGGGACCAACAGCCCCGTGTCCAGAGCGGGGCAGCGACATCTGCTCAGTGCAGCCTCCCTACAGACAGCAGGGAAGGGCTGGGGTGTAGCTGGCCCCCTCGGCTGACCCTCCCAGCAGCACTGGGAGCACAGGTGTGCAGCTGGTGGCCGTGACAGGTCACACTGGTCGCTCTGTGTCCCTCTGGCATGGCCAGTGCTGGACACACAAGCTGCCCTTCTCTTGCCCTTTGGCACTTTGGGGGTAATAAATTCCTAACCATCCCAAGTTCCACCTTGGTGCCCTCTGCAGCAATGCTTCAATATTATATACAAACTCCAACACTCCAATATTAATTATAAACTACAAATACTGACCAGTTTCCGTGTCCTCCGCCAGCGCTGACGAACATTAACCGGAATATCAAAATTTATAATGTTGGGATGCAGAACCTGCTGAGATGAACTGCCTTGCTTTTTAATGAGCTTTATGGGATGATAGAAAACATTGATCGACAAAGACAAGACACAGCCCGTGTTCCTGTGTCTGTAGCTGTGCAACCTTATTAATTTAGATTTACAAAGGGTTGGTTGGGCTGGAAAGGACAGAGCTGGGGGAGTCCGGTGCAGGAGCCCCCATGGGAGGGGTCTCCTGGCAGGGAACTTTCCAGCATCCCGGCTCACCTGGCTCTGGGCGGGGGTCCCCAAAGCTCAGCCACGGTGGCACAGGCACCCAAACTGCAGCCAAGCACCATCCAGGGCGGCTCCGCTGTGACCCGCGGGTTGGTCCCGGTCTGACGAGCGCAGGTGCCGTCCCGGTGACCCGGCACGGGGCAGCGTGTGCCTGCCCGCACGTACGTGCCCGAGCCCGGCCCGGGCCTGCCCTCGCTCCTCCCCCCGAAATGCATCTGTGGCTGGGGCATCGCCCTCCCCGCCGGAGCGGCCCGGTGGCGGCCGGACAGCTGGTAACCATATTGGTGTGTCTTGCGCTGTCATATCGCATTTGCACGCCTGCTCCTGCTCCTGCTCCTGCTCCGCAGCCGGGGAAGCTCGGCCCGCATTTTCAGGTCAGAGGCTGCATCCAGCACAGGAGGAAAATTCCCATTTTCCCACCAAGACTTTAACCGTGAAGCAGCCTGGACTCGGCTCCTCCGCCCCCGCAGCAGCTCCAGCCCTCCCCTGCCGACCTTGCAGGACACGCTCCCGGCTCCGGCCACACTCCCCGCTCCAGTCGTGTCCATCCCGGGGAAAGGCTGAGGAGCTGGAACGGCTACAGGTGGCAGCAAACGGGGGCTGTAACCAGAGCCAGGAGCATGGCTGGTTGGGAAGTCGGGCTTGTCAAAGAATTTGGTTTCATTCCTTGAATTTGAAAGTTTACCTAATGAAAGTAACTGAGGAGCAGTGGTGTGCTTTGGCTTCTGTTCGGCATTTGATTTAATAGCACACGACGTTTTGATTAAAAAATTAGCTGTATATAATATCAATAGAGCTCACGTTAGAAGGATTAAGAATTGGCTGACTGACAGGTCTCAAAAAGTGGTTGTCAATGGGGAATCATCATCGGATGATGATGCTCAACATGTTCACCTGTGATTTGGAGGTAAATATCAAATCAGTGCTGATAAGATTTGGGATGACAAGGATTAGTGGGAAGGTGGGAATGCTGGCAAGTGGGAGCTGTGGGGAGCTGATGAGGCCCTGCACAAGGGGCTCCCCCACGCTGCTGCCAAGGGGAGCCTAGGGCAGCAGGGCCCTGCGACCACCAGTGCCACTGCAAAGGGTCCTGAGTGAGCCTTGAGCCTTCATGAGACAAAACACATTGCAGCCAACACCTCCCCACCCACCTTCCAGCAAGCACCTGTCACAGTGCCTGTCACTGTGCCCACTGGTGAAGAGCCTCCCCTGGCCCAGCTCAGCACATCCACCAGCAGGAGAGGCACCCACTGAGCCCTGGCTCCATGGGTGCTGAGTCCTGTAAATCCCACTGAGCAGATGCCCCTGAGCCACCTCCAGAGACACCTGGCAGTAGAAGGACACGTGTCCTCCATCACAGGCAGGGTGAGAAAAACCGCGGGGACTTTGGTGCTTCTGCAGGACATCAGCTCAGGGCACCGGGCCGGGGGACACGTCCCAGCACAGCCACAGCATTGCATGAGCTGAGTCCTGGCAGGGATGGGCATCACTTCCCTCACAGTGCCCACCCACAAGCCCTGAGCTCTGAGCACCCGTGGCAGCCAGTAAAGCCATTGTGATTCTACAGGGCTCAACTGGCCCAATAAAAGATTATCAGCTAAATAAAACAAGAAGTGAGTGATGCCACGATGCCCTGTTGGATTGGAATTTTGTGAGCAAAGTGGTTTTCTCAGGGAGATTTATCTCCTCTGCTGGCTGCAGGCAGCCAGCCCAGTGAAGGGAACGAGCCTCTGTCTCTGAGGCCAGTGCTCCCTCCTGGTCTCATGGGTTTTACCCCATTGTCGAGGGAATCAGAATAAAGGAAATACAAACAGTTATTCACTCATTGCAAAGCACAGCAGCACAGGCTCCAGTTCTGCTCCCCCGGGCCCTGCTCTCCTCCCAGCCTATACCTCGACTCCAGAATCCCACCTGGAACCCACAGCCAGATCCAGAAAGGCAATCCCGTGCCACTGAGGACAGCTCTGTCCTGGGCCTGGACATGGCATCAGCTGTGACAGTGCCCAGAGGCTCTGGGACATCCGTGGTCTCTGCCGTGGATGATGGCAGCAAACCCAGGGGCTCTGCCTGGCACATCCTGCAGGGAGCTGCCCTGACACCCAATACCAGAGCTTACAAAATCCCCACGATCCTCCCAGAGACAGCACGGCAGAGACAGAGCCTGGCCCTGCTCACCTTCACCACTCCTGGCACGAGCTTCATCTCCAGCCACCGTCCGCCCAGGCACCGGTATCTGCAGAGAGGCACAGAACTGGATCCCCAGCAATGGTAAACACTGCAAAGTGCTGCAGTCAGCACTCTCGCTGAATTTTGCTTTCAGCATCTGCCACCCGATAAATCTTTGTCTCCTTCCAGTGAACGGTGCTCCCACTCGGGCTCCAATTTACATCCCTCAGCACTGTCCCCACAGCAGCACCGGCCCCGGGGGTCCCACTGCCAGCCTGGGTCGTCACCCCGCGGGGCCAAGGGGAGAGCGAGGGACCCACCCCGGGCAGCCCCGGCCCCACCAGCGCTGGGCAGCTGCAGCTCTCCAGTCCCGGTGACCACTGGTACCACTCGCTTTGTGCCAAAACCCTTCCACTCAACAGACCTTCACTGGGCTTCTTTTTTTTTTGTTTTAATTGTTTTCAAAACAGATTTCATGTGGTCCCAAAATGAGACCATGATTGTAAATTAAAGTGTAATTAGCCTTTACGCTTTTATATTCATTAACTCTTCTCTGTTAATGATGCAGAGGCTGGAACACAAACCCGGCATTATGAAACCACATCCAGGAAATAAAATAGTGATTTAGATAATGGCCAGAATGTATTGCTGCTTACACATAATTAAACAAATGCTCAATTTACACTTGGAAACATGAATGAATGTTGATTAACCCCAGCCCAACGACTCTGCTGGCGATGTGGCTCAGCGTGGCTCTGCTGCCAGGGCTGGCAGGGGTGGGCAGCTTGGGCAGTGCCCCCCGCTCCCCGCCCATGCCCGGCCCAGGTGCCAGCGCAGCCGGACCCCGCAGCCGCCCCCGACCGGACCCACGGCCGCGGCTCTGGCTCTGCAGGCTGCTGCCAAAAGCCACCGCTGCCACAGGGGTGGCACCGCCACAGGGACAGGGGGCACTGCCAGCAGCACCGGGGCGCTGCCGTGGCAGAGCCACAGCTCTCTCCTCACGGAGCAGCGGGGCCGGGGTGGCATCACCCCAGGGTCCCTGTGCCGGGGGCTGCCCGCCGCTCCCGCACAGGCTTTGTCTGCCGTCCCCTGTGCCTCCTGCCCTCCAAATGTGCCAGTTACTATGGAGACATCTCCTTCTCTGCGCAGGAGGAGCCCGAGACCCCTTCTGCAGGGTAACGTTCTGCTCTTCCGCAGCTCCGGACGCCGGGAGCCCTCAGAGCAGCACGGCCCTGCCTGAACCCCAGCCCCGGAGCTGCCAGCGCCAACGCCGGGGCTCACAGGGGGACTGGGGGGTCCTGGGGAGTCCCGGCCCAGCGGGGCAAGCGGTGCCTTCCTCCAGGGGCTCCTCTGCCTCATTAGCCGGGCCTGGGGAACAGACTGAGTGCAGGGATGGCCTGGTGGATCCAGTGCCAAGCAGGGCTGTGTTTCCTGGTGAGGATGGCTGTTCTCTCATCACAGGGAATCCCTGTGCAGGCACCGGGGGAGCAGGAGCTTGGGGACAGCCCCTGGAGGGCCCTGGGACCCAGCAGAGCCATTCCCCACCTCAGTCTGGCTGCAGGCTGCCCACGGCAGGACACGGCAGCTGGCAGCATCCCCAGTGCTGCCCTCCCCGAACCCTGTGCAACCCTCAGCCCCGCGGTGCCGCTGGTGTGGTGTGTCCGATCTCTGCTCCCGTGAACCCCGTTCATGGATCGCTGCCTCAACAGGCCATAATGGCTCCATCTATCGGGGTCAATACGGGCGCCTTTGACACATGATAGACAATAATTGCTCTTGCTTAGAGACTTTTTGGTTCATGGATCATTGACCTGATGGGCTGTAACAGCTCCGACAGAGGCTGCACACCCCTGTGCTTAACCATCCTCAGGAGCAGGCGGCTCTGTACAACCACGGCACGGGCACGGAGCCACATGGAACAGTCTCTCCAGATCCATGCTCCCACTGCAGGCTGCCAAGGGCCCTGGGGCCACTGGATGCCCTTCTGGTAGCATGGCCATGGAGGAGAGGCCGTGGCAGGAGGCGCAGGAGCCCAGGAGAAAAGTCCAGCACACCCCAGGATCCCTTGAGCACCGTGGGACAGAACCAGGATGCACAGGACCAGGTCACCTCCCAACTTCTGCAGGCTGGAGATCCCCACTCTGACAGCAACTTCCAGGTATATGATTTAATGAAAGGCACAATAAGAAGTGAAACAATTAGAATTTCTGCCTCATTATCATGGTAATCTTATCAGTCGGATAATGAGGTATTAATGGAGATTTAATGTGCCTCTCATAACAGAATCCCTTGGAGAAAACACATAAGGAAATTGCTGTAAATCCACTTAATGATGGAAAGGTCCCCAAACACCGTATTCCAGAGGATGAAAAATGCTGGATGCAAATGAGAGAGAATCAAGGTCAATAACACTGCGGGGACCAAGCTCACGGCAGCATCACCACCACCACCCACCCACCCTGCTTGACAGCAGGACAGGGTGGGTGCACGACAGCTGAAGAAATCTTCTCGTCTCATCAGGAAAAATGAACATTTCCTAAGAAAAAAGATGCCAAACATAATACTTTTGGACTTGACCATTCCCAACAAGGCATCAAACAGCAGCCAGCAGAGGGACAGGCACAGTCCTGCTGCAGGCAGAGCTACTTCTTTCCTCTCAAGCTACTAGAACAGCCAAGCTGCAGATTTAAAATAATAACTGAAGAGCTCTGTGTTAAGCAGTCAGTGAAGCAGAGCTTCCTCTCACCTTCACTGGATTTTGGTTCTTTTTTGCCAATGTCCCTTCCCTGTGAGCTGTGAGGATGGAGCAGAACAGCAATGCCCAACAGAAAACCACAGAGTTAGTGGGAAGCTGCTCACACTTGCACTGCCATCCCCAGCACAACTGCTGATGGTACTGGAACAAGGCAGAAACATCAAAGCCAGGTGGTTAAACTGCTCTCCTTTTAATCAGCTTTTACAGAATAATACATTAATAATCACGTTAAGAGACAAGATAGGGTTCCTGTATACAAGATTGTGCAAGCTCGTTAATTTAGATTTATAAAGGCTTTACCAAAGAGGAGAGGCAGTACAAAGCTTTTCAGTAGAGGTAAAGCACAATTAAAAGGTACAGAACACACACTACTAACTCAGCAGAGGTTAATTCTCAAGTAGTACAGGTTCAACCACGTCCCCAGCTGTATCCAGACACGAGCATCCTTCCCCCTCCATCCCCACTGCCTTCCTGCTGCTCTCCAGGCACACTGTGATTCACTCGTGCCAACACACAGTTCTGCTGCCAGCAGCTCTGCCCCCTCTCCTACCCCCTTCCCCCACCCCATTCCCATGGCAGTGAGTTCTCCAGTTCTGTGAGAATTTGGCTGACCAGAACAAGAACATTCTCAATCAATACAAACCAGCACTGTGCTCACCAGACTCACCCACAGGAAACAGCATCATGTTCGTGGCTTTTTTTCCTGAAGTTTATGGCAGTTACATTCAGCATTTGGTAGTAAAAGGTCTTCAAAACAAAAACTTTTAAACTCAAATCCTTGATAGGCCAGACACATTCTGATTCTCTTTAAAGATGATTTAAAAAAGGTTTAAAGAGAAATCTCACTTAGGAGCACAAAGGAATCTCCTAGAGATAAAAAACCCAGCCTTTTCCTTTCCCTCCTCTACCCAAAAAGGAAAGCAGCACCTCTGTAACATCCCGAGGCACAGACGTGCCTCTGTTGAACGTGGCAGCTCCTCAGAACATGCCAACAATTGGTGCTGAGACAGCGACCAAGCCATGACTGTGACTTGTTACCAAGGACCTTTCCCTGCCTCACTTTGCCCAAAATGTTCCATTCCTTCTCCAGTAGCTGAAGTAGTTTAATTCACAGAAAGCACCGAGATTACAGCAAAGAGGCCCGTGGCTGGCACCTTTTGGCAGCAGTTCTGATACTTTTGGTCCTTTATGCAGTGTCTTTTCAACTTTGCTATTGCACATCAAACCTAACAACATCACTTCCTAGACATGGAATTTAGCATTTTAAAACAAAACATTACGGGACACCAGGGAAAACAGTAAAAGGACATTACAGGCAGGTTTTTAATTCTTTGGAAAGCCTAATTCTCTAACTTCACCTATCAAGACTATATAAAGGACCTTCAGAGTAGGCTGGAAAAAAGAAGCAAAGGACCATCTTGCTACAAAAACTCTCAGCTCACCTGGGGCTCACTGAAACACCTACTGGTTTTAAAATAACTAAGTAACATTTAAAAAAAGACTCCGGTTCTTTTAAGTATTTTTCTACGCAGAGAAACCAAGTGATAGAAGCTGTGAAGGAAATGGTTCTTGCCCCTTCCATAAAGGAGAGTGAACCTGAAAGACCCAAGGGTGCTGACCAAACCCTGTGAGCCAGGCCAGCACAGAGAGGCAACACAGAGGGTGATCATCATCTTCTGTGTCCTTGTGCCTTCTTCAGGGATCCCACAAGTACTCTCCTCAACCAACACCCAAACTGCAGAACTTTCACACATCAGTCTTAACACCTTGGATATTCAAGTAATAATTACGTATTATAGGACACTTCAATAGAAATGAATTTATATTGCTTTTTGATATGATCTGGCCATATCTTCAAGGGCATATTTGTGCTTTGCTGCTGAGTGTTATTGGTCAGGGCTGTGCTTGCAATATTGAGTTACGTGTTCAGCACCAAAAACCCATCAAGGCTAAATAACCAGAATATTGCAATGCTACACAGACTGAGTCACCAAGTAAGGCAGATCAGAAGAATTCTGTTTTGACTGAGTATTGCTCCTCCACACAATCGAGTCTTTAATAGAGAAGAAAGACTATAAATAAAAGGAAAAGGTTACCATCCCACCTTCTCACCTGTAATGAGTTTGGCAAAACTGCTAGACTGAGTTATGTCTGAGAGCCCTAAAAAGTTAAGTTTCCTGATTATGCCTTGACAAGTAGCACAGCCAAATCAAGCACTCAATACTTTACATAAATTGCTCTAATCCCAATTAACCACATGATTTTGCCAAGTACTAGCTGCTTACAGGTTTTAATCATCAAAATGCACACACACACAAAATGAACCAGTCGTGCTTTGAAAAGGATGTGAGAAAGATTTTGTTTTCTTTATCACTCACAGATACCAAGTCTTACCACATCCCTCTGTCAGAAGTGCAACAAACACTCAGGAAAGAGCAAGAAATAATACTGACATGAAAAAGTTCAATGCTCGCTGTCCTTTTTCACTGTATTCAAGCTGAAAAAGAGCAGCAAGTGCTTATATACAGCCAACACCCACTGGCCATGCCCCAGACCACTTCGCTCATGAAAAACTAATGTGGTGTTGTGCATAAAAACCTCTTTAAATTGATAACTGTCAGTTTAAGGGGAAGGTGGGGTGAGAAATCTATAAAACACCCTGAACTGATGTCATGATATGTTTCATAATGAACAGTGTTATATTATTTTAAAACATTTTTTATGAACAGTAAAACTTGCACTGCTGCATAGCAGACAACACGAAGAACATTTAGTAAAAACATTCACTGAACCCCCTGCCATATGTATTTAATGTCACTAATCAAAATATATATTACAGCCCAAGGTTCTGTTAAGGATCTCTGTTTGGGGTTTGTACAGTATACACAATAGCTCAGAAAAAATATTACAGTAAGGTATTTTATTTCTCCTTTTTATATTAGACTTCTCTATTGTAACTTACAGTCCCTCTCTGCTATATGTCCAAACCTCTGTAACACCCTAATGCCCTAGCCAAGAAGTGTTCAGATAGCTCATAAGCCCTGTTATAAATTCCAGTTTTAGAAATTTTAGTTATCTTAATTACATCTTAATAAATAGTTCAGTTTGCCCTTTTTAAAATCTTAGCCTTTTGAGGAAGTCCTTTTGTCACCAAGACATGGTACGTCACAACCTGTTAGAGGTCAGAGAGGCTTTTGCTTGTTTATTCAAAGGACAGTAAGTCCAGAGATACCTTAATGCATTAAATATAGTTATATAATATTTACACTGTCCTCTCAGATTTTAAATTTAGGTGAAATATAACTGATAACTGGTGTCAGCTACTACAAATTTTCAGTGTGGCTGGTGTTTTCTTAATAAAAGGTGTATTCAACTAGAAACTTTACTACGTGGCTGCCCTGATTCCTCTTGTTTCAGTTTTCTGTTAGAAATTAAATGAAGTGAACTATTCATGTGAATAAGAATTCAGGAAGAGGGGTGAAAGCATGAAGAATTTTCTGAATGTTTTGAGATTGCAAAATACCTGAAAACTGTGGTCCCTTTTTGCAGTGTCAGTATCTAGAGGGGAGAAAAACGCAACCCAAAGAGAAGAGGAAAATCTGTTAAATTAATTAGATTAGTAAAGACGTATTTTAAAATGCCTCAATTCTGTACAGTATTTTACAAGGAAAGTCTTTTCTTCAGCTTTTGCAGCTGTTGTACATTCTTAGAAACTCCTCTCCTGTGCACAGTCTGCCTGTGCTGGGGAGCTACTTGCGATCATCGATAGTTTTGATGAATTCCACGGCTGCTGTGAACTGCATCCACCAGTAGGACTCCTCTCCAGACAAACAGTTGGCATAGAAACTGCTGATGTACTGCACAGTGGACAGCAGGCAAGGGGGGTTTGCCTGGGGTGGAGAAGAGAGATACTCACAGCTTGTTTGCAAAGCTCAACATCAACAAACACCGCAAGGTCCAGACCAGAAACACAATTCCCTTTGTGCAGTGATCCTAATCCTGCAGAGAATGTAACCCACCTGCAGTGTAGGGACTGCTTATCCTCACCAGCTCCATTTCACATGCTCAGAAGGCTTCAGGGTTGATGAAAGGAACATTTTTCCAACATGGAAAAATGACTAGCAGGCCAAGGGGAACACTGGCAGAATCTGTGAAGGTCATCAGGACCTCAACACATGTAAAGCCTGTTGTTTCAGCATCTTACACATCAGACAATTCTCCACTCATGTCAAAAAAGACCAGCAACAAAACCCAAGTCAGTCCTGGTGTGGATCTTGGTCCTGAGAGGACAGCATGAAGCAGGCACAGATGACAGATGCTGGTGGATTTACCTCAAAAAAACTCTACTTCACACAAAACATCCCTATTTCCTTGGTTTCAAATGCAAAGTTTGCTTGGATTCAAAAACTGTAACTGACCACATTTCTGACATTCCCATTCAAACCCTGCTGATTCAGATCCAGGTTTGAGTCTGGCCAGCTCCCCATGGCCCACAGGCATTATTTCTCCCCCTAAATTGGCTTGTTTATTACAAGAACTAACTGGGGTTTGTGATCTCTGCAAAAGAACTCACCTTTATGAGGACAAAGACCAGAACAGGAACAAAATCATCTGCCCCAGGTACCGAATCCTCGTTGGCCAGACTGAGCAGGTTCATGATGGTGGAGCACATCCTCAGGATGCACTGCACCTTGTCCCGGGGGGTTTTGTAAGCGCTTATTGTGCGGATCTCAGACTGCGCCGACGGCCACGGTGCCTCCCGCAGATACACCTGGGGAAAAACCAGCCCAGTCCTCACGTGGCCAAGCTGGGCACCACAGAGGAGCTCGAGTACCAGAGGCTCACAGGCTCTGGAGAGATGGGAAGCTTTAAGGCAAGATGAATTCAAACTGCAAGAGGGGAGATTTAAGTTATATATATATATGGAAGAAACTCTTTCCTGTGAGGATGGTGAGGATCCCAGTCCAAACCCCAACACAAACAGGAGCAAAGGAAAGGAGCTGTTACCTCAGGTATCTGAAGTGCCTTGTGGTTTGCAGTCACTACTTTGGATAATCTCTGTATGTGCTCGTGAAGGACCCTGAAAACATGAAAAACAAGAGTGAAAAGTAAGCAGCAGCCAGCCAGCTGGGGATTCCCACTTGTTTCATGTTTGATAGGACAAGAAACATCTTCAGGAATGTGGCCCTACAGCTGAAGGACACCAGGTCAGTGAAGATACAGAGAATTGCTCTGTACAGCCAAGAACAACCACACGTCCTCTAGAGCATCCCTGAAGCATCTGTTCTAAACCACAGGAACCCCAAAGGCATGGAAAATACTGACTCAAACCAGAAAATGGATCAGGTCCAGTCCTGAATCAGGTTTTGATCATTCTCTCAGCACACATGCTTGCAGACCTGACAGCCTGTATCCCAAATCATTACACTTACAACTATTCTGTTCAAGCAGTTTGTTGCAAACACATTTGCACATGATGCTAAAGCCCTTCCTCATTCTTTTACAAAATGTTCTGAATGAAAACCTGAGTTTGTGTGGCCTGGCTGACTCAGACAAGCCTGTCACAGGAGGGCTGCACAGCTTCCACTGCACCAACTGCAAAAGAGAAAACAAGTCCTTCAAGTTCCATTAACTTACTGGTCACGCAGAATATCTCCATCCTGATTAGGGTAGAAGGCCAGTTTGAAAATGCGATTCATCACGCTGCGCTCTATGGCTAATTGTGCATCCTGGAGCTGCTCCTCACTGGCATTCTGCCATATGGCATCCTGAGCCATAGCCCCGTACAGGAACTGCAGAAAATCCTCTACTTGGGCTGTTTTATCATCTGCTGCTGTGAGCTTCTGGAAATCTGATAAAAAGGAGGAAGAGAAAGAACATTCACTTAAGTAATATTATTTCTGATAGGTTTTTCAGCACTATATGCTCCAGGAACAAGAACTGACTCCAAATTCCTCATGTGCATCATTTAGTCAGGTATATGCACAGAGAACATAGAACCAGTTTGGTATAAGTGGCTGTTTTGAGTTTCTTGGTGCCACAATCTCCTATGCTGTGATATTTTTGAATCTTTGATTCACTTGATTCATACTGTTACTATCCCCCGTATCTTCTAAGGTGCAACCAGAGGTTCTGGACTAAGAACTGAATGCTGCAACTTAATTTATCATCTATCAGTAGATATAAAATAATTAATAGTATTTGTGCTTCTGCCATGGGGAAGATAATGTGATTTAGCATAACTTTTTTGACCAAGTAAGGTCAAATTACCTTCATTCTCTCAGCTCATGAAAAATGCAGACAATTACCATGTCTTAGCTGCCACAACATACTGTAAAGTCACAGTAATCTGTCTGTTTAGCCTTTAATTCACCATCTGAAATTAAAATCATTTTAGGAATCTACTCCTAAGATCAAAAGACATATTTTAAAACATTAACCCAAGTTAGCATCCATATACTGAATATAAAAACTTTGGTCTGCATTAATCTTACCTTGAATGAACTCCCTTATTTTCTTTTCCTTGCTCTCCAGCAGCAACCTCACACACACTGTAGTGAAGTATCTGTTGGCCACCTCTTTATCTCGCAGGACTCTCTGTAAGAGTCTCTCCAGATGTGCCTGTGTTGTCTGCAGGCCTTGGCGACAGCGAGTTAAATAAGCAATATATGGAGCTCTTTTCCTAAAACAAACAGCTCTACATCAGATTAACAATAAAGATAGAAGCTAACAGCTTTACAAACTGCTAAGCTGTAGAGCAAAGGATTCTTCAACTTGTTGCTTTTAAAACAAAACAATGCCTAAATTCAGAAGTTTGCCTTACATGGGTGAGACAATTGCATTGTTTTGTGGGGAAGCAGAGATGCAATAACCTGGTTTGGTAAAGTACAATTTAAAACAAAAGCGATCTTCCCAATCTGCTGGTGAATAAATACAAGAATTTGGGAGCCTATTGCTGATGAGACACTGGACAATCTACCTGTAGTCCTCTGCAATGGAGGCCAGCAGCTTGCGGCAGGTCCGGTTGTCGAAGCGGCTGACGCAGCGCATCGTCTCCTGCAGCTGTGCCATCAGGTTCTTGTCCTGCAGGTTGATGGCTTCAGCCAGCTGAACTTTCAAGAAGCACACAATTTCATTGTCTAAAAAAGAACAAAGGAAAAATATTAAGGGAAAGGAACATAGGCACGATGAAAACAAACTACTTTTGAATATGGGAAACATGTTAATGGTTTAAAACAAAACTTCTGTACATTAGGCAATAAACATTATTTTAGAATGATTTAATAAGCCTTTTTTAATTTTCCAGGTATCAGAGGATAAGCTTCCACATCACTATCTTATCTAGTATTTAGAACCACTCTGAAACAGGAAGAGGACCAGATAAGGTGACATATTCATCTGTCTGAAAACAAACCTAGAGCGAATGAAGGGATATAACACAACACATTTATACCAAGTCAACATAAAGACCCAGTAAATCATTCAAGTAGCACAACTGCTAATAGCACATGTGTTTTGAGAATCTATTCTATAGCTTCAGGCTCTACCTGCACTGTCTCTGTGATATTTCACTACAAAAAAATCCTAGACCAGGCTGAGATGGCAAGTTTGTCTGTGGAGTAAGAATGAAAACATTCTGGTGGAAAAGGCAGCCTGTGCCCTCAGTATTTACGGCAAAGAGAAGGGACCATAAATGGTGCAGTACAAGTGCCATTACATGGGGACAAGGAGAGACACACACCAAAGAAACTTTACCTTCAGGGTCTGTGTGGTCTGGGAGACCATTCCTTGTTGAATGTGTTAGCATTGGGAGGGCAACAGAATCTGCTGAACAAAGAGCCAACCTCAATTTCTTCTTTGCATCCCTTAAAGAGGAAAAATATTTTCTTAACACAGTTGATGAGAAGTCTGCTTCTTCAATAAGAAGTCTTTACTTTCTCTTTTATTTAATACTGTCTGGAAGTTATTTAAGATGATTTTAATATACAACATTGTCAAGACTTTAGAATATCAGCTCTTTTGATACAGCATCATTTTCAAAGGGATTTTCCTAAACACTGAACTGCTCTGTCCTCTCAGGTTAAAACATCCCTCCTTCATCAGTGGAAATATGACAGTTTGAGATGTTTAAAACTAAAAGCACATAAAAGTTTATAATGAATCTGTATCAGGATTTGTGGGAACCAATCATACAGCATCAGCTTTTAATTCTACTTTGTGGGTAAGATGAAACCTGCAAACATATTTACCTGTAGGAGAAAGCAGAACTTTGTGGCTGTGCTACTTGACTTGCGGAGTCAGGGAGGTCATCTGCAGACATGTTCTGCAAAGCCTCATCCCGCGGGGAGTCGTGCATGCTCTCACCATCCCCAGCTGCCTCTGGGAAAACAAAAGACATATTACACCTCAAAAGAGGAGCCAGAAGAAGAAACCAGACTAATTTTCTGCTTGTTATTCTAAGGTCAGGGTGCAAATGGAGACAGCAAATAAATCTGCTTCTTCTGGATATATGAAAAAAGGCATATTAAAACACACAACCTTGAAGCTCCTTAGAAGAAACTGTGAAAGTTTTGGAAGGCAATGCACTTGTTTAGTGGCATTTAAAACAAAAAAAACCCCAAAAAACTGGTAGGATATGTGCTATCAACAACCAGCTCCCTCAATGGCAATAAGAAAGAGCTGTCCTTGGAAATACTGATTTAATTCCTCTGAGGGACTGTCCCTCAGATTATTTGACAAAACATTCCTTGTTCAGAGCTCACATTGTCAGCTGCTAATACTAGCATTGGTCTAGAATCCTGAGGTGTTTTTATCTTTAAGGAGCAGAAACTATGTTGGTGGGGATTACAGAAGCCAGGTTCTCACCTGCACTGTCATAGTTCACTATGGCTCCTTCACTGGGACTCGTTCTCTTGATTGCATTCCTGTATTTGTCCAGAATGTCCTCAGCAGCTTGGGCCTGTGCACTGAGCCTTGGGCTCGGATCATCTGAAAGGACCATAAAAAACAACAGGAGTTACCCTGAAAGCAAATACAAAAACGTAAGCCTACACATTTGGACTCCGTTTTTAGCCAGATCAAACAAAGAGCTGCTTGTGTCCCATGTAGCCCAAATTCAAATGTATTAATAAAGTCTGAAGCAAACCAGAAAACAAACAGTACAATCAAAGTGAACAAAGGAAGTCAGATCCTGAGCAAATCCTCAGTACATTCATACTGCATACACAAATGGCTCTTGGATATTTGAAGACTTCTAGAAAGGATCAGTCAAACAGAAGATGAAACATGCAGGTTCAAAGCATGTTTGACTTAACACTTAAGTAACTATTACAGGACTGTGTGTACAGCTATCCTTACAGCTCAGCTGTGACTAGGACACGAGCTCTATAATGAGAGTGGGGGAAAACTGAGGAGTTGAGAACCCAGTACATGCACAGACAGACATGACAACTTAAAAACAGCCTTCAAGTCAGGAAATCTTTATCCATTTTCTTATTCAAAATGCTAGTTCTGAACATGACCCACAACAGCATACAGCTGTCTGTCAATAGATACCTGGAGGGCACTCTGGAACTCCAGGAGGCACGTTCTGAGAGAAAATTACTGTGATGATATTATTCACATACCTTGAAGCGTAGCGTATCTGTCAGGCACCATGTCATCTTTGTCTTTTTCTTGTTTTTCTTTCTTCCTAAATGGAATAGGAGCTGGAAATGCAAGGTACTTCATCAAAGACTACTTTGAGATAATGGCCAAATAGCAGAAACTTTAAGGAAGTGACTAATGCACAAAATTTTCATCAAATCAACCTCCATAAATGCATAAGCTTATCCATGGGATAGAGCAGAACTGTACTGTCATCATCTATAGCCAGCTCCACCTCTAAGAGACATGAGGTCAGGCAGAACACCTTTGCCTTCCAGGTACAGCACGCTCCAGAGAACTACTAGCCATGGGAGTTGGGTAGCTTCTCATTTTTATTTACATATTTATTTATACTTTAACCATCAAAGTGACTAAAGATATAATAAAGGCACCGTGAACTCTGCCTGAAGTACCAAACCCAGACAGACATGATCCTACCTTTGGGCATGGCAGACACAAAACGTTTCCTCCACCAGGGCTTGTTCCTGTCAGATTTCTCATCATCACTGTCTTTCCGTTCCTCAATCTGCAGAAGGGCAGAGTCTACATTTGAGCATTTACCAAACCACGGGTAAAAAGAAAATTTCTCCTTCACACCAGCTTTTGCTACACTGACTGTAAAAACAGAACTTCAGCAGAGCACAAAGAGCAGATTAAGTCAGAAATATCTCTCCTAAAGAGGACATCCTGTAAATGCAAACCTATAGCCACAAAGAACCTTAGATTTCACTTATTTGTTTTTTAAAGAAAATTAATTTTCAGGCTGCTGCAGCAATTTAACACTACAATGAATCTGCTTCTGAACTACCACCAAATCCAGTAAACCTTATCCAGTAAATTTAAGAGAAACCAGATCCATTTAAGCCACTCTCAACATCTGCAGCTTTATCTTATAAAATGTTATTGGCCCACGTTTAAGGGGTAACAAAAGTGTGTTGTAATTCCTTGGCTAAAGACATTTAATTCCAACTTTCTGGCATTAGATGTGTACTTAAAGTGAGCACAGGAGACAAAAATAAAATGCTAAATAGAAGCATCCCACCTCTCCCCTGGAGGAGTCCTTGCTGGGAGATGAAGATGACGACTGAGAGGCAGCTGCCAGCACTGCTGCCCCAGTGCTGCTGGAGGCCATGGGCAGCTCCCTCTCCTCATTCCCAGCACGTCTGTTCCAGCCAGGGTCACTCATAGGCCTCCGCACTGAGGACACAATGTCTGAACTCCTGCTGCGGACCAGCCTCTCTGGGTAGGAATGTCTCTGCTTGAAGGCCTCCAGGTCCGTTGGGATTAAAGCATGAGACCCAAAGTTCGGCAATCGGGCCTCGTTACCTCCCACAGCTCCTTCCAGGATGGGTGGATCTGGGGGTGGATGAGAGGGTCTTGCATAGTGCACTTTAGGCCTTACTACAGCTGACACACCTGTGGTCACAAGCAGAAAAGAAGCCACACACATTCCTTTTAATATTATTCCAAATTACCCGGTACTAACAAAGAAAGATTGAAAATGCCTATTTTTAAAACAAAGCTTAATCTTTATAACTCACCCTCATTTGAGGACAGAGGGTCAAACAATGCAAGCAAAGAATCTGTCTGAGAAGGAGGAGATGTCAACTGACTGGCTCCTGAAACAGAGGGAGAACAAAGTTAGTGCTGTACCAAAACTGCCTCAAACATGAGAGACACTGGAAAAACAGACCTCAGCAACAAAAGTTTACAAAACTTACACTGCAAAGTATTTGTAAAGAATTCCTGTATTGAAAGATCTTTGTAGTACATTGAAATGATCAAAGAATTACATCACAAAGTGAGAAATTCTTGAGGAGCAGTTCAGTTCCAAAATGCAAGAGGACAGTCCATGTAATGAAACTGAATTAGGGATCTTAGATCTGGTACTCAAGCTCTAGTACTGCAAAGCACTGGAGTCTCTTTGTCAAACAAATACAGTACTGGCAAATAAGAAAAATATTAAGCTTAGTCACCAGCATTTTGAAATTGGGAGAAACTTTAAAATTTAAGGATTCCAAAAATGCCACATGTGTTTATCAGGGATTGCAGATAAGTAACTTACCATGGGCTGTTTCATCCATGTCAGGACTTGTTACAGAATCTTTTCCCCCAAAGTCAGAGCTACATTCAGACCTGAGATCCTCAATCTTGTTAGGAATATCTTCAGATGTTGCACTAATACCTTACACATAACAAAAGAAGCATCTGTAATAGCCTTTCAGAGAGCAAGGAACCAAAATCCTGAGGCTGTTAAAATGTTGGTGGACAATCAAATTCTAATTCACAGTAGCACCAACAGACACTACAAATTTCTATACTCCTAAAATAACAGTTTATTTCTGCTCTACATCTTCAGAAGTGTTACCATAGCCATGAATACACTCTGACAAGGGGCATTAGAAAGACACTCCACTCATACACTTTGCAGAAAATAAAGAACTAGAGCTATGATTTACTTGAATAAAACAAGTTGTGATAATTAACTAAATGTAAGAAAGTTTGGAGTTTCTTCCATAGCAACACTCCTCTCCTAACCACTGCTATTGCATGGGGCATTCATCTCTCTGCTGCCTCTTATTTCTTCTGTGAGGTAAAAGAAGAATCACTGCTTTGAAAATTCCAGAAGGAATGCAGGAAGTTATTCCATGAGTGAAGTGATATATAAATAAAGCACATGCAGCAAAGTGAGTGCTGACCCTGCTGTGATAGAGCAGCACTGTCAGAGACAGCTCCACACACCTGACACAACACTCAGGCCAGGGGTGCTGGGCCGAGAGCTGACCTCCCTCACATCTGTGTCGTCAGACGTGCTGCCCAGCCCAGAACAGCTCTCCAGCTCTTGGAGTCTTTCCTCTTGTTTTAAATCTGGAGCCTCTACAAAAGGGAGACAATGGAGAGTAGAAAGAAAAAGTATCATTACTCAATGCCATGCTCCCTAAACAATCACAAGCAGAAGGAAGGGGTTGGGGGTGATTTAGTGTACCAAGTTTTAGGGTAACTCAATCACTTCAGCAAGAGTTTTCTTATATCCTTTGGTACAGAAGGCAGGACTCTGCACAGACAGCAATGCTCTGTCTGCACAGGCATGCTAAGGAGTGTTTACTGTTTTAAGTGTTGTATTTCTCGGACTACAGGATACAGTCACATCTTCCCTAACCAAAGTAAACCACGGTCCTGGATAGCTCCTACCACAGGGAAGGAAAGCAAGCACATGTTTGCTTTGCAAACCCTTCTCTTCCCCTTCAGACCTTAAGAATTTCTTAAGTAACAGAAGTCTCTCCCAGTGCTTTCCATTTTCTTTCTGCCTAGGAAGATTTTGACCTTTTATTGCTGGAAGTATTCACAAAAACTAACTTAATTGTGGGACAGTAATTTCTTGAAGAAAGAGAAAGAGGAAGAGGCCATTGTTTTGCATTCAATGCCTCTGGAAGAGTCTTAGAATCATGCTAAAGAAATAAGCAAAAACTGCCCGATTCTGACCTGAATCACTTGGTAATACTTCCACACTCCACGCCTCACTTGTGGTTTCTGATATGGTTGAACCTGTGCAGGGATCAAGCAACACGGATCCTGAACCTGGCAAACACAGCAAGCTGCCTAGCATGTTCTCTGCAGCTGCACCTGCAAAAGTAAAGCCGGAGCGTATGGCTAGAGCTGGGCTCGGGGAATCAGCTCTAGAGAAAATGTAAGAACACATCTTAAGTGTTCTTAGTAAAGCAATCAGGAAACACAATGTTGAAAAGAAATGAGTCACTAAGTACAGTCCAGGTCATGCACACAAAAATCTTTCTATAGGAAATCTCCAGTTTAATCCGTGGAAATGCCCCTGTTGAGGAAGAGAAGAGGAGGAAGAGGAGGAGGAGGAGGAGGGCCCTGCAGCCTCAGGCTCCAGAGCAGCACAGCACCTACCCAGAGCACACCGTTACCTGCGATTTCCTGCAGCCGGTCCTCGTCGATGTTGGGGTCAAAGTCACTGCCCAGGACATCTGTGCTCCAGGTTTCACTCACAGTTTCTGAAATATCTCTGTCATCAGTCAATCCCATCATGTCACGGATTTCAAACTTACGGAGTTTGTCATCCAGGTTATCCTGAGTTGTGGCTGTGGAAAAATAAACAGTTTTTGATTTTCTGAAAGGCTTCTCCAATTACTTCAGATGAAAAATCTGTAAGAGCACATTAGGAAAAAATCCCAAACAAACAACCCCCTAATTCTGTCAGGTAAGGCAGTGGTTTAAAGGAAGGCCTGGAAAGCACTATTACACTACTCAGGAAATGCTGCCTGAAAACACATTTGAGACAAAAGAAGAAAAATCTGGAAGTACACATGGTAACTTATCAAACAAATTGACAGAAAAAAATAACTGAAATGTAGTGCTACAAACACACTGATACAACTCTTGTGGAGGAACAATTGATCACAGAAAAGCTGAGGCCTCCAGAGATCACTCCAGCCCAAACCGCCTGCCCTGGTCAGGGACAGCTGGTTGTTATGATCATGTCCAGTCATATTTTGAGTATCTCCAGGATGGAGACAACACAACCTCTGGGCAACCTGTTCAGTGTTTGACAAATGGACATTAAACAGAAAATTACCCAGATGCTTCCAGACTACTCCAATCCAGATCACCCTATTCCTGAAGGGAAGAGCTTGACATCAAGCATAATTTTACAAGCAATTTCCTATAAAGGGCTTAAGCCTCAAAATTCCAGGCGATTTCCTTTTCCTAACAACAAAGAATATTTCTTGGGGGGGGAAAAACCAAACCAAATGCACAAATAAATACAAGAGTGATTGCACAAGGAAAACTCCTACTTATTTTTCCTAGAATTAGTCAATTGTGCAACCTCTTTCCATAAGAGTTTAAGGCTTTAGCACCGACAGCAGCTCAAGCACCTGTAGGAGAGAACTGGCACCTGCCTTGCTCATGCTCCAGCAGCTGCAGAGCCTCAACGCCGTTGCTGCCGGAGGGGCCCGCGCCCAGCTCCGACACCGACTCTCCTTCCAGATCCAGAGAGGACACCGAGTTGGAGCGATTGGAAGGGCCTGCAACAATAGATTTCACTTTAAAACTAATGTGAATTACAGTTCCTAAATATACAGCATTGACAATTCAGGACACAAAAACTCACTAGAAAAATTACAAGAAATAAAGTAGCAGTTCCAACACAAAATATTGAATCTCATCACTACTGTACTTAGCTATATCTAAAAAGCCAATAAAGTTTTTGCCTCTAATTTATTTACTTGTTCATGAATTTGTTTTCTTATTTTGAGGAGACAGAGAGCAAAGACAAGGTTATGGAAGTTATACAAAATAGTGCAAAAGTGATGTGTCCAAACCTCTTCGATCCCACAGACACTTGTGCTTTGTTATGTCTGAGGTTCATATAAAGGAGTTGTGCAGAAACAATTCTGACATACATCACAGCTAATTAGAACATGATGAAAAATAAGTCTGAGAAGTACAAGTTTAGACTTAAGTTACATTATCTTAATAACTAGTACTGCACTTAAGTTTCAAAAAAAAAATAAATTCATCTATTATGTCTTTTTTAAGCACACTTAGTTTTTCTCTTCCTAATTCTCAGATTCAGTTATGCCTTTCTAGGTCAAAATTTAGCTCCAGGCTTTATTCTCTGAACAACTAAGAGAGAAGACAGGCTCTCAGGGTGAAATAGCACAGCCTTCAAAACAGCAAAGACAAGATGCTGTATTTAACACATCTTCCTTTTTGAGTTAAGAGGGGAGGAAAACCAGCAGAGCAACAAAACTTCTTCAAAACTTAAGCAGACCTTCACCTTCAGATATTCCTTCCAGATTATCACTGCAGAGGGAAAAGCGCAAGGTTTTATCGGGTTTACCATGGAGTTTGTTCTCGTCGATGGGAACATCTCCTTGCCCGCCATCTGCAAGCTGCATATTTAACACCTGGAGAGTGGGAGAAAGAAACAAGAATTCATTAAAATAATCTGGTTTTCAGATAATTAAATAGCAAATAAAACATTACAGACATGGTTTTGAATTGCTAATGGAACAATCAAATGTCAAACATTCTGTCTGAAAAAAGACAGCAGCCTCCCAAGTCAGAGCCTGGGGAGAATGCAAGGAACCACACATGGACATCAGGAATATCCTGATAACAACGGAGCCACAGCTCCCTCATCACCCCCCAGAGCAGTGCAGTATGGAAAGGATCTGCACAAGGCTGCCAGAGGAGATAATCCCAATCACCAGGCAGGGAGCAAAGCTGGGAGCAGGAGCAGTGCGATAGCTGGAGAAAGAAAAGGCTGGAACACCAGCCCTGCCCTAGGAACAGTCTGCAGGCACTGATGGCACTGTGAGCCCAGCTCTGCCCTCACAACAACCTGGGCCTGTGCCTTTCATGAGCTGCCAGAAGCATTAGGATCAGTGCTCCAGTTCTGCCATTCACGTGTGTCCCTGCATGCAAAGGACAGAGCATGCAGAGACACAGCAGTCTCTCCAGACTCAGAACAAGAGCCCAGGTTCACACTTAAGCTTCTTAAGTGAGCGAAAAAACCCGCCTAACCAAAGCCAATTTGAGAGCTACAACCCCCAAGTTCAGTAACACAGAGTATGGATTTTAATTCCCATTCCAGATTTACTACCAAAACTTAGCTTTGCAACCTCACTGCTCTGCTATTAGAGAAGACAGAGGCTGCACAGTTCAAAACATCTGAGATGTCATTGTTTCTGGATACCTCATTTTCTGACATCATTCCTGGAGTAATCTGTGGACCTGTCCCCAAAGAAATCACCAGAACTTCTTCTGGCTGGACTTCTGGAATTGTCTCCTGGCTGGATCCTTCATGATCTCCATGCTGGTCCATTAGCATGTTTGATCTACTTCTGCTTCGAGTGGCTAAGAAAATATTTTAAAATATTGACATTAGAAAGCTTTACCTCCTTGGAAATACAGAACTGCAGTGTTTTAATTAGCAATGCATACTAAAAAATTTTCAAAATCAAAGTCTTATGAAACTTTTGAGAGATAGAACTGGTGTTTAAACTTGAGTACTGCACTGTGAAGAAGGAAAAGTTCAACATAGAAGTTGAGAAGCATAAAAACAAGATACACTGTGACCTGTTTGCCTACAGTAATTCAGCCTATTCAAATCACAGAAAGACCTTTTATAGATTATATGAGAAAATTAGATATGTTACTAAAAAAGGTCCAGGTATGTGTGGTTTAAAACTCTAACTGATTTGTTTAAAAGACTTTTCCTCCTAAAAAGTAGGAAATCTTATTCTAACAGGTGTCTCAAGCCCAGACACACAATACAACATCAGGTGGTTTACTCTGACTACTTTGCCACTCTTAAGTCCTCTTTCCAACCAGCCTCAGGTTCCCATGTTTGGCTTCGTGGAAGGAAAAACACCCACATGAAATTAAAGTTTCTAAGAATGGCAGCGTGACACCAATTACTTCTTTATTTGACCAACGGAAAACAAGACAAGTGTGTAGAAGTTGCAGCCAAATTCTGATTATCACACAGAGAGGTTTTTAAAGCCTGCATGTACCCAAAATGAGTTCATATACTGCAGAAATCTGCACAGGGAGCTGATTGCCAGGGTGACCCAAAGGCATGCTGAGTTATGTGACATGAGTCAGAGTTTCAGAGAAGAATGGAAAGAGGGCATTACCCACCAAAAGGGGTTACTAGAGTTATGTGAGCTGACAGATTGGTAGCAGAGGTATCCCAGGCAGTAATCGCTGCCAACTGCTGTCCTTGAGTTCGAAAGCATTAAAATGAAACAAAAGAAACAAAAAATTTTAGCAAAAGCTGTTTTATACCATAAAATAAATGCTGTAAAGAGCCACTACTTTAGAGCTATAACACCAGAACCATTCAAAAGCAGAGTTAAACTAACATGGGACAGGTTTGTTTTGGGGGTGGTTTTGGGGGGTTTCTTTGCCACTTACTGGCTTCTGTATTTTTACATACCAACACCAAATCTCTCAAACAAAAATATCTCACATGGTCATATTCACATAAATATACACTGAAGAAGAGTACCACACTTCCTATTTTTAAAGAAAGTATAATTAATATGGGAAAGTTCACAACCCAGAAATCCTCTTCAAGAAACAAAACCCAACCAACCTAAAATTGCATTCCAGAATACTAACAGCTGGAATTAGAGCAGGTAAAGAATGGAGACAAAGCTTCTCCTCTCAGCACATACTCTAGAAGTCCTGCTCCTGCTTGTTCACCCTCTTGCCCATTTGTTCTCTAAAAAAATGTTAAAATTATTCTATCCCACAATTAAATGCCTCTGCTTCCATCTTACTACTTTCCTAGGCAATTTTCCCTCTAGATCTGCTTCCCACCTGCAAATCTTGCCTTTATTATCACTGCCAACTACCACCATTATGACTATCAACCACTCCAGCAATTTTCTCCAGTTCAGGCTGGGGTGATGAAGGTCATCCACCACACTTGCATTAGAAACGAAGGACATTACCTGATTTTCTATGATAAAGAAAATTCTTCACCATCTACACAGAAAAATTAGGAACTGGAGGTGTAGGTAAAGAGTAGTCCCAAGAGATAACTGAGAAAATGGCATAGAACTGCCCAAGGTATCAGAAATCACAGGGGAACTCTGCTCACTTTCCTTACCTATGGGCAGTCGATTTTTTTTGTTAGCTGGAGTAGTTGCAGGAGAAAGCTGGGGGGTGTTATATGGGGTCATTTCAAGGCTGCTACTTTTCCCTGGCTTGTTCTGGGGTAAATTTGCCAGCAAGTTTTCCAAAGCCATTCGATCTTCCTTAAGTTGATCACTGGACATCACGTTCCGCATGAAGCCAACCTAAACATTGACAATTATTTGGTAAGAACCGCAGTGCAAACGCCCAGCCTGCTTTGGCCAAGGTAGGAATGTCTGGTACAGGCTGGCAGTGGCTGTTTCCAGGAGCAGGAGGCATTACCAGGGCAGTGAGCTGGCTGTAGGTCATGTACACCACGGTGCGGCTCAGCCCCTCCAGCAGGTTCACGGCCGACAGCGGCGGGGTCTCAACTGCGCGCCCATCGATCACCACGTCCAGGAAAGCAGCAACGCAGCTCTGAGAGACACAGAGACTGGGTGAGAGACCATTTCCCAGAGTCTGGAAGGAAATTTATTCTGTAAACTACTTAACTCCTGTCATAAGTTAAATTTGCTTCCTACTTCTAAAATCTTAGGATAAAATGGCAGATCTTTTAAGGTCCTTGAAGAGTAAGCAAGGAAAGTGTGCAGCTACTCTCAGCATTTCCTTCATTCCTTTCCTGCATTCCAACGTGTAACTTACTTAAGTGTCCTCTTACAATTTTTTTTTTTAAATAATGGCGATTAAACTGCCCCTTCCTGAAGAATCTGCTAAGCACAGACTGAAAATGAAACAACAAAGCAACAACAAGAGCACTTTCTAACCTGAGTGAAAATGTTACTTGTACAATAAATGTGTAGCTTTGTGTGGTGACTGTGTAACAACTATAATTACCAAAACCTGCAAGGATACAATGTTACCAATGATGCCAACAGATTTTTAAACACTTGACATCAAAGGTCATCAGTTTCACTGTTGCTCTGATGAAGTTAATTGCTCTACGGCTATGAATGATTCGTACTAACAGAGGAAAAGCTGACTGTGCAAAAAAGAAAGAGAAGTTGCTAACAAACTGCTTGGTGTTAAAACAGACATTATACTAAGGTTGTCTTCAGATCAAAGTGTTTTGTTAGGTACAGTTGAAAAACCACAGACAGTAATTCAGTGTTTCACAGAATCACAGACCGGTTTGGGTTGGAAGAACCTTAAAGACCATCCAGTGCCAACCCCCTGTCATGGACAGGGACACCTTTCACTAGACCAGGTTATTCCAAGCCCCATCCAACCTGGTCTTGAATACTTAGAGTGCTCAGTTGAAAATATAATTTCCTTTAATTTTTAAAAATATTTTCTTTTAAGAAGTATTAGGTCAAAGCAGAAGCAAGAATCCCCAACCCTTAATTCTAGTATTCGAGATTTTTTTCTCCCAGCTTCGTGCAGGGTTTAATCTGCTTTTCATTATATGTAACTTGGAAATTAAACACTTAGGAAGTCCTGTGCAATGTCTGAAAAAGGAGGCTGCAGAAGGATGATGACGTATTCACCAAGCCTTGGATTTTTTCAGCTGGGATTCTTACTTTGTCAAATTTAGCGAGGTTGCTCTTTGTACGTGGATCTCCCTCCTCAGAGCCTGTCATTGCCAGCTGCTGCAGAAGTCTTCCAACCTGAAATTAAAAAGAAGTACGAAGAATAAGCCTTTCAAACCAACATGATGAACCTGACCATAAAAAATATTAAAGAAACCTCCTCCATTCTAAATCCTTTTTCATTTAATACTCCAAGGAATACTTCTGATTGAGTGGACAGAGATTTGTGCTTGCTTTCAGGGAAGAAAAAAAATGCAAGAAGCTTTAGGAAAAAAAAGCAGTCATTGCCCTTAACAAGAAAATGTGCACACACAGTAGACTATGAGCAACCATACTTCCCCCTCCCAGGAACAAAGAATGTTTTGTTTTTGCAACACGTCAGAATTGAGAGTTGAATCTAGGTCATCTAAACCTAGAGATTTTCAAAGGCTGTATATATTTTACTAAGAAAAAATATCAAGGGGGCTAACCCTTATTTCAGAGCACATATTCCTTATTCATCTCCAACTGAAAAACAACCCTCAGTTTAAAGAGTCTCCAACTGCTCTGCTACAGCATGTGAGCAGTGACAGGAGGGGATTGCTGCTGGATTTTAGAAAAACACTGAGCAAAACTCACCAGCATGATTGCACTGTGAGAATCACTCCCTGCCCACTTTACAGAAAACAGTAAAAAGCAGGTTTTGTTCCCTGCATGGAGGAACATCCTCAGTCAGACAAGTGTTGCTTAACACCTTCAGATGACTCCTCTATGTAATATCATTAAATTGTCAAGTGTTTGCATAATGACAAAAACTGGTCATGAGGGCTGGGGAATGCTCCAAGTAGAGCATTGGGCATTACTGTTGGACAACAAGGCATTTTCTGCAAAGTGTTTAATTATTTTTTGCAACACCTGGTACAATATTTAACATTAGCAAGAGCAGCACAATATACATTTACACACATTCCAGAATTCATCTTATAGTCACTTTTATGCCTTAGCTTCCATCCCTTATGACAGCTTTTATAAAGGATATTTGCAATTCTTCTAAGGGATACAGGAATACATGCTGTCAAATTTTTCAAGTCAGTATTTTAAGCAAACAGATAAACTTTGGAGCCTGCTTTTTCAGCAACAATTAACACAAATATTTTGTTAGAGTTCACTTTATAAGTAGGAGAGACAGTACCTTCACTTTTACTGTAGTAACATCAGTTCTAGTGGGAAGAAGAAGGCCATTTATATATTTTTAAGACTGCTTTACTGTGAATCATACCTGCATCAGATTAAATCTTGCCACTTCATTTATTGGAGCATCAGAAATGATGCCATACTGCTCCGGGTTGACGATGGCAGGGCAGATGAAACAGGCCAGAAGGAGATCTGTGCACATGGCTCTGACCTCCCCGACCTCCAGCCTGTCCACACACGACAGAGTTTTGTACATCTGTGACACAATCCACCTCAAGCTGTGAGGAAAACAGTACGTGTTTTGTTTGAGATAGCCAATGAATTTGTTGACCAAGGTCACCAGCTTGGCCTCATTGGAGTCAACCATCTCTTGGACTCTCTGCTTGAACTTTTCTGTGCCTTTCTCTCCAAACAACTTTTCCTGCTGTACTGGGGAGAACCTCTCAATTAACTTGTTTGCATCGGTTTCGAGATGGTCTTCATCCTCAACCAGAAGCTGCATGATTGGCTCATGTAAGGTTGCAGTAAGAAAAAGTTTTGCAGAGAAGAGTCCTTCAGAGAAAAGCTTGAACAAGATGCTGAAGGCACAGGTGCCTCGTCTCAGCAGCCTCCTGGGGTTGTCACTTTCCTTCAGTTCAAACTCAATCAGGTAGCGGAGCACCTGCAGGAGGTAACTCTCATCCTCCTGCATGATGCAGTTGCCATAAATGGAGGTGAAGACTGTGTGAATGACACTCTGGGTGTTGTCCTGGTTGAGCTTCTCTCCAGCAACCAGGCAGGATGCAATAAGCCTGGGGTTCTCTCTCAGTCTGTTCAGGAATTCTCCATAAGCAGTCTCCTGGAATCCCAACTGCTTGTATCCATCCACAAACTGTGTGTCCTCCAAGATCTTTGCGTGCTGGCAGCATTCAGCAGGAGAAGCTTCAGCGCTTTAAAGAAAAACATTGAAACAGTTTAAGTAACTCTTAAGTAAACAAACTTGCTAAGAGATACCACGTGGTCTATCTATTAAACAGGCTGCCACAGAGGAAAATAAGTCTTTCCAGATAGTTACTCCAAATTATTCGCAAATTCAGGAGAGTCTGTTCCCATGAACAGAAGCAAAACAAACACAGGTATTAAAAAAAAGTTGCCTAAACGGCCAGCAAGTAACTTTCAGTGTGTAAGCTTCCCTGGCTGAGGTTTGCTTTGCAACCTCATTATTTTTGTAATCAGTGCAGCGGAGGCCTCCACGTTCAGAGGACTCTGCGTCCCTGACAGGAGCACGGGGCCGCTGCCCCAGTACCTGGTGATGATGAGCCTGTCGAGGTTGATGCGCTGCTGTTTGGAGATCCAGGCTGTGCGGTAGAGCCGCTCCGCCGTCTTCAGCACGTCGGCATTGAGCCGCTGGATCAGCTGCTTCTCCGAGGTCACGTACAGCCGCTCCTGCTTCAGGTGATGGGCCAGCGTGTGGATGTCCAGCTTCACCATGGTGGGCAGCCAGCAGGCCAGCAGCCCCTGGGCACACAGAACGGGGTCAGTCCCAGCAGAGGGAGTGAGTCCTGCCAGCCCCAGGGTGACCAGCAGGGCACAGGCTCTCACCAGGCAGGGAACACCGCTATGCCCCTCCTCAAACCCCCCACTCCCAGCTGAGCCACTCTCTCTCAAGGCAAGGTTCCCGGGTGCCACTTCCATTGCTCTGTCACACTGCAGGGACACTAGCAGAGGAGACAATGGTATTTTCATCTTGCCAGGAACAGGAGCACAGCACTGCACAACCCCTGACCACACCTCAGGTACACAAGGTGGGAACCTGGCCTTTGCCTGGGGACATGTGGCCATTGCTACAGCTCAGGTGACACAAGTTCAGGGAGGTGAAGAGTGGCCCTGTTCCCACTCACTGTCTGGGGAACAGGCACTTACTCCTTCACCTAGAGCCCATCCACGTAACCCATCACTACCCAAGGACTTGGGTGTCAGAATCTCTGGCCTGGTACCTCTCTCACCTACGCATCAGAAGCATCAAATTCCCAATGCTGCTCTTTTCTGCTAAAAAAAAATAAAAATATTACTAACTAAGAAAAAAATCCACCAAACCACACACCAAGGAATATCCATACCCAGATAAGGCAAAAGTTGGAAATAAGTCTGGAGGCTTTGCTCAACAGTAGAATTCATTCAGAAAAAATTCCTCAAACATTTCAATTCAGAAGACTATTTCTTTGGGCCACGATCCAAAAATGTTGTTTTATAGAGAGAGAAACTGAAACAACCATTTTCATAGCACTTCAGGGGCTAAAATCTACACAAACTACTGTTCTGTATGAATGTAATATTAGTTCACAGCTACAAAACATCTCAGCAGAGTACTGCACCAGACAAGACACATTCCAGGTGCAAATCCATCTTAAAATTTACTCTTTGGGTGAAAAAAAAAAGCATCAAGTCCATTAATATTGACAAAGGAGGGGGTACAATCATGCAGATCATGGTGTTGATGGTTAACTGCTTTATGTCTTCCCCATCAGAACCAACAGCCACACCAGCTAATCTGGGAATTAGTGGATCTCCTGCTTCTAAGCAAGTTTGGGAAGGAAGGGGGACCCACATGGAGTAGCCCTATGAACAACCTGTTGCCTCTGCCTACAGTCCTATGCCTTTGTTTTGCCAAATTTCAAAACAAGTGTCTATTTTTGTGTCACTGCTTACAAACCCATTCAAGAGCAGACAAGCTGATTAAACAGCTCCTGAGGTGTCTCCTACACTTACAGGTGACTTCTCTCACAGTTTCATTCATTCTTTTTCTGGTTTTTTTATTAGAGAAGATGTTTTCAGCATCAGGGATGGGCAAAGCTCCCTGAGAGCTTTCAGACTCTGAGGAAGATTCTCCTTCCTCCTCTGCCCATGGGTCAGAGGGAGCTGCAAAAGCCCCATCAGCAGAGACAAAGGTGTCCTGGAAGCAAGAGACTTTTTGTGGTAAGGTATGATCATCAAAACAACAGTTACATTGCTGGTAGCCTTTTCTGGAGCTATGGACAATAAAAAAATGGAAATTACAACATTGGTTCACACTCAGGAAGCAAATGAGACTCCCACACAGCCCAGAGTCCTGTTACACATGCATTAATCCACCTGTCCAGCAAAAAGAGGTCAGACTCCAGCACTGTAGCACTTGTGATGCCACCTGGAAAAAACTAACAGCATAAACCTCACCCCTGCTTGGAAAGTGAGGTGACCACCCAACAAAGGAACAACTTCAGCACCCTCTTATGAAGAACATCTTGGCCCTTCCACAGACACTGAGGCCCTGGGAAGCTGTGGGAAGTCACCAACTGCTGTGCATTCTGATTTTTCCTTTTAACTAACTGCCTCTCTGAACTCCAGGCCCAAAACAAGGCTCTAAAGAGCACCCTTAGCTGCATCTGTGCTGCTAAATATACTGGTCCTGTGACTACCTGATAACATTCCATCAGTTGGCCACTACCCACATGGGTATCTTATCTGCCTCTGCTGCACAACACCAGAAATAACAAAAGCAAGAGGAGAATTGATTCAGAGCTGAGCCACAGCAGGTTACTGAGTACCACTGCTTTGTCAAGAACTGTGAAAATCACAGGACTTTCCTGTCAATCCACAGGAACACAACTGCATGACAGCAGCTTCCACTCTATGTAAGAAAACAGGATCAGCAGCTTGGTAACCTCCATATATTCAAAGTGGCTGGACTGCAAGGATTGTTGCTGAGATCCAGTTCTGTGGAGACAAACACCTCATCACTGCCATCCACCAGTTTTTAAATTAATTATTCTGAAGCCATACACACATAGAGCAAGGAAGAGCACAAACAACTGTGTCTTCACCTGAAGTCCCTGGCAGACACCTGAGAACACCAGAGATGTAAAGCAGCAGTTTAACACACAAGGTACTTCAGCAAGGCTCAGGGAAGAAAACCCAAAAAACCCAGTCGAGCAAGATTCATGTGCTACTCCTCTCTTCAGACACTGATATTACCAACTCAGCTTGTCCTGAAAGAAGAAACTATTGTACCACTAACACACCTACCTGACACACACTGCTGCTCCCCAAAACCTCTTCCCTTTACAGCAGTACAGAGACAGTGGCTACATACTCTCACTTGGGCAAAAGCCTCAGGAGCACTTGGCCACAGACACTGTTTGGTGACACACCATGGAATGGCTCCAGAGCAGAGCCTCTGCTCAATCCAGAACCTTGTTTGTCAGATTACCTTATCAGCTGCTAATAAACAAAAAGGTGCCTGTAATTATCCAGCAACCTGCTTTATGACTACCATACACCACACTTGGAATAGCAGATATCTGTACACAGTGTATAAAGGAGTCAGTTTAGGATATTTAGATATACAACAGGCTGCTGTGGCTGAAGGAACAGCAAATATTTAAGATTGTGATTACTTCTCAATCCTGCAATTTCATGCTGATATGAAAATGTTTCCATTTTCTGCCAGTTATTTCAAGACTACTCAGGAACCTACAAGTAACTGTGACACAGTTAGAGCAGCTTAGCACAACAACTCAAACAATGTCCCTGCATGATGCTCCACATATCAACAGCAAAGACTGCCTGACCTGACAGCATCTGAGATGCCTTGCCCTGCTGGCAGCACACATTTGTTCAGAACCAGGCAGTCTATCCTTTGATGAACACAGGACACAGGCTGCTTCCTACTCTTAAAAGTCCTGGAAAACACAACATTGAACTTTCAGGTGCTGAACTGAACTTTACAAAGCCCGTGGGTTTGTCCTGTGACATAGAGGAATGAGCCACATCTCTGTTGAGTATTTCTGTGATTCAGTTGACAGACAAGAGATCAAGTGAAGTGGTAAAGACTGCTGGTACACCAGATCCTCCTTCCTCCTCCTGTGTTTCCTGCTCAGGGTTACTTGCTCCTCCTGAGTCTTGCTACATAAGACTCAACTTCCAGAGCAAGTTTGGGCAGATCTAATGTAGGCAGGGCAGGGCAAGGCAAAATCACTCCAACCTGCTGAAGAATAACTCCTAAGCAAGCCTGAATAGCTTCCAAGCTAATTCAGCCCTGATGAAGGACCTCTTTCCTCATTAGTATTTATAGTACCATCTCACAAGCCTTATTTCTTTACACAAGCTAACTGCCTTTCTCCCACTTTTGAGCTAAAAGAGCCCTGTTTTTTTTGGTGATGGTTCACCATGACCTAGGGCTCACTGCTAAACCCTCATGTTATAACACCCACCAGATCAAACATGCATGTGACACATAAAATGCAGTTCCACTGTCTAACTGACATTAATAAGAAACTCATGCCTCACCTTTGTTTCTGTCCAGAGGCTGCTCTCAACCAGCCCTGGCCATAGTGTCCATCCATGTGCGAAGAGCACCTCCTTTCTCCTGCCCCATAACAGAATTTACCAGTAAAGCACAGGATCAGCTGGCTACTAAATTATCTATTATGGCATTGCCATGTTGCATAAAATCAACAAAACCACACAACCAGCCTAAAATCTATTACAGTTTCTTGTGATGCTGGAAAGTGGAGCTCCCGTTAGGTGAGGGCCACACTAATAAACTCTTAGTCAGAAAAAGTGCAGAACTCGAAGCCACTCAAACTGACAAGACCAACCTGTTCCCAGCCTGTTCTCCTGAAAGCAGCTCCCTTTCCATCCATCAGGAAGGGCAGCTGCTACCGAGGAGAGTATATTCTCCATGATCTGACAAATATCACATCAAAACCCGTGTGTGGAGCATCTTAAATATTTTGGAACCCTCCTTGGCAGCAGCAGTTGAAGTCTGTTTCCTGAAGCCACCATCCTGCTGCTTTTCCAGAGTAAGATTTCACATACTGCCCGGGCTATTTCCCCTCCATCCTCTTCAAATTGCAGCTTTTACTCGGGAGTCAACTGCATCGTCCACCAAAATAGCACTTTACCTATCAGTAAGTGTAGTGTCACATGCTCGCTCCGAGAGCTCCATCCCAACAGCTCTCAGGAGCGCGGTATCATGACTTTGCAAGAAAAAAAGCCTGATACCGCCTGGATCGAGTTCCCCAGCGTTAGGGGTCTGTGACTAACCAAAAACGGAAGTCACCACACTCGCCAAGTTTCAAGTTTTAAACCTGCACAACACAAAACCCATGAAGGAGACGCGGCAGCGAGCGGCTCCCGGAGCCGCGAGGGCCCCGCTGCCAAGGGCTTCAATTTCCAAAAAACCTCCGCCAAGGGACCTCCGGTGCCCAGACCCACCGGCCGGGCAGGGCTGGGCAGGGGGAGAAGGGCACAGACGAACACCCGAGCAAACCCCACCATCAACTTCTCCCGCCGCCCCCGCAGCGCTCCCCCCGCCTCCCGGGCGCTCTATCGCGCTAAACCCACCCGACATACCCTCCTCGGCTCCGTCTCTCCTCGGCTGCCCGCCTTCCCTCTCGCTTCCCTGGAAAAACCAAAGGGTTTTGTCAGGCCCCGGGCCTTCCTCCTCCTCCCACCGCTCCCTCCTCCTCCTCGGGGGGAGGGAGCCGAGCGCTGTCGCGGGATACGAGCGCGTCCCTACCCGGCCAGCG
>VZTR01032477.1:1318126-1379115 GCA_013400775.1 Chaetops frenatus | reverse complement strand
TGCCGGGCGGGCCGGAGCGGGTGGTGCCAGTGGTCCCGGTGCTGACCCCGACCCTGCTCCGCTCCCTCCCGCAGCGCCTCTGTGACTATGTCTGTGACCTGCTGCTGGAGGAGTCCAACGTCCAGCCCGTCTCTACGCCCGTCACCGTCTGCGGGGACATCCACGGGCAGGTAAGGCCGGGCCGGGCCACTCCCGGTGCAGCCCTGGGCCGGAGTCGGTGCCGATGCCTGGTGCCCCCTCACGCCTCTCTCCCCCCGCAGTTCTATGACCTGTGCGAACTGTTCCGGACCGGCGGGCAGGTCCCCGACACCAACTACATCTTCATGGTACGTGAGCCGGGTGCGGCCCGGCCCCGCCGGGTTTGACAGGGGCTTAAAGGCGAAATCCCGAGGGGTTCCCAGGCCCCGCCCGGCGCCGGGGCCGCTGCTGGCTCCTGCCCGCCGGTTGTGTTGCCGGGAGCAGCGGAAGCCCCGCAGGGTGAGGCAGAGCGGAGCGCCCTGCCCTGCCCGGGTGTCCCGGGGCCGCGGGGTCATGTCGGGGCAGCGGTGAGGGGAGTGCCCAGTCCCCAGCGGACACTGCGGGTGCCCCGAGCTCCCGTGGGTCCGAGCAGGCCCTGGCTGCCCTCCCGCGCTAGGTTTCTGTGTGACAGTAAGGAGTTCCGAGTGCATGTGTCACCGTGTGCTTTCTCGTGTGACTGTTGCTCCATGTACCACTGTCTCTGCCTTCAGGGGGACTTTGTAGACCGAGGGTATTACAGCCTCGAGACCTTCACGTACCTCCTTGCACTAAAAGCCAAGTGGCCTGACCGTATCACGCTGCTGCGGGGCAACCACGAGAGCAGGCAGATCACCCAGGTGTACGGGTTCTACGGTGAGTCCTGCCTTCTGACACACGTCTGCAGCACCGCTGCCTTGGGACACGCACACGACCCGGGGCTCGCCAGGGGCTGGGTGGGACACAGGCTCCAGTGTTGTCATTTGTTAACGTGGTCATTGTGTTTGTGGGATGGGATGTGTTTAAGGCAGATCTTGCTGCTGTTCTCCTCTGGCACGTGGGGTTTTCTGCTCACGTCGGGGTGCCACATTCAGTTGCACAGGCACAGGCAGAGCATGAGGTGCTCGGTCCCTCCTGGTCGTGGCCAGCAGCAGGACCCAGCACAGGGCTCCTGACAGGGCTGGTGTGACACACGTGAGTGTGCAGGTTCTGCTCTCGGTGTTTGTTCTGCCTGTGTTGCCTGTGTTGTGATCCCCGAGGAATAAAACCATTCTCCCCAACAGATGAGTGCCAAACCAAATACGGGAATGCGAACGCCTGGAGATACTGTACCAAAGTCTTTGACATGCTCACAATAGCAGCTGTAAGTGCAAACACCACGCTAACAACACCAGCACCTTGCCTAAATGGGAGCTGTAGAGGTGCTGATCTGTGGCAGCTCTGGACTGGGGGGGTGCTGACAGTTGTGAGCGTGTGTCCTTTCTCTGCAGTTAATAGACGAGCAGATCCTGTGTGTGCACGGGGGCCTCTCCCCAGACATCAAGACCCTGGACCAGATCAGGACCATTGAACGGAACCAGGAAATCCCTCACAAAGGCGCCTTCTGTGACCTGGTGTGGTCAGACCCGGAGGACGTGGACACGTGGGCCATCAGCCCCCGCGGGGCGGGCTGGCTCTTTGGGGCCAAGGTCACCAACGAGGTAATGCTGCTGCTCAGGCCACACAACCCCGGCGTGGGCATGGGGCAGCTGAGGGGCTCAGCTCACTGTGGTGTTTGAATGGACCCAGGGCACTGCAAGGCAGTGAACTCCCCTGTCAAGCCTCTACCAATAACTCGTGGTGATGGGGAAGCTTTGCTTGTGCCAGCTGGAAAAAATGAGCCACTTGAACCTAAAAGCACAAATATAACTGCCAGATGTACTAATACCCATCCATCTTTTAAAAAGTGTCATGTGGTGAGTCTCACTAGTGTCCCTGGGCTCTGTGTGGAATGCTTTCCTAAGGATCTAGGAGAAAAAAATACCATTTTCTAAGCAATTCCTAAGTTATTTTTGTTGTTTGCACTGAGCAGACTCCTCAGGGCTCCACCCGCTGGCCTTGCCAGGCTCTGGCCTGGCCAGGTCACAGCGGCCGTGCTCAGCCTGCTGTGGTGTGGCCCTTGCACAGCATGTTCAGGAAGGGCTGGGGACAGCACAGCCCTGCTGCCTGGATTTCATGCTGTTCCTCAGCGCTCAGGTTTTGCCACCTCTATTTGACAGGGGTTTCTCATTGCTCAGGTCTCCAAAACCCCCTGTTCTGTTCTCCCTCCCACAGTGTGGGGCCGGGGCTGGGAGCAGGACGTGGTGCTGGGGCCACGCTGACCTCCCCCCTTCCCTTGCAGTTCGTTCACATCAACAACCTGAAGCTGATCTGCAGAGCACACCAGCTGGTCCATGAAGGATACAAATTCATGTTTGATGAGAAGTTGGTAACAGTATGGTCAGCTCCCAACTACTGCTACCGCTGCGGGAACATCGCGTCCATCATGGTCTTTAAAGATGTAAATACAAGAGAACCAAAGTTATTCCGCGCAGTTCCAGACTCAGAGCGTGTCATTCCTCCCAGGACAACCACGCCGTACTTCCTCTGAGCCCTCACCCGCCTGCTGTCACCTCTCCCTGTCCTGCCCCTTTACAATATACTTTTTATTGAGCACTTTGCTGCTGAAATGCTGCCTCTTGCCTTTTTTATTTTTAAATTATCTAAATTTATTGCGTATTATGGTGTCTGTAGCGAGTTTTTTTTTCCCCCCTCCCCTAGATTAATTTCAGAGTATTTGTAATATGTCCTTGAGATTTGTACTACTGCATGTAGTCCTTGCCTAGTCCTGGGTTAGATGAACCGATTCCTTTAACCACCACGCTCCAGGAGCCGCTCGGGCCCGTCTCTTGTTCAGCTTTTTGGTTTTGGTAAGTTTTAAGAAATTTCAGCAGCAAAGTCAGTGCCCGGCGTGCGGCGGGGCCGCGGCTGCCCGTGCTGCGTTCACGGCGCAGGAACCGAGCCAGAGCCAGCCTTCTCCGAGTGTTACGTGGATCCCAATAAAGCGGTCAAAGGGCTGTTCCCCGTTCCCGGTTTGTTCCGTGTTCCTCGGGATCCCGATCAAACCCGCGAACCTGCTGCAGCGACGGGATTTGTACATTAAAGTCATTGTTCGGATTTTTTCCAGGCTCCGTTGTATNGGCGCCGTTTCCGGCTGGGGCGGGGCCGGGGCGGCGGGGATGGCGCGGAGCACGCTCTCGTCCCGCTTCCGCCGCCTCGACATCGACCAGTACGACGAGAACCGCTTCGTGGAGGAGCCCGAGGAGGCGGCGGCGGCCGAGCCCGATGCCAGCCCCGAGGTGGAGGCGCTGCTCAGGCAATATCCTTTGGGACGGGGGGGCCGGGGGAGCCTCGGGCAGCGCTCACAGGCGCCGCTCGGGGCCGGAGCGCTTCGCTGCCGCAGCCGCCCGTGAGCCGCGGTGAGCCCGGGTTCCAGGCGTGTCCCTGGCCCCGTGCGCGGCCCAGGGCGCGGTTTGAGTCCTTGACCCGCCGCCGCACAGGAGAGGCGCTCCGGGCCTTCCACACTGCCATACGCAGCTCCCCGGGCAACACCAGGAACCAGGCGATGAAGGTAACGGGGGCCGGGCGGGTCGGGGCGCGTTTGGGGCGCTGTGAACTGACAGTGGCACCCCAGAGATCTGAGCAGCACCGCTGCGGTTCATGAGCTTGTGCTGGCGTGGGTGATCCCCGTATGTTCACCCCTTCCTCCTTTAGCCCCAAAACTGCTCACCTCGCTTATTAAAATAACCCAGCCTGGAGCGTGGCCGCCTCCTGCCGAACATGAGGCTTGGGATCGTTCCCAACAGTTCTGGTTTTCACATTTCTCTCTTGTCGTTGTCTTCCCAGGAGCAGGCCCAGGGAACGATGCTTAAAGTCCTCACGTCTTTTAAAAGCAGTGAAATAGAACAAGCAGTGAATTCCTTAGACAGAAACGGTGTTGACTTGTTAATGAAGTACATTTATAAAGGATTTGAAAAGCCAACAGAAAATAGCAGTGCAATACTACTTCAGTGGCATGAAAAGGTACGTGTTCGGTGCACTCTTGGCTCAGCCACGCTCGCAGGGTCCTGGGCAGTGACCTCTCCTGGTTTCAGGAGAGCCCCTGAGGAGAAGCAGGTGATGCTAGTGCCTCATCCCTGAGGAGCTCAGCGTTCCCTTTTATCTTTGGTCTCTCTGATCCTGGACTCACAAAGCCTTTGCCTGTATTTCAAACCTTATCCCTGCCATGGGGAGAGGAAACTTGTGGCAGGGAGTTCTCCCTGCTGGGGGAAGCCTCGTGCTGCCTTTGGCACCCAAGGCATGCAGGGCTCCCCCGAGGAGCAGGGGTGGGAGTGGAGATGGGGCTGGATGGACGGGGCAGCTGCAGCTTCCCCTGTGGCCAAGTGTTCAGCCAAGGGGGCTCAGCCTGGCTCAGGTCTGGCAGTTTTCATTAGCTGAGTCACAGGGTTTAGCATATCTGTTTGCTTTGCCCAGGAGAGGATTTTGAGGTCTCCAAAGATTCCATGGGGGACCAGCGAGGGCCTCTTGTGTCTCTGTGGAATGTCAGTTGTGAAACAGGGCATGTGGGATGTGTTCAGCAGCTGCCTGTGGAACCTTCTTCCCTCGCTGTGACAGGATCAGGCATATTCTGGCTTGAGGCACGTCCCTGAAGCAGCTGCTGGGTGCCACTGCCCCCGGGCAGGAGTCCAAGTGAAATCTTCCCCCACTGCACGGGTTTTAGCTGAAGGCCTGGCTGTCAGTGATCCTAGGAAAACTGATCCCTGGGAATGCTGCAGCTCCCTGTGCAGGGCAGCTGCTGCAAATGCTGGTGTCGTTTTCCCAAGGTGCAGAGCTTTTTTCCTGTGGTATGTAAAGCTAGTGTAGCGTGACTCCAGCTACTGGCTGCTGTCACCAGCTTTGCCAAGCCTTGACAAGAGAGGAGGGAATCTCTCAGGACAGCAAAGAACATGTTTCTGCATGGTTTTTCGTTTGTTTTTTTTTCCTGTTGTTTCCACTGAGGTGCTTTCAGGTGAGTGTAGGTGGTGCTCCCAGGCTGGGAGGTGACACACCACCACCCTGACTGGTACTCAGAGCGTGTAGGGACACGAAAGGTCCTGTGTTGTGGAAGGAACAAGGCTGGGCAGGGTTTAAAGGCTGGTGCCCTGCTTTGTGGCAGTACTAGTAGGATGTGTGGCTGGCTCGGTGGTAGTACTAGTCTGTTCTCTGCAGAAGGCCTGTGCCAGGTCTGGTAGCTCAGGAACATTCACCTGCCTGAAGCACCTGCAAGTCCTGCTCCAAGTGGGGGCTTTGCATTCATCCAGTCATGTTCCCCAGCACTGTGTCTTGCACTGCTTTGATTCCTCTGGGCTCTGTTGGGATTGTGGCTGCACAAGTAAATGCCCCATTTTCAGCAGTCAGCTTAAACATTTATTTTTGCATAGTTGTCTCCATCTTTTAGACTTCAGAAGGAAACACTGTTTACATTGAGGGACACAAATGAAACTGAAGCAAGTCCTTCCTCCTCTCCTCAGGGATATGGGAGGTGAGACCTTCTGCTCTGTCAGTGACATGCAACACTGGAGTCCTCGAGATCCAAAAGATGGTTAGATTGTGGAGAATGACAGTTTCTAGTTTTGGAGAAGAGCTATAATCCCTTCTGTGGCTAAACTCTTCAGTGTTTGTTCTGTGTGGGACACGGTGACTAACCTCTCTCCTTTCCCACAGGCACTGGCAGTAGGAGGCCTGGGCTCCATAGTAAGAGTTCTCACAGCAAGAAAGACTGTGTAAAGACTTAACTTGGACAGAGGTGACGGTCAGGTTTGGACTCAGAAGAAGGAATGAGCTGAAATTACACTGGTCCATCTTTATTAGAGATTGCAATCTACTGAAATCCTACAGCAACCTCCTCTTGGAATGCTTTTAACCTTAAAGGTGGGGGAAGAGTAAAGGTATTCCTGCGTATTCCGACTATCACATACAGGAGCCAAGACGTTCTCCTGCTCCTTTCTTTACAAGGCAGAGAGAAGGCACACTTCTGCCTCCTATTACTGTAAGTGAACAGGTATTTCAGATGCTGCTTTAGCCAGGTGTGGTGATACGAGCTCCTGTGTGTCCTGCTTAGTCCCAAGGTAGCTGTGTCCAGGCCGAGATCCTGCAGCTGATGGAGGGAGAAGGGCTGTCAGAATGGTGGCTTTGAATGTGTGGGCAAAGGACTGTTGGACTCTGGGCTTGGGTTAATGTAAAGTAAAGTGCCTGCTGCATCAATAAAGTTCTTGGATCACATGAGTTAAACTGATTTTCAGCTAAATCGTAAGTCTGATATTATTCCAAAGCAGGCCAGCAGTAACTGAGTCCAACCCAGTGTCCACCTTTGTATGACTGCTCCTAACTCCAGCTACTTAGAGAATTTGTCCTCAAATCCAGTTGTGTCCTGGATGTAGGGAGTAAGACCAAGCTTAGCTATTCCAGTCAAGACTCTTTAAGTTGCAGTGAATAGAACACATCAGAACGCTGGGTTTGATTTTTATATTCTTGTCTATGCTAGAAAGTCAAGAAGATACTTCAGAACTTGTGATTTATTGTGCATTAGTGTGTCCTGTACACCAGAGGTTTTGCCCAGGCAGGACACAGCGCCTGGATCCATGGCTGTCCCCAGGTCCCTCTGACTCGGGCAGGGCTCCCTGCCCTTCGGCACCAAGGAGCAGCTGCTTGGGGAGGCCCAGCTCCAACCAGTCCTCGCTTCCATCAGCTGCTCAAAGTGCAGCAGCAGCTGTTCCTGGTGGGAGGAGATTTTGGAAGCAGCAGTGCCACCTCATTGTGGCACAGCTGGCACACCCATCCTCACCCTGGGCAAAGGTGGGGCTTAAGTCATGCTTTAAAAGTCAATTTTAAGTAGCTATAGCATCCCAGGGGAGATAACCAGAACTATAAAAAGAAAGAAATCAAGGTTAGGGCTTTGATCCAAAATGTATTGCACCACAAATTTCATAGTGTTTCATCATACAATCCATATTTACAGCATAGGAGGAAAGAAATCCAATGGTGATAGAAAGGATTATGTATAAGACAAGGGAAAGTGCATTAGCTTTTTAATACATGTATACACACCAGTCTTGCTCTGATACCTAACAAAAATTCAACACTTAAGAACTAGTTTATGGTAAGTTGATCCTGTATGAGCTTTGGGATCTGAAGCTTAAGTTGTTAAGGAATATATCACCTAAGATTTTACTTTGTCACTCCATTCCAGGCTGCCTGTCCTGTTCAGCAGTAACCTTTGGAGCCAGGATCAGCATAAACCCAATAGTCATTCAGCAGGAATCAGGGGGCAGTGAGGGAGTCCTGACCCCTGGTCCCACACAAACAGGGCAGGGCAGAGGGGCATTAGAAAGGAAAAGATCTTGGAGAATAAAATCTTCCCAGAACCAACAAGGTTATTCCACCCTGCTGTATCTCCATAGAGAAACAATTGAAATAAATGTACTTTTTGATTGTCTATTTTCACAGTAAAGCAGGGCTGAACACTTCCAGGCTCTATCCTGTCTGGAAGTGCCATGAAACCAGTTACTAAAGACTGTTTGAACAAGCTTTAGTGTACCAAAAAAAAGTCTGTTGGTTTTCTTAACTTCAGACAAATCCAAGCTGGCTCTAAGCCAGGAGGAGTATCACCTGTGCCCAGTAACAGCTCCTTGGGAGTACCTGTGTCTGGGGTGGCCAGCAGGATCCTCTGGATGAGCACATTCACCTCCTGCTGACTGCCCTCACCTGAGGGAGGATCCACCTTGGGCCCAGCACAGGTGTGCAGGGAGCAGGAGCAGCTCCCCTGCCACTCCCAGGTCAGTCACGGCCCTGTCAACCAAGTTAAACACCTCAACAGTGACTGGATCTCCACTGGAGAAACCTTGAACTATTCTGAATATATTTAATAGAAGTATGAACTTCCTTGTAAGAGAATTCCCAGAACTACAGCCTGCTCACCAAATTCCATACAGCTGTAGGTTTTTTGGAAATAGGTATCATTTTTAGAAGTTGGACTTAGTGCTGCTTCCCATTTGGATCCAGATTTTGCAGTGGTGATAATAACTGGGCAAAACTGTGCTTCCAGGGAGGGAAGTGCAACCTTGGTACCCTTTCCTTATTGTATTAGGAAAACAAGCTGCTGGAACCATGACTTATTCACTAAGAGTTGGATTTTGCCCTCAAAAACCCCTCATGAGCCTTTCTTTTGTCATAATAATCAGGACACAGTTAACATATTCATAACAGTTTTTAAGCATCAGTATTTGAAGTACAGAAAACCACAACCAAAGAGGCAGATCCTGGTTATGAGGATTTGTTGCTAGCAGACTTGGAAGAAAAAAAATAAAGTGTTTAGTACCAGCATTCTTCACCCTTTGTCACTAGATTTTTTTTTATTTTTTTTTTTAATAAAAGCTATTTTAAATTGTGGATTTACAATACCTGGAACTCATCTTTAAAGATTTAAAATGGTTTCCTACCCCTTTTCCCACTGCTGACAACCCATGGAACAGGCTAACAGATTAGTTTTAAAGGCGACTGAGGATTAGGTACTATAATTAAGACCATTTTAAATATTATTTTTCTTTAAGAAAAGTAAAATCAGACAACTCTAAAGTTGTGCTCTCAAATTAAATAATCGTCAACATGCAGTCTTGGGGACTGCAGGCCAGGATAAATGCACCTTAAATTACACAGTGATATGAAAAAATGCCAACCATTAGTTATCTCAGTATTAGAAGGCAAGGCAGGGTTCTTTTTTGGTTAAAGCTCCTCCTGTCCTGTAAAAGGCTTTGCAAACCATCCCACTCTCAACACAGTTCTGCCAACACATTTTTCATTGCTGCCTTCCCACAGCCAGACAAGCAGCTTTTCTGTGCCAAGTCACTGGACTCCAGCACCCTGGAACAGCAGCTGGGATCACAATCCCAAGAGACTGAACTGGCAGCACTGCTGTCAGCGAGGTCCTCAGAAGCCTCTGGTGCCAGGAACCCAGGAGTGATGAGCACAAGGAGCTGCTCCCATCACAGACACTGAGGTGGTCCCCAAATCCAGCCCAGAGCTGTTCCAGTCTGTAGTGAAAATGTCTCCTTGCACAGTATTAGTTTTGTAAACAGAGCCAGAAGTTCTTGTACAAAATACTGCAATGACAGTGATTAAGACACACCTGGAGCAGTGTGTTCAGCATTCTTTTCACAGAAAGAAGTGCCTGGATACTGCCTGCCACCTTCAGATTCCCTTAAGGCCACAGAGTCCTTGGGCTGGAGATAGATGGCCGGATGCTGCCTTTGGGAGATGGCTTTGACCCAAACCAGGACATCTAGGACACAACAACACAACATACGTGGTTCACACTTCTAAGATGTGAAAAAGAAAGAATACAGGACAGTCACATTCTTATCATTTGATGGAAAGGCCTATTTATAAATCAGAATGCTGCAGACTCCAGACTGAAGAAGTGGAGGCAGCTTCACACAACCAAATTTGGAAGGAACAGCACCCACTTCCCACAAGTGAAAATGACTGAAGATTATATTTACATATATTCCTTTAAAATATTTTCAAATTAGAACTCTATAGTCATTTAAATAGTGTCTTTAGTCAATGTAGCATTACAGTGTTTCCTGAACCAGACAGTGAGGAAATATTGTCATCTGCAGACTGAACATCCCAACTCCCTGGGTGGGCAGGGATGATGCAGGACCTGCAGCTGAGGCAGCACTCCCTGCTGAACATTCCCTAACCACCACACAGGCAGGGCCATGCAGATCTCAGCCCATGGAAAGGAGACAGAGATCTTGGTGTCTGAGCCCAATGTCAAAAGGACAAACCCAGAACTGGGCTCCTGCTGTTAAACACTGACTCTGGGTAAGGAGCTTCCAGCTTCTCCTCACAAATCAAGTCCACTGGGCAAAGCTGTGCTCTAACTCCTCTGAGCACCAGAAAGCTGCTGTTTCCCTCACTGAATTTGACAATTCCTGGCATGTATGCATGTGGTCAGCTAACATTTTAATAATCAATTACATTTATTATTGTAATATTTGGAAAAAATAACATCTGGAAAAAAGACACTTTTCCTAATCTCCCAGCATCCAGAAATTTTCCCTGTCTGCTGGGAATCCCATCAGAGACTACCCATGGCATAGAATCCTTACCTTGTACTCCAGAGTTTCTTTGAGCATGTTTTCTTCCTCTTGTGAAAAATTCAGTAACACAGACACAGCTTTAATGAGATGGAATGCCTGAAAGAAACCACAGGCTTGTGTTGCTTAGGATGCTCTTGGGCTCTACACTCTGGATTATGGTGCAGCAGAGTTCTGTAGGTCTGGCACAGACTTCAGCAGACCAACAGCCTCCCATTATTCCCAGTTTCAGTGGACTAGGATGGCCTGTATCTTACTTCCATGTTTTCTGGCTTTCTGCTCTTTAACAATTGTTTTGGAGAAAGAAGACAAGTGGGAGCCTGGTTAGTCAGAAGCAGCCTGGCTCCTGCTTTGAAAAAGTGGTTTAAACCAGCACAAGGCAGGAGAGATTCCTGTCATTTCAAATACACACCTAGGCACATTAACTCCACACTCTAACTGGGGCACAGTGACAGAGTCAAGCACTTGGGATACCATGAAATTGTACAGTTATTTTTTGACCTTACCCACCAACTTGCAATTAAGTGTTTTGTTGGCATGAGTTTTTAACTTTAATACAACGTGTGGAGAACAGGAAGGAGCTCCAAATGCACAAGGAATTACCTCTTACAGACGAACAGCAAGTGATTTATGTATTTTTCTTGGTTTTTAAATCTTTCTTAAATGTACAGCCATTCTAATGTCATATTCCATGTGCTCTTCAGAGCAGTGCAGAGGGAATCTCTTGCAGATGCAGATCCTTAACACCCAGATGTAACTACCTCCTAAAAACTCACATTTCCCTTTTGTGTAGTTCATAGTAGTCTGTATTTCCAAACACGTTGCTGCCAGCTATTTTGTTTCATTGCCCCCACTGTAATTTTTATTGCATTGTAACTTTTAATTGTAAAATCATGGAACTGGCATTAAGTCCTTAGCAGGTGACAGGTGGCAATTTCTAGAGAAGGACAGATGTAGAAAGAGAAGGCAAGTGACATCTTTACCTCAGATTCCCTGCAGGACATGAACTTCAGTACAACATGTTTAAGGTACTCAAAGTTTATCTCCCTCGAGTCATTCAAGTCAGAGTTATTGGTGACAGCCACAGAAGCATTAGGCACTTCAGAATTTGCACGTAGCTCGGGTACCTCACTGTCAGGCCTTATTTTCTACCAAAAAAAAAAAAAAAAAAAACCACTGAGGAAAAAGAGAAATACATTGCAGACTCTGCTAACTTGACACTGGGAGGGGTCTGGGTTCAGGATATCTAAAGAGGGTTGTATCCACAGGTGGGTACAAACTGGGCATCAACAGCTTCTCATCCTTCATGGGGTCACAGCAGAGAAGTGTCTCCAGCTCTCCCTGCACTCCATGACAGGAGCTGGTTGATGTTAGTGTTCTGTGTACCTTACCCAAACCAGCATGGAACTGGCTCTGTGGTGGAAATTATCCCTTGGTAATTTTCTCCTATCACTAACTTGCTCTGAGCCTTTCAAACGTGGGCTTTCTTCAGAACAATTTTCAAGCTCAGAGCAAAAATAACATTTTTAAACCTCTGTTAGTTTTTTTTTTTTTAAATAGATTTTTTTTTCTTGGAGAGATAAACCACTGCAGAGGGATGAAAGGGGAGTTAGCAGACAAGCTTTTGGAATGACAGTCCAAGTACCTGCCAGCAAGTGCCAACTGAAGAGACTGAAAACACAAAACCCTTACCAGCTCTTTCTGCAGAGTTTTCTTGAGTTCTGTCATTCTTTGCTGAAGCTGCTTTATCATCTGTAAGCACAGCAAAGGAGAGTTTAACACAGTATTCATTGTCAGCAGCTCCAGGTATCTGGAAAAACCCACAATAAACAAGTACTGAATGAAATAACAATTAACAGACGCTGACAGCAAAAAAGAAGCAACCTGAAAGCCTTGCTTTGCCAGCTGCACACAGCAGCAGGCATGTGACAGGACACTTGGGCTTTCATGTGACAGCGCCGTAGAACTGAACCAAACCCACACAAAGGGGCTTTGCAGGAAAGCTGTAAATAGTATCATTTGGTGCATCTTTCTACCAAAATAGATCAGGATTCACGCAGCTCTTGCTGCAGTTTTTATTCATGGTTGGTAGATACTTGTGCAATCCAGAGAAAAGCATTTACTCACAGTGTACTGGATTCAAATTGGACAGGTCTGTCCTTTTAAGGCTGCAGAATGGGCAGCACCAATTACTCGGGTTCCTAATTAAACAGGGAACGACTACCAGCTGGTTCTGTTCACCTTGTTTTTCTCAGCAATTTGCTGTTCCAGCTCTCTGTTATCCTTCTGAAGTTGAATGACATCTGCAGCTACCACCTCTCCATTCTGTTCCACCACAGAGTTTTCTGGAGAAGGGAAATGCTCATTGTTCAAGGCCTTCATTGACTCCTCCAGTTCTAGAACCTATGAAAATAAACAGTGAAGTGGAGAGATATCATGACATTTTCAGCTCAAGAACCCTCCCCAGGGAGAAAGCCAGAAAACTCTTTTTGGTTGTCCAGGCAGGACAGAACTGGGGGCTCCCGCACACCTCCCTCTTTTCCTGGGGAGTCTGACAGAATGGATTTGCACCTGCACTCACATTTTTGTCATGCTCTCTGGCCAACAGGCACTCTTGTACCTGCAGCTTCAGTTCATCAATTGCCTTTCTTGCCATTTCTTCTTTCTCCACTGCTTGACTCTGACTTGCTTCTATGTCCAGCTGTAACTGATGCACCTGCAGCAAGGCAGCTTCATGGTCTGGGAAAGGAGAGACCTGCTTAGTATCAGTGTTCCACATCAGATGGGAGTTTCTAATCCATTTTGTCTGTCATGAAGACTGAAAGCCATGGGAGAGACAGAAAGACAGAAGAGAGACTGTCCAATTGTTAGTGAACAACCCTTTCGAAAATTCTAAGAGATTAAATATGGAAGAGAAATCTAGAAAAATTACAATCTACCAGGTAAGGTACTTAAAGCTGTCAAGGATACAGTAGACTCATTTGGTCTAACCTTGACTGAGTTGGTTCAGTTCTTCCTTCTGTTTTAGAAGCAGATCACATTTTTCATCCATCAGATGGTCTTTCTCCTTTATTAGGGCATTCAAATGTGAAACCTTCAGAGCAGACAAACAAAGAACAGAAATCATAAAAGATATAAAACAAGAAAAGGGTGTTGAAAGATTCCAACATCCTTCAGAGGCTCAGCAGGCATCACCTCCACAATGCTGCCCTCACTAACACCTAGTCTGCTCTGTGAAATGTTGGGATGTCTCAAATACATTTTAAAACTCATTATTAACCAACCTGCTGTTGTAGTTCCTCTCTCTGTTTCCGTGTTTCTTCCAGTGCTTTGGCAATTTCCACACTGACAGTTTCTCTGCTGCTCATCTCATTCTGCAAACCACAAGTAATTGAGAGGTTATGTGAGACAACTAAACCAAGTCAGTCTCTCATTTTGACACCAAATCTATTAGGACTACATTTATGAGTGTTCTGACACACCAAAATTTCCAAATGAGTTAGGTTTGTTTTGCTGACTGCTGCTCTCTGCATGTGCAAGAACAACACAGAACTGATGTGAGGACCCAAATAAACCCAATGCTTACAAGATCTTTCAGCTTGAAGTCTCTATTACAAAGAAGTAGCTCCTTGCTACAACAGATGTTTATTCCAATTGTGCATCCAGGAGTAGCTATGGAAAAAATTTCAACCGTCTAAAATTACAGTCAGAATTGGATAAACTGTAAATACCTGACTAATTTAGGTTTTTAACTTTTTGGTTTGAACACTGTAAGTGGAATTTGATATTGAACCACTCTGTATTCACCACTGCTAACAGGATTTCCAAGTTCTTCACATGACTGACAATATGGGAACATATTATTTCTGCCTGATTTAGGCAGACCCAAGTGCTCTGCTTCAGAAAAGGATCAGCCCTTTGTAATGCTTCTCAAACACATTTCTGCTGAGTATTAGAGGTGATTTGCAGCTCCAAGTACCTGCAAACTGAATTTAATGGGCCTCCAAGCATTGAATGTAACCCACTGTGCTGTTTACTGTTCCCCAGCCTCAGCTCTGTCCCAAGACAATGCCAGCACCCAGTTCAGCCCTTACCTTTAGCCTGTTCATTTCAGACTCTTGTTGTTTTAAAGAACTCTCATACACTTCTGTGCTTCCCTTGAGGTTTTCATTTTCCTTTTCCAATTGGCTCTGTAAAATAAAGTGCTTACATATGCAGTACAATTATTCTAATACTTTGTTTAAACAGTTAAACACATCTAATGCTTTGCTCATATTTACTTCCTCAAAGTATGAGATCTTCTATTATAATGGCAGGAGTGTTGAATAAGAAATTCAGACAACAAGCAAGCTCTACAAGCTGAGTTAAAATCATGCTGTGAAGACTCACACAACCCACCAGACAGTTTCTGTACTTACAATCCTGTGCTGAGTTGTTGTTTTATCCAATTCCCAAGATTTTTCAAGAGCAGCAATCTGAGACTCCAGCCCAGTAACTTTCTGATCATACTGATGTTTCTCACTTAAAATCTGTTGTTGCAGTTGATTTCTTTCATCCTCTAGATCAGTCTGCTTAAGAGAAATAAAGAAAACCACATTAATAAAATGGTATTTTGACATCATTCTGACAAGATCAGACACCATAGCATGAGACTCTCAAACTGAGGAACATTATTCCTTTGGCAGCAGTGTCATGTACTCACAGACAGAGCTCAGGAGACAAACAGCAAGAAAACAAACACTTGAGTAACAAAACAGAAAAGTGATTGTGTCTGGGGATGCTGAAGACTGATCTGTTACTGGTCAGTGAAACATGCAAGATACTCACCAGCTTCTGGATCTTCAGATCCTGCTCAGCAGCTGCTTCTTTGCTCTTTTTCAATGTTTCTGTTGCAGTCTGTAGTTTCTGTTCCAGTTCTTTATTCTAAAATAACACCATGAATTAAATTCCTTATCCACTGGCATCTATGTTATTAGAAAAAATGTGCATAATACAGAGTGGCCCAGGAGGGGAAGGTAAATGTTAAATTCCTGAAACCACAGAGATCAGAAAGGCTGCCTACTTGACACATGCTGGTTTTAGAAATTCTTCACCATAGCACTACCCCAGCAATGCTTGCACTTGAGTTATTTGTTTCTTAGTACAGGGAGTATCTGCACAAAACCTCTGCCTTCACCTCTAGGCCCTCCTCCACCCATGAATGTCAGGGGATGCCCAGAGACACTGATCAATTATTCTCCTCTCAAAACTAAATGTGACTAAATGTGCAGTCTCACCTTTGGCTGGGAGTGCAGCAAGGGGAGGAGGAACAGGGCACAGAGGATGAAAATGTTGGGAATCTGTAGTGAAGTTAAAAACCACTCACCTGTGTTTCCAACTGGTTCACAGCCTCACTGTGCTGTGTCCTGTCTGTCAGTATCTGCTGCCTGCTCTCCTCCAGCCTCTGCTCAAGAGCAGCTTTCTGAAGATCACATTGAGGTGAAGAACACCAGGAAGGATGGACAAAGACATAAGTTGGGGGAGGTAATTAAAATTTTTCTTTTTATTTCATTAATAAGGTCGAACTAAATGGGACAGGATGTTTTAGTATCTCTAGATGGACTTTAAACTGGCTTGAGTTTACTAAGCCAAGTCCTTTTGTCACAGCAACACGGAGGTGTTGCACCCTGACCAGGGAAGAGCAAACATCCCCTTGGCTCCCCAAGACAAAGCTGGGGAAATACTGCTCCAGGCTGATTCTGAGCAGGAGAATCAGTGCTTGAGAAAGAGATCAAAGAGCAATGAAAGGGGATTTACCACAGCTCATTTCTATTTTCATCTGTTGTTTAGCACTTCTGAGGCTGAGGTTTTCAGCATGCAAAATTCTGTTTGCACACCTATGTGCAAACAGCTCCCCTTCCTGCCCCGCCAAAGAACAAGGAAAAGTATTCACTGTTCTAGTAAGGATTACTCAGAAAAACTCCCAAATTGTTCCACCTCCAGTGGGGATGCTAGAAAGCTGCTCTTTTCCTTCTAAGCAGTCAGATGCAGTGCCCAAAGAGACAATGCAGAAAGGCCAACACAGACATCTGTGCAGGATCTACACAGGCAGGCTCAGTGTAGCCACCCACGTACTGCCCAGCACAGACAGTGTGCCAAAACACACTGACAGGACAAATGTGCCTGTATGACATCAGCAGCTATTCTTTCCATGGGTGAGAAGTAATATATGACCTAAAAAATCCAAAACAAACAACTCACTAATGCTGTACTTCTCAGCAGCCTTTAACTGTGTAATTACCTCTTTGAGCAGCTCCTGCACATGTTCATCTCCTGAGAGATTTCTTTCTAGCTTTTTTTCCAGGGAAGACACTTTTTCCTGCAGCTGTTGAGCAAGTTTATCTCTCTCAGCACATTCAAAAGCCATCTGTGAGAACAAGAAATCACAATCTTTTTTGTAATGAAGCTTTCAGCTAATCTGGTTTGACTTTCAGAAATGCCATTAGAAACAAAAGTCCTATTTGAAAAGACAATACAATCCTAGAACACCTTCTAGACACCAAAATTCCAACTACACAAAGGTGTACATTACCCAGATGTGCACCTTTACACCAGCAACAGCACATGCATCTGAAAGCATCTCACCTTTTGCTTCTGTTGCCCATATTCCACCTTTAGAGATTCATGCTCCACTTGCAACACTTCCAGTCTCTTCTCACAACCAGAACCGGCCACTCGAGCCTACACATTTTGAGAAATTACTTACTTTGAAACTTAAATTTCCAACACCACAGAACTGATATCTAATCTAACTTCTGCAGATATGGAGCTCTTTGAATCAAATCTCACTTGTCTCAAACTTACATTTTGCAAGTCTACAGAAAGCTGCTGAATGACAGTTTGTAGCTCTTGTTCTCTTAACTCCAGAGCAGTGATCTTATTTTCTGCATTTGTCTCAGCTGTCATTAGTTCATCTCTTCACAGAAAAAGAATAAAAAAAGTGACATACCATTCCAGAAAAATAATCTCTAGCAGATAATTCTGCTCCTTATGAAAATGGACTAAGCATCAACAAAATTTTCTTGTCCTAAAACCAGCCACCATCATCAATCACTGCTTGATTATACATTTTCCAAAAAAACCCATGACAGTTAAGCATTCAAACTACGAAAAAAGGAAATAATTCACAAAAGATGTATTACTATCATTGGCTTGCCATTTACAACCCCATGGTTTTTGCCATAGCAGAGGCAAAAATTCAGTCAACTCACTACATATATAAACTCCTTTAAAGAGACAGAAGTGAGCATGAAGTAAAAACATGGGGAAACACATCCACTGCTCCTCTGAAACCCCAGCTCCATACCTCTGAGCCTCCAGCTCCAAGAGCTGCTGCTGCAGGTCCTGGAGATCCTTCCTGAGGCCTGAGGACTCGCTCTTTGCCTCCTGCAACTCTGCTTTAGTGTGGGTCAGTTCTTGAGCACGTGCCTCGAGCTCCTGCTCTGTTCTGCTCAGAGTTTCTTCCTTTTTCAAAAGCTGAATATTAGAAGATCATCTTTGGCATTACAGATGACCAGTAATACTGATAAACGTTTTCACTGAAACTTGCCTGTTTTACTAAGTTATGGGTTGAATTAAGTGAGATAATAAACTACATAATATTGTGTTCAGTACCATTAAGATTTTGACACTAATCAAATCTGTCTACAAGCATAAAGGTTAAAAAAATGAATGCTGGGCTACTATTAACTTAACATCCTAGTAAAAAATGTAGGAAATAAAGAATTTAAAATATTCTTACCATGTGCTTAACTTTGGCAATTTCCTGCTGCTGAAAGCCCTCCAGTTCATCGATTTCATCTCGTTTTTGGAAAAGGCTCAAACTCTGCTCCCTCATTTCTTGTAACTGTGTTTGAAGCATTTTTTTTTCCTGGTAAATGAACAAAACCAAAGAAAATCAAAGGATATCTGTATTCTCATGTCAAGTTAATGGGAGTTTAGGTAAACTCTCTGGGAAAGAAGTCTTGTCTTGCAGCCTTATAGCTCCCGATGGTGGTCCATATAGAACTAGAAATCTTTTCAGATTCATGTCACAGTGCAAATTACTAAACTTCAAAAAAACCAATCTGAATTCATTACAGTGCCACCAATGACCATCTTAACTGAACTCTTAAAAATCAGCAATGTTCCACCTTACAGAAGGACAACTTTATCATCACAACCCATCACTCTTTACTTCCCTGCTGAAAAATAAATCCAAAAAGACCTCCCCAGGCATTTGGGCTGGTAACAAAAGCAAAAGATAGACCTTTCCCACTGAACAAAGATCAAATAATAAAATGGGCTGAAGAGAGTTGACTTCTGATGGAGTTGGAAGTGTACAGGATGGTGTTTGCAAATACACACACAAAGACACACTACACCCCCCAAGAAAAACATCAAAGGTTAATTACCTTTTCAACTTCACCAAGTTTTTCCATCCACTCCTGAACAAGAAAGAAAGAAAGGAGAAAAATATATCAAAATCAATTTGCAGACTTTCAAGGACAGTAATTATGATTTTAAAAAAAGAGGATTTGTACTGCTAGCAGATACTAAGCTTTGGTAATGATTAAAAAAATAATCAGCAGCAGTACAGTAACAGGCAGTGCTTGAATAGATAAAGGCTGAGGAATCATTTATGCTTCCTGAATACATAAGCATTATGCAAGTAAAATAAATGTGACAACAGGCCTACTGCCATTGAATCTTATCCAAGCACAAGCTTAACCTTTCATTAGGAATTTTTGTGGGCTCTTGTTAAAACCAGTTGGAACAGTCTGAGCAGTGACAAGTCCTGCACCATTCCTGGCACCAAACTCAGTGCTCCCTCCTTCCCTTGGTGCTGGCATGCTCACACACAGTGCTGAACAATTATTTTAATTAATAGCAACACCTATTAATTAAACATCAGGGTCATGAGAGTCAAAAGCTCTGTTACCTTGTCCTTTTTTTCCAAAGCCAAAGCCATTCCTTCAGCCATCTTGGCTCGACTGGCCTGGTGAGCTTCATTCTGCTCCTGAAACTTCCTCATGGAGGCTATCAACAGAGAACCACCAGCTATATTAAAAACTCATCTTTGAAAAGTGCTTCCCACTTTTCTGTAAGTTATTTATAACTTTAAAGAGCTTCTTCTGCAAGTAATTAGCCCCATCTTGACTGTAGCACTAGCGCTGTGCCGCTCATTCCCTCATGCTGCTTGCACGCTGGCCAGGAGCCAAAGCTAACAGCAGACAGGAACACTGCTCCTGGCTGGATTAGAACAAAGCTGTGCATTTCCAAAAGGTCTTTCCTGCATGTTAGCCCCAAATTTGGCAGAAGGAGTATTATAATAACTTCGCTCAACACACTGCTGCTACTTCTTATGCTGTAAATAAGGTAACAACTCGTGTTCTAATTGTTCACAGTACAGAGTTGCACAGTTTGAAAGGAAATCATTAGCACACCTGTACACCAAACCCCTTCCCTTCCAACCACAGCAATCTTCAACTTAACCAAACAAAAAGGAAAAAAAGTAAAATACGTACAATCCTGATGCTTTTCTAATGCATTTTCAAGCTTCTCTTTTATCTTCTGCAGATTTCTGATCTGATCAGCATAATCTTGTGTGAGGAGGGAGAAGAACAGACCAGGAATGGACAGACATTGGGGAAGGACATTTTTAAGGTAACACAAAAATTTAAAAGAAAAGAAAAGAAAAAGAAAAAGAAAAAAAAGAAAAAGAAAAAGAAAAAGAAAAAAAAGAAAAAGAAAAAAGGATGAGTGGCAAATGACAATGATTTTCTCAATCAGAAAATCATTCCTGCTGAGGAAAACTTGGGTGACCACAACAATGAACACAGGCAAATAGTTCTGTACTGTCCACAGGGTTGGCACAAACAGAAGGGCCTGTCCTAGGGATGTCAATCACAGACAAGAGCAGAACCAGGGAATGAACAACTCTCCCTCCCTTTTTACTTCAAGCCAGAACAGTGATATATTTAACTCTGTTCAGGAAAGGTGTCTGGCACTAGAGGGGGCAAGGAAGGGTTAATTCATGGCCATTGCATGCATTTGCTCATTGTTCCAGTTCCACAGCACTGCCCTCACCCTCACTCAGCAGAACTGACATGGGAGGCAGGGAATAAAAACCAAAACAAAGTATAAACACACCTTGGAGAAGTTTCTCTATGATTTACTCGCTGGCTGGTTGCCTGCATGAGACTCCTGATACACAGAGCCTCCCTCTCTTGTGTTAAGCCCCAGCCAGCACTTTTGAGTTTACCTTGTGCAAGCAGATGAGCACTTGGGCCTTTTAAATTCAATGTGAAGTGATTTTTGGACCCTATATTTTCCTGAACTAAACAGAAGCCTGATAAGTCTTCAGAATAAATTAAAACAATCCTGGTCTGGCTGTAACCTTTCCTTGTTTTCCAAGGTCTCTCATGAGCTTTGGGGAGCAGCAGTGTAACAGAGTTCAGCCTGGTCTCTGGTCCCCTCTCTACAACAGGGACAGAGAGCAGTGCCAGCCTTCACTACAGCTTTAGAGAACAAGGAATTAGAAAGAAAAAAGCCTCAAGACTGTTTTATGTTGAATTCTTTGCTTTTTCTTCATTTCCAAGCTCACCTCCTTAAGGATGGCACTGTGTTACTGTCAACATCAGAAAGCTCAGACCCTCTGAGAAACAGACCATTGCACACAAGTGGGGACAGAAAGCCATCCCAGCTGTTCCAAGGAATCACATAAATGTATTGTTGAAATCAGCAAAGACCCAGTTGCCTTTATAAAAAATTAATGATACTAGATGCTCCCTTGTTGACAATCAACAGGGCTGCTACAAATCAATTTTCAAAAGACCCTAACCCCATGTATTTTTAATAAATTAAACTACGTAAATTCAAAGGAAAACATTTCCTAAAGTAACAAGTTTTATATGTATAAGGGCACATACCAGACAGCTTCACCTCCAGTTTTCTTATTTGTTCATTTCTTCGGAACAACTGGGATGAAAGATCCTCTCTGGAGCTGCTTCCATCAGAGGCCTTGGGACAAAAGCAACATTCTGTAAGCTACAAAATTTAGAAAAAATGATCCTGCCATACATGAAGTCTGGGATAATAACCACTCTCCTGCCTAGGAATATCACTTGTTTTTTCACATAAAGGGGAAAATTGTAGTAGCACAGCAGAATGTCTAAAAATGGTGAAGGAGAAAACCAGCAAGGGCTTAATGTTGCTCCCCATAGCACAACACTGGGGAAGGAGCTGGGGCTGGGAACTGTTTGTCCAAACTGTCACTGAGGAGATGGGGGAATGGAATGACTGAGTGGGAGGAAATCAGGCTCTACAGCACAGGCACCAGGAAAGGTCAAAGCAAGAGTCGTGAAAATCCAAGTAATTAGAAAAGAAGCAGTAATGCTTTTCAGGGGGATAAACTCACTGAAGCCCTGATGCAGCAATCTGTGCATGCAAAATCTGCTGCATAACTGACTTAGGAGTCCTCTGGTGGTTTTTGCTCCATAAAAATCAATCGCAAGAGCAGTTAAATGAATATTGATAAAACAACTAATTCTTGGAGGTTTTCTGAAAACCACTCAAGACTTCAGTCACTGCCATTATTTGTTTTCTGTTCTACAAACTTGCAAAATGGTAAACAGAATTTCTACATAGGAATTTCCTAAGTGCTAAAAAAAATAAACCTCAGAAAAACACAAAACTAACATATTTCCACTATAAAACGTATTTAAATATTAGGAGCTCCAACTTTCTGCTTAGCAGAACTGAAGTTTCAGCTGAGCTTTAGAAAAAATTATTTAAAGCTCAACTGTGTAAATAACTTCTTCACTCTGCAGACAGCAAACAGAGACTTGCTGCTGGCTCTGCAGTGGGTCCTGCTGGCTCCAGCAGTGGGGTGACACTGCCTTAATCCAAGCTTTCAGAAATGTGACAGCCAGCCATCCAGGGCAGAGGTGCCAGACCATTCCAGGGTTTCATTTAACCCATACTCTCCTGGAATTTTACCACTTGTTTAAACAGTGTTTTATCATGAACGAGAGGAACTACAACAGTGTCGAGTGCAACAGCACTGCACACGATTTTGGCAGAGACACATGCAATGTCTCAGGTAGGAAGCCCACCAGGAAGATGAGGTAAAATGAAAAGTGGCCAGAATCTAGCTGGCTTTTCTAATGACAGAGAAGCTGTGGCTGTCCCATCCCTGGCAGTGTTCCAGGCCAGGTGGAACAGGACTTGCAGCAACCTGGTCCAGTGGAAGGTGTTCCTGTCCATGGCAGGGAGTGGACGAGCTTTACGGTCACCTCCAACCCAAACTATTCTAGGATTCTATGCTTCAGTAATTTTACTAACAGGTATCTTACATGTAATTACAGCTTTATTCAATATCTCATGCCTACTTATCAATGTTTTGTATTTAAACAGCTTTGTAACTCATGTTTACATGGGAATAGAAGCCTCCTGGAAGCTACTATGTTTAACAAACGTTTTCAATATTTAAGTTCACTCAAGCTAATGGTACATTTATGCATTAAGAGATACACTTTCAAAGACACCACAGCAGGTATTCTAATGACACACTAGACTTAAAATGGTTGTCTGCAAAACATAAAAATGTTGTCAGAGAAATCAGATTTCAAAGCAAGGCGTAACTCACAAAGTCGTCTCCGGAGTCTGCTCCCACAGACGTGATCGATTCCTTACTGACAGACCTGGGGATGCGGGCGGATCCTCCGGGCCTGGGAGCAACCGCTGCCTCCTCTGCGATCTTCTTCTTCAATTTGGCAAACATTTCACTGCTCTACAGCCCTGAAATATCCAGATCCTTTGGAAAGCCACGACCTCCAACGTTTAAGACACTGACACTCCGTCTAAAGCTTCCAAATGCTGAGACTTAATTCTGAGACTCGTCCACTGCTTTATTGCACTTCTAGTACCATTAAAGCCCTCAAGGCCTGGCAGTAGCTGCAAATCAAACAGAAATAGGTTCCACGCTAAAAAATCCCTCCCGCGTGAATAATTTAAAGGGAATAGAAAACCTTTTAGCATCGCATCTGTTACAACACGTTAAAAAATCGGGTCTCCCGGAGCAGAATTCGTTAAAGTCCCAAACCAACGGCCCCAAACGGCGGCGGGGCCGGGGAAGCGGGCGGGTCTCCTCAGTCCGCCCCTCACTCACACGCGAGGGAGGCCCGGCCCGGCCCGGCCCGGCCCGCGGCGGCTGCTCTGCCCCGAGGCACCGCGTTCCCGTCATCGCCGCTCCCCTGCGGCCCCGGCCCGGCCGCCCCCTGCTCCCCCAGTTCTCTGTCCCCTCGCTCCTCACCGCTCATGCCCGGCCGGGCTTCGCCGGTCCCGCGGCCGCGGCCGCTTCCCCGGACACCGCCGACCCGGAAGCGCCGCGCGGGGCGGAAGCGGCACCGGCCCCGCTCCTCCCGTTCCTCCCGTTCCTCCCCCGGCCCAGCTCCGCCCCCGGCCCTCCCGCTCCTCCCTCCCGCTCCTCCCGCTGTCCCGCCCCGGAGAGGACCAGGCGCCTCGCTACGACTTTTTACCACAGTTTATTGACAGCACAGTCCGCCGGCGGGGCCGGGGCGGCGGCGGCCGGGGCAGGGACAGCGAACGGCTCGGACACGGCACAACCGCGAACACCGGGCGGGAGCGGCCCCTGCGCGGCGGGGACACAAGCGAACGGAAATCTGCTCCAGTCTCTGGAAAGGCTGGAAAGGAGGTGACGAGCAGGACGCGGGGCTGGCGCTCGGTCTGTGGTACCCGCCCGGCGCGGGTGTGTCCAGTCCGGCGGGGACAAACGGCAGGGCCCGGTTCCATCGCGGCTTTTGCTGCTCCACGCAGTGTCCAGCGGTAACACAAACACGCTCCTTCCCTCCCCGAACAACGGCAGAATCGCTTCTGGCATCACACTGCTTTGGCGATTACAGATCCCTTGCAAAAAAGTCCATTTGCTCCAAAAAGAGTTTATTTATATATCTCTATATATTTTAAGGAAAATATCCGTTTTTACCAAAATACGATATACAGGCACACAGCTGTAAAATAACTTTAAACCAATTCACTATAAAATTACTTTTGGTAATAAATAATTTGATTCTCAGAGAGGCAAAACGGTCCCTGTACCTCTGCAGCTGGGCTGCCCGAGGCACGGTCCCTCTGCATTCCCAGAACGCTCCCAAACACTCCCCCTGTGCTCCCCTCATCCTTCTCACTGGGCCTTGCCCAGGGCAGAAGCAACTTGTGCTTTTCAGCCTGCATGAGGCAGAATCCTGCTCCCAACAAACCAGTTCAATCAATGGCAGAATGATAATAAACACGTGCCAAATGGGATCTGTGAAGTCAAGGGGGCAGATCTTCTGCTGGGATGGGGCTGGTGAGATCTGCTCTGCTCTGGGATTCCTGCAGGCCAGCGAGCTGTGCTGGGGTCTGCTCCCAACGGGAACAAAACCAGGAACAAAACATCTATGCCTTCATCTGGGCAGAACTCAGAGACAGTCCTTAACCCCAAAAAGATCTGTCAGATTCGGAAATCCTGAACTAACTCTCCTCAGTCTTGGTATAGTACTGGTTTAGATGGGCAAACAAGAAGTGGCTGACTGTCACTCCTAAATCTAAAGCAGTTATGTGTGTCCTCTGCTCTATTGGTGGACACACAGATCTTCAAAGCACCTGAATACATTTGGTCACAGAACAGTATTGCTCTAAAAGTCTGATGTTACAAATGTAAGAGAGCCTCTTTGGGAGTATAGTATAATCTGGTCTTGAGAGCTTTGCCCCAGCTGCTGTCCCCAGTCTGACCTTACGAGGTACACAGAGCAGTTTTCAGTTCTCTCTATTAGATTTTTTCCCTTGTTGATACAACTGTTCCTGCCTGCAGAGCTCCCTCAGCCCCAGGAGCAGCCACAGCCACCACGGACCAGCCACCAAAACCACCAGGACAGTGAGGCTCGGCCACTGCTGCACTGAGCTCGCACAGTTACTGAGGAATCGAACACAGGTAAAGCTTTTACAAAAGAAACCTCAAGACAAAACAGTTGTTCAGACAGATTCCAAGATTTTTAGCTTTTGGGAAGGAGCAGACTTGCAGCACAGCATGGTTACAGAACATGGGAGGCGGTGAGGCAGGGGAGGTGCTTCCTAACTCATGCCAGGGATGGGCTACGGAACAGCACTTCCACCCCGTCCTTAGGGGAGAAGCCTGACCAGAGCTACTCAAATTGTAGATTTTGAAGATGATTAATTAAAGCCAAATTTCCTGTTGCCCCCATCTATTTCCTGTGATCCTTTAAAGACATCTCTGCACATCTCCCTGGGGAACAGTCTTGAGGGGTTTAGTCAGTCATGACTTGACAGACACTATTTTGATGAACTACTCAAAGAAATGTCCTGAAACTTCTCAAGAAAGCACTCCAGGGAGCTCAGTTTGTACAGCTCATGGAAGTTAGCGCTCCATGTAGCTGGTGCACAAAGCAAAATGACACATCACATCCCAAGAGAATGAAAAACCAGACCATTAAAGACTCATAACCCTGCATTGCCCTATCACTGTTATTTTGATAAGTCAAAGGGGAAAAAAGGCAACAGCAGTAACTTTGGTGAGATGTTCCAAAGCCAGTTTGAGCAGGAGCACAAACCTAACTGTGGGAGCAGGATTCATCTGAGCACACCACATGCAGGGAGCCAGGCAGGAGCAGTCCTGTAAGGACACAGCTGGTCCAGTTCACCTTGTCCTCTCAATGTATTACATGCAGAATTTACCCCTTTAATTTGGCATTGCCTGGTGCTGGCAAGTCTTCTCCACTAATATAAGCAATAAAGATACATGGAGAAGGGGAGAGCGAGACAAGAGGGAAGGCATCAGGCCTGAGAAGAAAAGGATTTGTTCTCTTCTCACTTAAAAATGGTTCAGTCTTTGCTTCGCTTCCACACTGAGGACTGCGAGATACAGAAACCAGATTTTCTTCAGTACACACAAGCATACACTGAGAGGTACCTACAACCATAGCACAGAGCAAACAGTAGCACAAGTTTAGAATGACTTAGTTCAAACAAGACAAGCTTTTACTTGGAGGGGAAAATATCAACACTTTCATCTTGAATGCAGTTCTTTGGGTGGGAAGGGAGGGGCTGGCTCAAAATGCAAGACCAGACACTCATCCTAGCTAAAGGTAGAGCAGACAGAAGGTATGAGCCCTCTGATTCCACAGTACAATTCCATACTCCTCCCAACACAACAGGAGTGAAATCTTTATCTTTGAACATCCCAGCACTGGACTTTCTAACAAAGGTCAGCAGGTAAGAGGAGAATTAAGAACCTCAAGAATTAATTTTTGACTCGGACAGTCACTGCTGCTAAGTTCAACTTCTGAACTAATTTTCAAGGCCTATATTCTCCTCCTACATTCCAGTTTCTTCAGGGCATTTTGTATTTTAAAAAGTGCATTCTTCTCTGATGAGATCTACCTTGGCAAAAAGCAAACTACTTCCTCGAAGGGCTGCAAATGGTAGAAGCCTCTCAGGTCACAAGCAAGGAGTTCCCACTTCAGCCTGGCTAAACAAAGGTGAGGACCACCAAGGCTTTCCCAGTCAGTTCACAAACAATGTCCCAGAGGTTCACCAGCCCACACGAGGGGAATCATCATCATCATCACTCCTATCCTTGGAAACATACTCTTTTCTCTTCCACAGAGATGGAACCAAAATGAGAATAGCTTCATCAAAGCAAAAGCTAAAGCAAAGCAGAAGCATTTCATTGGAAGGCAGTGAGCTGGGAAAAACTCAGTTCTCTTTTTCCATGCAAGCTGAACACTGCTGGTGAGGAACAGCAGGCAGGGTGACAGATAACCTGCCTCTCACTTGCTGCTGCATTAAAGGCTTCCTGTATCTTTAGCCTCCACATACAATCCCATGTTTTAACAACTGGGGACCTCCTACCAGAGAGAAAGGCAGGGATCAGCTTCACAGTAAATACATGGGTCTTATCACTGTAATACATACAGGGGTACCCATTCCCCATGCTAACTAAGGGCTCCTGTACCTGGAATCAGTTATCAGTTACCTCAAGGTCCAAGGGTAAGTCCCTGGAAACAGCAAATTACAGTGGCAGAAGAGCCATAACCTTTAGTACAACCACAAAGGATCTGCAGCACCTTGTGGAATCCACCCAACATGGCGTATGTGTGTATATATAAATTTTCTATATAGACATTGTAGTGGTTCATTATTTTTAATACATATACAAGTACCTATACATATATACATATTTACAATTTACACCAGCCAGTAGATGTATGTGTGCTGTACATACACACACAAACGCCGAGCACACACATGCACACACACAAACACACACTCGTTAGAACAGACTCCACAGCCCAGGAAATGAAGTCCTGCCAGAGTCCAAAGAGCAGCACCAAGGGGGGGGGGGGGGCTCAATGTACCAGCTTCAAGACTGCTTAGGACAAACACGAGCATTCACAGGATTTTGTACACTTGGGAAATAAGGAATGGATGGTGCAAGCTTCAGCCCAGCTACAAAGAACCTTCATGCAAACTCCCCAGCTACACTGCAGCTGTTCCTGCTGTTCCACACTGTGCTCCCTCAGCAGAGTGGATCCACCAGTGCTTTTCTGGCTGACCAGATCACACCCTGGGTGATGCTCTGCCATGACACTAGGCAGTCACCAAATTCTGCACTGTTTCCACCTAAGCACAGAGGCATGGCTGGGGTTCAACAAAAAGCACCGATCAGACTTGTCCTCTCCCTTCTTTTCTAGCAGCCCATGGAACAGTGACAATTGGCTTTTTCATTTCATAGTTGAAAGTATCTCCATTCCCTCATCCTTGCTCACCCTGCACTGCCAGGAGCTGCCAGAGCTCCTCTAGCTCTGCAGGGCAGGCAGTGCAGTCCCACAGGAGCCAGCCCAGCTCTCTTCCCAGCAGCCACAAGAGCCTTCTGCAGCCAGCCCCTTCCCAAAGGCCACTGTCCTCCTGCAGACACCCACGCTGAGCTCAGGGGCTGGGGAGCTGATGGTGCTGCCAGTTACAGCCCCTCACTGCTCCTGGTTCCAGGGCAGGACTGAGCCATGGGGGAACATGCAAAACATCCAGGGGGTTATGGCAGCTCCCACTTGGTTTCACCTGCAAGGGGAACATCAGCACCTGCAAGGGCACAGGGCTGTGGCACAGCAGGGTCAGACACACAGGAGGGGCTGGTACAGCATTGTACAGGATGTCCTCTCAGCTCCTGTCAGGGAGTGGTCATGCTGTGGGAGCCACACATCCCATCCACACATGGGAAGGAGGGGTAACACCTGCTGGAAATGCTGGAATTTCTAAACAGTACCTCAAACTGCAGAATGCCCCCTCCTCCTGTGGCAGCAGCACAAATGGCAGGATGCCCCACGTGACAGTGAGAAGTGTGGGCTGACTTTCAGGGTTTGCAGTTTGTTCACCTACTGACCACCTGCCCAACCAGGTCCTTGGCCAGCAGTACAGAGTTCAGACAGAAAACTGCTGTGTCAAACTTACAGGGAGCATTAAGTATCTTTACAAATTCACTTCAAAGCACTGCTTCAAATGCAACTTAATTGTCCACAGTTTTGTCTCCTCACTTGCCTAAGACTGAAAAAATATATTTGTTATGAAGGAATCTGTGTTATTGCTATTGTTGGTTTGCACTGTGTGGTTCCATCTTTACCATTTCAAATCCAAACTCTTTGGGGATAAAATATTGGGTTTTTCTGTTGATTTTTTTTTCCTCCAATTTCTTAAAATTGTATAAAAATAAAGGATTTCCACAAATGTGGGCTAAAGGTAACCAATAATACTTCTATGCTTAGGATCAGCTGTTGGAAATGTGGTTAACAGCCACAAGACCAGAAATAAACCTCTAGTGATTCTTTAGTTTAACATTTAAAAGACATGAAAACTTCTGCTTATAAAATTGACCCCATACAGAATGGAACAGCTCAACTAACAGCTGTTTATTATTACTTTTTAAAATAATGGTCCTAAATTTAAAAATAAAATCAAGTACTTCCTTTTATGATTTTCACATTATAAAACTGCACCATTCAAAATTTGTGGCCAGGGAATCCCCTTTGCAGTAAGACAGTTTCTTTTAATAGTCATCGAGTGTGTTTTCCAGGAAAACATTCCTAACATCCAGTATGGCAGCCAGCTCCAAAATGTGCTTTTGGAGGTGAGGGTTCTCCACCGTTTCATCTCTTGGCAGCTGAGGATAAGATTCAGGATAATTTCGAGTCTCCTGCTAGATGACAGTGAAAACAAAGAGAATCAGACACTCATTTCTTTCACACTCTCTAGGAAGAAGACTGCAAAAGGCCAATTTTACCCTAATCTGTTCAGTAATGCACAGAGAGAGAAAATTCTAGAATTTACAGTCTTCTCTTTTCATTGACTCAGAGATGGTCACAGTGGCAATACAAATGTCTGTTCACCTGAGATAGTATTATTGTTCACTGAGGCTTTGCAGAAAAAAAAAGAAACCACTAAAAAAGACAGAAAAAATATTCACCTGTACTTACCTACTAGGCTGGAGTTCATTTCTCGAAATTACAGACATGAAAGCATCTCCAGTGGGAGATTCATCTCATCCTAAAACAAATATCTGAGACACTGGGGGCAAGTCTCTCCCCACTAACACAGACCTACTTCTCTTCCCTGGTATCAGAGCAGCCCAGGTAGCTGACTTAGGCTTCAGAGCTGCTGGAGGTCTGCAGTTCCACAGCTGAATACTGCACCTTTCAGTGCTCCACTCCCATTTCTCCCTGCAGTGTTTAAAATGGAGCAGGCAGTTTATACGCCAACACTCACATAAAATGGTGTAGATCCAGAGCAGACTTCTCTGTTGGCACAGCTTTAACCAACAGGGAGGTAAAATACCATCTTCCTATTTAATGCAGTCATTTAACCTTTCAAAACCCATTCACATGAACACATTCCCGAAAAAATGACCCACTCCTCCCCACTTCCTCTTATATTCTTGTTCTATACCTTTTTGGTTGTGTAGAAATAATAACCTTAATTATTAAGAGGAATTTTTCTAGCAGACAGGGGTGTCCAGAGTGACAGAAGTGAACCGGACTGTGCCTGCTGCGTTATGTGCAGGGCTGAGGCTCACAAAGGCACAGCCTCAGCGCAAGCTCCAGGACCAGCATGTGAGCATCAGTCACCTTTCTGAGGTCACCTGGACCTGCTCAGCCCTTGGACCCTCCCACCTGAGTCAGGGCAGTCCTACAGGCCCTGGCCTGGAGTTCCCACAAAGGCACAGACATCCCTGCATACCCGGAAGATTTTGTGCATCCTCATAGTAGCTGAACAGAAGATAAATCTGGTGAGAAGCAAGCGAAGGAATTCATCGCCAAAAAACTGAAGAAAGGACTGATCTGTACAGAAGGCAAAGAAAGCTCAGTTTAGAAAGGCTCAAAGCACCCCAGAAGGCTCAGCTGTGCCTGGCCAGGCTGTACCTATGGATCGGGAGTGGGTCAGCAGCTGGGCAATGTCCCGGTTGATTTTTCTGAGGTAATCCTGACACTTCTCCCACAATCCTCGGCGCATGCTTGATAATCCAGAGACAAACAGGAATGCCATTAACGGATTGTTCAGAAAGAGTGTGAAGAGGCTACCCCGCTGAGACTGATCTAAAAGGAAAAATAAATCAATAAACAAAGGGATACATTTGGCACATGAAACAGAAATGCTGTCCCTGCCACACAACAAAGTCGTTCACCCGCTAAATTCCATCACAGAGGAGCTACTCCTGTGTGTTAGTTACACCTTCCCTCAGGCAGACCTGATCAATGCCTGGCAATAAAGGCTTGCTGGAGATGTGCATTAACACCAAGACACCTTAACTGACTCTGCTCCCTCTCTGGGGGCAGTAAAGCTGCCCAAAGTTGTAATAACCACCATCACCCCACGCTGGGCTGGCCACTCCCTCAGTCTCCGTGTAGGAGAGCCTTTGTTCCTAACTCTTGTTGGATTTGCTCCTAACTCTTCTTGGAACCATCTTTAGAAATGTCATCAGCATTGGAACAAATTATTTACCACATACAGTAACTAAACTTAATCATACAGGGGCTGTTAACCTGATTTAGGGGTTACATAGTAGTGGAAAAGCTGTCTTTTGCTGAGGAATCTAAGCTCTGCGTGGGATAGATACAGGATGCAACTGCAGCTTGTTGGGAAATGCAATACTGCACATACCTTGTAATGCTTTTGGATATGCTGTTGGAGAAAGCAAGCACACCAATGGTTGTCCAAATAAGTTTGTGAAATTCTGTAACAGATAAGAATTTTGAAGCATTGATGGTCACTTTGCTTGCCTTGAATATTCAGCAAGTCAAGCGTACAAATCATATTAATGACAGAAGACACTAATGCCCCTCACACAGCTCAGCATTGGCAATGAGCCTGACAAGTTCACTTACTCAGAGATCACAGTACAGAAGGAATATAACCAACTACATTTTAAAGGAATTACAATTCTCTCATTTCATTGCTACTGATGGCAGACACTAATTTCATGGAAGTATGGCTTTCAGTAGTAACACATTACTTGAAAATAAAAAAATCATGTTCTGCAGTAAAAGTGAAAGCAATTGGACTGGAAGATTGAATTGATCTTCTCTCAACACCAGCTGAACTGCCCAGCCAAAACCATTTATTTCCCCTTTTCTTTCTAGCAGGAGGAGCTATGTCTGATGAAACAGGAGGGCCCAGAGGAGAAAAGTTTAAAGTTTCCTTTAAAACAAAAATGTCACAACCTTAACATCTGCTGTACCAAACCCTCATTTTACAACACTCACTTCACGTCCCTTTCACCAGCACCTTAAATGTTGCCGAAGTGTCCCATTGCACAAGAATTTCTCCAGAACCTGAAACAACACCATTGTCCACTTTCACCAATATTTACCTGATAACAGTCCTACTGTGTATCTGTCTGGTGGCAAACAACTATCACAAAGGGAAAGAAGCCAAAAATCATGCACACAACCTCATTAGCTGTCACCAGAACAGCTTTCTTAAAACTGAAGGCTTGCAAAGCTCTAGAAAATGTGATTGTCTGCATCTTCTCAGAGCACAGACTCAAACCATGCCTCCAAAGCACATGAGTGCCACCCACACATCTGCAGATTAGATTCTTAAAACTGCAGTTTACAAGTGTTAAGACATACAACTCCACAAGTATTTGCTTGTGTAGAAGCCTCAGAAAGTTAATTTTGTAATTCCTTTTGGCCTCTGCATAATTCAAATGAACTTTGCCTTCCAGGCAGTATATTTCAGTTATATTAGTTTTACAGAATTAATTTGATCTAAATCCATTAAATACAAGAGATAGAAATCTAGTCTAATCAAAATAAAACATTTCCCATCTCTGACAGAGTGCTGAGTAGTGCTAAAAGTCCTTCTAGTTCATTAGGGGTCCAGGGAAGACTGATAATGTTGGATACTAAGGTTTGGTCTCTAAGGAAGAAACAAAGACAATTCCTTTGCAGACAGTAACTGCAGGCCAGCCCAGGAATTGGTGAAAGAAACATTTCAAACTCCAGGAGTCACCTCAGATACTGCTGGTTTGAATTGTACACACACTCACAAGGTTTCATCTTCTCCAGTAACTCCTATGCTCAGATTGACGGGTTTAATTAATTCCATCGTGCGTCACTCAGTTCCAGACCAAAGCAGGTGCCACCAGTGAGAAAACCCTGCAGTCCAACAGTCAAGAGCATCCCTGGGTCACTTGTGGGTCTCAGGCACTGCCTGAGAGCACTCTGGACTCTGTCCCAGCAGAGGTTAAGCCAGGAAAACCTGCCCTGTAATCCAGATGTTGACAGCAGGTCTGGATAAGGAATGCTCTACCCTTCATGCATGGACAACTCCAAAAAGGATAAACCCCATTTTGTTTCAAAATGGACTGGTTTTTCACTTCAGTGTTCAAGTTTTCCAACAGAAGTATTGCTGATTTTTAAAATGCATGTCATATACATCTTTTTCCAAGAAAGAACTCGCATCATCTCCAAAAGAAATCACTTCACATTTAATCTTTGCTAAGCTAAGTATTTATACCACATCCCTGACAAAGGCCTTGCATTCTCACTGGCTGGAGGTTTTGGTTTGGTTTTAAGATTTTGCATTTGACCATGATCCTAGACAACCACAGCTACAGGAAGATATTGATTTAAAAATATTTTTTCATCCACATATGCAATGGTAACCTTCAAGAACACACAGCCATCTATATTTAAATGCAAGTGTTAAAAAAAAATCACGGCTTTCAGTAGATATGCTCGATTTGCAGTTATCTTCCACTTTCAGCTAAATATACAGGGGAGGAAGCTGTTCAAGTGCCACTGATTTGACAAACTGGCAAGTCACTTCCTGGCAGGACTTCCTTTCAGTCATCACCACTTAAGTCCTCCAGAGTGAGGGAGAGGACGGGGATGCGTGCAGGAGAGCAGGAATGAGCTGCAGAAAAAGATGTGTGAGCTGTTGCTGTTCCTTCCGGTACTGCTGGCAGTGACATTTAAATGTCAGGATAGCTCCTGTGCTATCAGGAAAGATCAGAGCAGCAATGTGGAAAAAAGTCAGTATTGACTTCAATTCCTCACAAAGAACCTCTTTGTTCGTGCCAGCACTGGAGCTCCCAGACACCTCCCAGCCCACCCGGGGACAGTCACAGGACAACCCCGTCAGGGCACTCTGGGGACAAGGAGCCCAGCACAGCCACAGGCAGGAGTGTCCAAGGGCTGGAAAACACTGACCTTGAGAGTTCTGCCATGTACCTTCAGTGGAAGACAAAACAAGACACCTAAACCAATCCCCTCACATGTCTGCCTATGCTTAGTGGCAAGAGATGGGGAAGGTGAATATCACTTCTGAAATACTGAACACATTTCTTTTCAGGTTCCTCGCAGTTGTGCCCACACTGTTCTGATCTGGGTCAGTGCTCTTAGCAGCCACTTGTATAATCCTGTCCTGAAATACTTCCAAAGCTCACATTTCTGTGCTTCTTCCACACAGGCAGAGCTGGATGCTCTCCACCAGCTGTACTGAATGGACTGGTGGGTTTTATACCCCTGTCAGCTCACTGCAGAATAAGGAAAAGAAACTCAGTGGATGTTACAGAGCTGCTTACTGTGTACCCACAAAATCTTAAGAAAACTTATGTATCAAATTTAAATGTAATACAAAAAGCAAATTCTACTGTAAACACTTGACATTATTCTCACAAGACCTACAAATCTACATTTGGAAATCCACTGCCCCAAACAGCTTCCCTGGCCCAATACAGAGCTATCCTGAATCACACTGACCACTGATATAGTACCTCTCCTTGGCCAACACATGCCTTCAAAACAAACAGCGCAGCCTGTGGACACTGAACAAAGCACAAGCTCCTCTGGCCACTAGACGTCCCTGTTCCTCCTCCGAAATGCAGCTGTGGATGTTCCCTTCCCTCACTGCACATAATGGAGCTATAAAAAGGAACACAGAAGAAGTGGCACTTTCCTCAGATATAGCACATTCTTATTACCCCATTCATGAATGAAATACATGTGTAATGCTCTCCAGATTCAACTGGCCACCACGAGTGCAATGCCTGCTTCTGCATTACCCGAACTGCAGACTCCCAGAGGTGATTTGGCATGGAGCAATTCTACTGTAAGTCCAGAGCACCCTAGGAAGGAGGCTCAGTGTCCAAGCAAACGCCACTCTACAGTAACACTGGATGCTAATTTGAGGCTTGTTACTTCCTTGGTTCAGACACTTTTCAGACACAGACACCCCATGTTTTATAAGATCAGGCTCAATGCTTTGACTCCTTTCTGTTGCTTAAAAGCAACTGAATGTTGGATGACTGGAAAAAAGAAAAGCACATTAGTTATCTCCCTCCCCCATGCACACACACCAAGATTTCTCTTTGGTATAAAACAAAAATAAACCTCCCACCAGAGACCTTGGAAATCTTGAACCTTTTTTCCCTCCAGGAGGATTTATTACTTTCCAATGAGCGGCTGTTCATGTGCTTCTCCTTCTTGTTCCTATTCATAGGGTCAGATCCTGACTAGCATGCACAACCTCAAGAGAAAAGAAAGACTGAATACAAACTGTTTAAAAAAATAGCCTGTTAAAAGTGTAAGCTAACTAGGGGTTGGCACTGTATCCTAGCACAAGAGGAGCTGCCTCCAGGGGCCTTACCTTGTAGGCAACGCTGTTGGAAGAGTCCACAATGATGAACAGGGGCTTTCTGGTGAAAGGGTAGAGATCTCCAGGGTGAAGGCTGCAAAGATAAAGGGACAACAGCTCTGACACTGCACGAGTGTCTCAGACACACTGCTTCCCACAGCCAGATAAAAAGCAGACAGATTTCCCATGCCCCAGTCCCCAGATTCATCCTCAGAGAGCAACTGCACCGCTAATTTAGTACTGTCTACAATATGGGCTGTGGGACTTCTTATTAGTTCAAGACATACTTAACTTCTTGAGAAGTCATCCATCACTGATCTGAAGATCGCCAGTAATTAAGAACTTACGTCACATAAGTAAAGTTGAAGTGTTTAAATAATCATTTGAAGTTGCCTAAGCTGCACATTCATTTCTAAGTGTTCGCACCAATCTCCATTACGATGTCCTGCACCGAGGAGTGTGAATTCCAGAGGCATTGATGCATTTTTCTCTACTGAAGACAAACCCCTGTGACTCTGCAGTGACAGCACAACACTCACCAGTGCATCTCCTTGTAGGACTGGTTGCGCTTGTGGATGGCGTCCCCATTGATGATGTCCCGATTGCTGTTGGTCAGAACTCCCCCAAAATCGTAGGGACCTTCACAAGGAAAAGGAGGCCAAAATCAGCAGGGGCAACTCACCTCTGTTAGATATTTAGTGATTACATGAAAGGGAGGAAGCAACAACAAATCCCAGAAAACTAAGGGAATCTGAACTACTGCAGTTAGAAGGAAGGGTGAGAGTTATGAAGTTGCATTCCTTGTCTCTATTTGATAGATGCTGAAATCTCTAAAAAAGCATAAAAAGGAATATGCAGTCAGTGAAGTCTCCACATTCCTTTTTATGCTTTTTTTAGAGATTTCAGCATCTATCAAAGAGGCAAGGAATGCAACATCGTAACTTCTAATTTAATTATTCACTATTCATCCACAAACATTAATGCAAAAGATCCAAATATTGGCTCTTGTTACACTATAGAGAAAAAAGATTAAAACCCATCACACACCTGATATAGGAAAAGCAACAGCTTTGTAAGATTACTATAAGAATTTGCATATTCCAGATTCAGAATTTGATAAGGCTAAAAAAATAAGGCTAAGTTTATCAAAAAGACTAGAAATGCTACTGTCATTTGCAGTTCTAACACTGCAAAGGGGAGAAGAGAGAACTCAGAGGATGACAAAGGGACAAAACAGCTTTAACCAGATTTCAAATCTGTAGCAAAGGTTTGTATTTCAAGATTTCAAACACAGAATTCACAATTTTCACATGCACAAGCCTTGGACATGTGTTCCCACTGTAAGCTGAATATTCTGCTAAATTTGCAAAACTGAGCTACCCCTTGAATGTCTGATGGAGAGCAAAGATGAAAGCAATGGCTATAAAAAAATCAAATCCTACAAGATTCCAAAAAATATTTCTGCCCTTCTTATGTGTATGAAATGTCACTAACATTAGTAAAATTAAGTATTAGGGTTTCCTCATTCTGTCATACATTTGCAGACTTGGCTGACCCACATTTGGCCACCAAACACAATTTTTTCAGTTTGGATACAATGCGCCTTTCCATTTAAGGGAAGCTTTGGGGATACAAAATCAGGAACAGAACAAACATTAATTTAGCACTGTTACAAACACCTCACATGGTCTGCCAAACACAGGGCTTGCAGGCAATGCACAGTGCAACTTGCAGCTGCTCTCCCTTTTAATAAGGCAGAACTGTGAGCAGACCACAGCACCTTATTAAAATAATGCAGTTGGGATGGATTCATTGAGTGGAAGCTGCACTCTGGCTGTGCAGCTCCTCAGGTGACTGAGCCTGGATGCCTCTGCCACAAGCTCTTAAGCTGAAACAACACATGCAGAGAGGGAGACATACCACAGGCTTAGAGAACACACTTCAGTTAGGACCTATCACCAAGCTGCAGCAAGAAGGAAAATGTTAAAAGCATTTAAAAAAATCACTGCCACCATCCAAAGCTGACAGGGATTTCTTTTCTTTTAACATTTTGAGAGCTCTAGAAATCATGCACTGGGAAGGACAAAGCATGCATCTTATAAAGGAATGCAAGTCTCAAACAGATGAGGTTTTTACAATATTTAGGATGTTAAAAAGTTATTTTGATTTTTTTTTTCTTGGATTATAAAAACAGATCTTTGGAGTGTGTTTACTTCAGCCAACCAGTTTTCAGCTTTTACATTGCAGCTGCATCCAAATATTCTGCTAGATTGCAAAGAACAGAAGGGTGACGTGAGGGGAATTGTCAAAAATCATGAGAAGGGCTTGAATTGTCAGGTTAATGAGCGTGCAAATAGACCAGTCCCTGCAGCTGCTTGAGTCCTTTCACCACCCATCTCCTGGCCACACATTCTCCTGGTGCTGGGTACTGGAAAAAAATCACAGAGTGCCACTGAGCCATTTTATGGACTTTGTGCTGATGCATCAACTGAACCATGTGGTTTTCAAAATTGGGAGGCTTTTAATACTTCAGATGCATCAAGAACTGGATGTGTCCTTTGAAAAGTTCTCAGGTTAATGCACACTAATTAGAACACAAAAGATTTAAGTATTGTTTGTGGAAAATAAAGGCTATCTTACTCAGGAGACAGGAGAATCAAATTGACTTGTCTTTTAAAAGGAGCTTTGTGACATCTTTCTTGGTCACTTGTCCTGGAACATAAAGAGAATTCAAGCCCTGTTCATGACAGGGAGCATTCCTTTATTGTACCTTCACTATCCGAACGACCTGATGGGAACACGCCCGTGGCAGACAGGTAAATCAGCAGCACACTGTTGGCAGGCAGCTCCTGGGATACAAACAGGGACACCAATGGCAAGGGAAGAAAGGTACAAGTTTATTTTAATACCGAATTATCACCTTGATAAATACATTGTCATCATAATTGTGCTACTCCTGCTTCTGGCTCCCCCCCACTCTGCTCTTGGTACACAGATTTGCCCTGCCCCACCACATACACCCCTTCCCACAGACCAAAAGTGTCACCTGGTGAAATGTCTGTAACCTTTCTCCACACAAATCTCTAGGCTGATATCAGAGCTCCAAGCAGCACTGAGAAAGCATCTGCCTCCACACAGACTCTTTTATTATCTATCCAGATCTGAAGCTTTCCAAGACAGGGAACCCAAAAGCTGCCAAAATCCATGCAGAGCCCAACTCCCAAACAATTCACAAAGGAAGCTTTGTTTACAGTTCGAATGGGATACAGGACTGGAGATTTAGCAGCTATACAGTGCTCGAGAGCAACGATTTCCTGATGTACTTCCCTGATTTTGGTTTGTGCTTGGCATGCTATGAAATGAAAGAATACTCTTAAGATTCTTCTGTTCTCCAGATCAGTGGAGATCCACATTTCATTCAGTCTCACAAACAGTCCTGGATTTATTTTTTTTTACTACAAGTAAGTTCACCGATTTCACAAACCTTAAATGATGCTGCTAAAAACGTATATAGCTGACTAAAAGTTGGTTTATAAAGTAGGTATTTATGGGGATTTTCCCGCCTGGCTGGCTTCTCTGTCGACTCCTGTTAAAATAAAGAAACAAAATACTACTCAAAAAACCCCAACAACCAGAGATTATCAAAGCAGTTTCATAACCCTCTAAATTTGTTTATTAGGATGTTCATCTCTAACACACTTCCCACACAAATGGTCTGCCCATCCTGCATTTCATACTACACAGTAAAGTAAGATGCACAATATTCTAACCAGAACTTTGTATTATCCCTCACTGAAACTTGTGAACTAAATCATTCTTACTCTCTCAAATATCACCCAAGAAAAGAGTGACGAAATTCACACTTCATCTTAAAGATTTAGAATCTTCATATTTTCTTTTGGCCCCAGATAGAACACTTGATGCTTTCTCTGAAGGGATAGTAACTTTCAGATGACTTAGTAACCTAATGAATTCTTGGGTTTGAGCTACTCTTCACTAATTTCTAGTAACAGTTACACCACCTTTGCCCTGTGCTCTGCACAGTGACAACACTGAAGAAGTACGCTACTTAAAACCAATCAATTGAACAAAAAACCCAGTTAAGATGTGTTGTCAGGTTTGTTACTGAAGTGGAACTCGCCTGCATTCCAGGTTTGTTCATTTGTGATGCCAAGTTCATGGGTTCCCTCTCCAGGGCTTGGAGCATTCGGAACATGTCGATGGTTAATTCACTGAACTTGACCTGCAAGAGAGTCACACAGTTTATTCTGCCAGATACACATTAAACACTATTTCTTTGGAATTATCCAGCTAAGAGACTCTACTGCACACCAGAGAGACCATTCTCTCTGAGGGATCTGTCAGTGTCATCTTGGAATCTCTGAAGAGCTGTGAATGACTTCTAGAAGAGCTCACAGAGGACAAAGTCTATTTGTCACTGATCTACCAGGCCAAGCCACTGCACTGCAGACCCCTGCTTCCAAATTACAGCCTTCTCTGGGATAGGTACAAATCAGGTGCTGAAATGGCTATGTACTATGAATTCAGACAAAATCTGACAAAGACAGATGAAATATAGTTTAAACACAACTCCCTTGCTTACCTGAAAAGAGCTCAGAGAGAAATCACGAAATCTGTACAACTTCACTATTATCATCATCTAACAACAGGACCAAGAATGTCTTTTGAAAACCCTTTCCTGTTGCCACTGAAGTTGCAACAAGCTGGAGTGAGTCATATGAAAGCCTAACTCAAGCTTTTTCTAGAGCTAGTATCTTAGAGGCCTCCCATGCTTGAATATTGTTACAAATAATCCAGTATTTGAAAATCAATTGAGTCTACTTAATTGATATGTTGAATATAAACAGTAAGAGGTCAGTATTACAGGTCTAATATCTAACATTTCATTTTTAGCTCTTATTTCTGAGAACCCTCTTCCTCTTGCTGCCACTGCAACCATCACAGTAAGAATATATCAGTGTTCTCCTCTGTTGGAATCTGTTGTATGATCAGAAGGGATGCCATAGGGGGTGGACTCCAAAGATGCAAACCCAAGTGCCCAGAGTTTCCTTTACCTGGTTGTTGCAGTTCCCAATAATGAGCGCATCTGCAAGAGCAAGCTGTCCCACTATCATCCCCTGCTCCAGCATCGGAGCTCCCGTCTCTGAAAGCCTGTTAGAGGTGATTACAATGGTGTTGTCATCATTTAAAACCATGACAGGGTCTGCCTAAAAAAAGCAACCAGAATAAATCAAGAATTCAGGAAAGCATACAGATTTGCAGTCAGAGAGAAGTCCATGGGTCTCAGCATTTACAATAAACATTTCACAACTGAGGCAGATTTTTTAAATTACTTTGCCATACATATATTTGTATGTAATGCCTTCCCACCTGGAAAAGTAAAGTTCTTAGGGACTGCAAGAAATACATGGTACAAGCACATGCAGGTACAGCAAAGAGAAAAGCATACTGCCTCCAGTGACATGGACTCTGCTCAGCTTCTCTATACCTGAGGAGTCAAATGTCACTAACAACCTTACAAATTCATGCAGAATAAACTAAATACTCCTACATTCATAATCATTTTAGTTTGCCTTCCCTTTGTAAAAATCAATGGCAAAGGAAGTGAGTGAATGACAATGCTGCCATCCACTCTGGCAATATTTAAATGTTCCTGTGAACATGTGTCAGTGGTTAATGGGACAGGCAGACTGTCCCTGCACTGGCACACCTGCTTCCCTCACAGACATGCTGATACTGGAACATTTCCATCAACAAGACAGAAAACTCCAAAATAACTACAGGGAATGGTATTCTCACCTCAATAAATGCTGCCACTTCCTGAAGAACCAGGTTCCACTCCACCTGATCTTCAGTATTGAAACGATGAGTGTAGTCTTCAATCTCATCTGACAGCTCCTGATGTAAACAGTTCAGAGACAGACACAGTCACTTCTAAAACTAGACTTTAACAGGCAGTCAGTAACCTTTCATTTGGTTAGCTGTGCTGGCCTTTAAGAAGATAAATAAATAAATTCCTTGAGAACATATGCAGCACACTCCTGACTAACATGCCAGCCAAAACGCGCTCTTTCAGCAGACAGAAAGCCAATGTTACACTGAGTTCTGGCAATGCAAATTGTCTTTTACATAGGTCCAAAAGCAAAGAATATCTGGAGTTAAGTATAATTATCCCACTCACAGCTATGTCACCAGTTATTACCATAAGCTATGGATACCAAGGACTCAAATTTCAGCTTGCAAGTAACTTTAAATACACTGAGAAAAGGGATGGTGTGGCTGGCTGAGCTGTGCTAAGCTAAGCCTGCAGTTCAAGGGAGCTGTGACATAGACAGCAATGCAACCTACACAAAGCTGTTAAGCCCAGGAGCTGCTTGAAGTGAGGCTGTCAGAGGGGCTGGGAAGCATATGCTGTGGGGAGCAGCTTGCTGTTCCTCTGCTGCACTTCCAGGGCACCTCCCTGTCTGGACTGCAGCTATTGGAATATTTTCACTTGCTGTTCAAACAATGCTACCAAATCATTTGATCCTGAAGTGTCATTATTAAATGTCTGAATCACAGAAGATATTCCTTATGCTGAATGTCAGAATAGAAAAGCAAGTACCAGCAACCTCCTACCCCTCAGCACCTTTATCCTGATGTTAACATACCTTTACAAGGTCCTTTACAACATCCATTTTGTTGAGCAGGAGACAAACCACTATAAACCTTGCATAGTAACGCAGCTTCTTAACCACTAATTCGGGCCTAGACACAACAACAGAAACACCACAGCCACATTTGAGATTAAAATAGAACAGAGGCAGGTAGCAGGAGTAAGAGAGGAGTTTAAGACCAGAGCAGAGCTGAACACTTGCAGATTAAGAGTTCTGACTGAACTCATGTGGTGATGAATAGCTACCTGGCCGCTTGGAGGTTTAGCTAAAATTGAGTACAGAGACATGAAAGATAATTTAAGAAAGCCACAGCCTCCTTTATGACAGGGGCATGGGAGTCAGATACCATGGCTGGCTCTTCAAACCTTGCTGTATTGCAGTACGAGCTGATGCTCCCCTGAAAGGCTTGATGAGAATCAAACAGATTCCTCTGCTTCAGCCCACCTGACCCATCTTCCACCCACAGCATTCTGGGTCCCAGCACTGATACTGCTCAGGAGTCAAAATGACAAAACTTTGGGGCTAATGGCCTTCTATCCAGGACCAGGTAATAGAATATTCTTCCAGTCATACAGCAAAGCTCTTATTTATCCTGAATTTTTCAATTGTGGCAGAAGGATTAAAAACAACTTCCTTCAACAACATGGATTTTATCCTAGCTGTGCTCCTACAGTTTTATAGCTCTTTGCTGCTTCCATATACCTTTCTAGTCTTGGAAAAAACATACCAAGAAGACATACCTGTCTTCTTTGTTGACCTGGGAGTAGTAGGACCTCTGCCTAATAGCCGAGTAGAAGGAGAAAGCCTCGTTGAGATAACTGGTTTCAGAGGTGCGCAGGCTGCAGGGGAACAAGGGATCAGCTCACTGCCTCGGAGGGAAAGCCATGCCAAACCCTCCCTTCCTGCCCCTCAACCATCCTGTGCATCCACGGCAGAACTCCCTCCCCGACCGCCATCCTATGAAAGCCAGACCCGCATTCTGGGAAGGCAGATGGCAGAGCTGGGGTCCCGTTTCAGGGAACAACCAAAGCTGCCCATCTTGCACCCACACATACAGGTGACAGGGTCACTGAACAGTTTAAAGGAACATTAAGCTCCTAGACTTGGAAATCCCACTTTTGCACAACATTCCAATGCAGCAGGCATGGAAGACACTTAGGAGGCAGGAGCCAAGTCCTTGGGCAGTACCAGTGTGAGCAGCAATGTGGCACCAGGCTCACAGGGCCTTTCCCTGCAGCACCCCATGCCGTCCCCAGGGCCCTCATTCAGAACCAGGCACCATGACTCAGCCCAGTCACTGATTCCTCCTGACTGAGCATCCAGACTCTTGGCATGCAGCTGCCACTAACCCTGCATTGCCCACTGAATCCTCTTCTGTGCTTACTTACTAATAATGGTAATAGAGCTGCCCAATCTTGGAAGCAATTTCCCCAATTTGCCACCTCTTCAACCCATACCGATTGTCCAATACTTGTCTATGCCGCAAGAGAGAAAATAAAGATTAAAAGGATTCCCAAATTTCCCAGAACATCCCACCAGACAAGACAAAGAGCCGTTGCAGGGCCAAATTCAGCTTTCATTACTGGTGCAGCGCTGCCAGCAGCAGCCCCTCACAGAGCCAACAGCACACACACCCCACAACAAGGGCCATTTATCTTGCATAAACTTGCAAGAACCAGACATAAGTGTGTTGCACAAAATACACACAACAAAAGGTCACAGCTTCCCAGGAGAACACTCAGACTATGCAGCCAGAGGAAGGTGTGAAGGATCAGAGCCCACGCTGCAGCAAGAGACTTCACACCATTCCAGATTCTGCTCTGCAGAATCCATCACCTCCTCGGTAAGAAATTAAAGTACCACACACTCAGGTAGAGCAAAATGGTTTGTTAAAAAAGTCACTCTGCAACATTTTAATTCAACAGACTGTGAGCACTGCAGGAAGCGGCTGTTCCCTCCCTTCATGCTTGAACAACACTGAAATCTCAATCTTAGCTGGGGCCCTGGGCATACCAGAGATTAAAGCTGCACTTAAACCCACACAACGTATCTGCCTACAACATTTCCTTACCGGTGCTGCTGTTGGAACTTCCAGAGTTTGGTGTAAACATCAAATGTTCGGCCAAAATAGGATTGCCACTGCTTCTGCCCATACTGAGGTAAATCCCTGCAAGAGACAGTGACAAAAGCAGAATCCAGTCAGTCCAACATGACAGGAGCATGTCTGTGTCAAAGTCAGAACTGCTTTGTTCAGGATTCACTTGATGTAATTCTGTCTGCACCCAGAACTACAAGAACCGTGATCCCCAGAGTTTCTCAAAACCTGCTGTTACTGCACCTCTCCAAATAGGAAATGACCATGTTCCTACATGCAACAGGTGTTTGAAAACATCTTACAATCTTGCTAAAAGAGGAGTATTTTTATGGTTTTATGCATAGAAAGACAAACTGGATTCTTAAAATATCATAATACAGAAAAACTCTACCCAAGAGCAAGCAGAATAATCCAACGGAAATTAGTTCATTTAGACTGATAATATTTATTGTTACTCATTAAGGAAATAATCTTTTTCAAATGGTTGAGGCTGTGTTTCAGAAACAGAGCTGATGACATCACAAACAAAACCACTGCCCCAATATCACAAGGTCAGGCCAGCATACGGATGCTCACAGTAAACATTCAATGGGTTCTGTTACACCATCAGCACATTTGTCACCCTCTAACTCACAGTTAGTGACATGACACAACCTGAGAACTCCTGGTTTTTTCCTGTCAGTCTCCAGTGCTACAGGGTGAGTCAGTTAACCCAGTTCAGTTCTGCTCTGCTACCTCCCCTCCATTTCCATGCTGTGGTCTATTTCCACCCCACAACTACTATGGATTCCTTAGGATTTTGGCTTGAAAGGTTTGTGCTCTCAACCCTCGCTCCTCCCATCTCCCAGGAGTGAACTGAGCCTTGAAACAAATGCAACAGAGGAGCCCAAACCCCTGAGCCCCACTGAGCACACATTCCCTACACATCTACACCAAAGCTCATTCAAAGGAGGTGCACAACTCTGCAAGTGGAAGTAGAACAGCCTTTCCAAGACAGAATCTTCTTTCATTTGATTCAAGATTGATTTCTGCAGGGAATGCTCTCTCAAAGCACCATGCTGGTTCATGTACCATCCTCAGCAGACAGAAAAGCTGCACATTCCACTTCCAAGCCTAGAGGGCAGAGACCAAGGGAAGCACCACCTTAAGGAAGCCTTGCCATGTCCTCTGAAGGAGTCAGAGAAGCAGAGCAGTACAGACCATTGCAGAGCAGCATTCTGGCCTATTTCTGCTCACTGTAATTGCTTCAACAACACCCGAGGTAGGAAAGGAAATTAATATTCCTCTGCTCGTCAGCCAACTGTACTGCCCACACAGCTTGAAGGGACCTAGCTCAGCTACTACAAGTAAAATGAATCCCTTACCAGCTACAGCTCTTACCAGCCTGGAAAAGCATTTCAGTACTTGGTGCTGATACTCCATGAGGATGCCAAGGATTCTGGGCAGAATTTTACCAAATTAAAAAACAAAAAAAAAAAATCCCTTCAAACTTGCAATTGGCTGCTCAAAATCTTGCAACATATGTTGGTGTAGCAAGGGGTAAACAGGAATATAAATGTGTGCTTCAGGGTACCAACATCTTCATTCAAATACAACTTGATACAAACACATGCATATTTAAAGCATTTTCTGCAAAGAACGATTCACCACCTTCTCTTGTTGTGATAGATGTAAATATTTCAGCTAAACAAAAGAAGCTAAGGCACTGTCCAAACACATACCCAAGATACAGCACAGACCTCAACACAGCAAGAGGTAGCTTTAATTTAATTAGCACTTCCACAAGATTCAATGTTAAAATATATATATAAAAAAAGAATATAAATACAACACTAAAATGGATAATTTTTTTAAAAATTATACAAATCAAAGTTCCCTGGCACTAACTTATAGAACGACTGAATTAACAAGCTGACTTGAAGAACCCTAACCCAAGAAAACACCCTCTCTCAAACACTGAGAAACAGATATGTGCACAAACTAAGAAATAAGTAGGTAACTGTGGGCTGATCATGCTCATGCCTCTATGAGTGAGCTAATTAATACCCTCTCTAAACCTCACCTGTCACCTCTTCATTCCACACCTTCCTCTGCACAAGCCTAAACATTCTAACATAACCTAAACATAAAGCTCAGCTCAACTCACTGCGCTGCATTAGATTGGAGTATCTGGAAATTAATGGCATTTTAAGAAGCCTCTGTTAGTACAGTGTCCATGTGTTTGGCCACTGCTGTCCACAGCCACTGCTGGGTGTCCACATGGATATTCCTCAAGCAGTGTGCTCGCCTAATTGCAGCTGGCATAGCTGCACAATGCCACGGATTCCTCGGCTCCCCAGGGAACGGGAAGGATCTCCATGGAAACAGACAGTAGTACTTGTTCTTTTGATAGTATTCTGACATGACTGTAATAAAACTTCATTTATGACAATGCATTACTGAGATTTCACTACAGCTTTTCGCAGACGAGAGCTGCCACTCCTGCCATCCCTTCACTGCTCTGTGCTGAACATCACTCATGTTGCTCCCATGTACCAGGAAATTCTGCCATGAGAAAATGGGTGCATAAGCAAAAGAGGACATTTAGTGCAGTTTTTTCATTAGAACATGGGGATGTGCATTCTTTAGAGAGAAACAGCCCAAAAGAATCCCAAAGCCTCAGCTGATTGCAGAGCAGGCTTTTAATACAGCTCCTCCCACCAAAGGAGACAGGAAATACATGACCCAGAAGCAATTCTACACCCAACCTGAGAGCTCAAGACCTGTGTTATAGCAAGACTTTTTGCTACTTCCAGATGTACAGGAGGACACCAGAGCAGTGAGCAGAGACAAAGGCAGCAGGTTTTCCTGTGGGGTGTGCCCAGCCCAGGCTGCTGGCTCAGACCCAGGGGCAGGGGGGCACCCACTCTGTCTGGACACTGCTACAGGAGGGATAAAGGCACAACCAAACGAATCCAAATGCAGAGGAGGGACTGGAGATTTGAATTAGGACAGAACAATAGCCTGTAACAACAAGTGGAAACCATTTCCAGTTTCCTAGTTTTTGAAACATTCCAAATGGGACATGAAGACACAAACTCCCATGTCCTAGAATGATGGGTTTCTCACACTGGGCACAGAAGACTGGTTCTCTTGCTGCACTGGAGTAGCTGGTGGATAAATTTCACAGACAGTTCAGAATTTTATCCAATTCTTGCTGTACTCTTTGTCTCCACAAAAACCAGCACTCTTATGTGCTCATAATTAATTCTCTGTCAGGAATTCATTTCAGCCATGCTGCCAGATAATACTGCCTGAAACCCAATAAAGGTGCTGAGGTGTGCTTGCCCAGCACTACATGAAGTTGTCACACAGGGACATTAAAGATGTTGAGAAAGTCCTAGAGACTCAGCAGTATGCTTTAAAGAGGAAGACTACAATAACTGTAAGTTTAACATTCAAAACTTTAAATACATTCACAGTTTTGACAGGTGATAAAAAGAGACAATTTCCTTTCATGTTCATGGGCTTGTAGTAGTTACAGGCTCCTGTTCCCAGAACCTGAGCAGCAGTGGGCTAAGAGTGCTGTGGAGCAGATCCAGAAGGTCCTCCCTGAGCCTCCTTTTCTCCAGGCTGAGCCCCCTCAGCTCCCTCTGCTGCTCCTGGTGTTCCAGACCTTCTCCCAGCTTTTTCCCCATCCCTGGACACCCTGCAGCCCCTCAGTGTCTCTCCTGCCATGAGGGGCCCAGAACAGGACAAGGTGCCTCACCAGTGACCAGGACAAAGGGACAAACACTTCCCTAAAATACAGTTGTGAGAAGTCTTATAATTCCTTAAAGTTTCAGGCTTCTTTGTGATACTGAACACATATAAGCACTTTTTAACATTTAAAAGAAAATAACACCAGTGACAGTACACCATGACAAACTGCTTCCTTACACTCTCCCTCCTCCCAGCCTTTCTCAAGAGAAAAGCAAGTGGGAGTGGGGAAAGGGGAGAAGAGAGCCATTGGAACATACTTCATTAACAGTTTATTCTAACTTATAGGCCAGGGTAGAGACATTAGAAAGACAACCCCCCTGTGTTACCCTGGCAGGCATGGCCACAGGAGATGCTATCACTAGGAGCACAAAGTACACTTTCGAGCAGCAACCTTGGCAGACCATCATATGTTTTCCTCAAATGCTGTATTTGGCATTTGTATTGGGAAGAGAGGAAGGAAATGCTACTGAAACAAAGACGTGGCAGGCTGAGCCCTTGCAATTTTTGGCAGCAGCAACAGCTAAGCAGCTGCCAACACAGCTATAGGCTCAGCTCCCCGTAGCTGAAGTGCCCAGAGGAGGTTTTGAGAAGAAAATCATTGCTCTCCTCTCCCTCCCCCATCACTTCTTTTCCATGAAACGTGATAGGGGCAAGAGAATGGCATAAAACACGGCAGCAAAGGCTATCATCATCTTCAAAACACAAGGTGTCCGACATGCATCAAATGCAATTATTATTTTGGAGGGAAAAGCAAGCAACTGGACCAAGAATTGGGATGCTTGCCAAGACATTCCCAGGTGAACTCCCCAGACAACAAGTAATAACAGAGGAGATACATGAGAATTATAATGTTGCTTTACACTGTCCTTATGCCCATGGGAATCACAGGTCTTAGAGGTGAAATGGTGGTCAAGTGTAAGAAGTAACTGTGCCAGGTTACAGTAAGGAGAGAGGCAATGTTCTGCAATGTTCCTATTTCCACAAGCAGAACTGACTGCTTAATCCCATCTCTATTTTTATTTGCCATACTTTATACAAAGGTATTTTCCACTTTCTTTTCATTTAGATGGACTAAAAGGTTTCTTTCTGGAAAAGTACCATGGATATACTGAGAAACTCCACCTCTCATCACAAAATCTGATACAAGCACTACCTGCCTCCATGGCCAAAGGAGAGACAGCATGGCTGGAGGTTCTCCACCACCTCTCTGATCTGAACTGGAGCAGAATGCAGCCACACAAGAACTGTGTTAGTTTGTACTGTGCAGTGACTCAGGCCAGAATTTCACAAACTATCAGAAAACCAGTGTAATGTCATAGACAGTCCTGGAAACCCTGGTCTCAAAATCTCAGTCCTTTTGCTTTAGACTGTCTTTCATGGAGGGTCAACAGCAATCACGAAGAACTCCTTGTCTCTACTGCCCATTTGCCATTCAGATTTTGGAGCACAAACTGTTTGTTTTGGATTTGGTAATCAACTTCTAAAGCACGTGAAAGGATTATCAATAGCAGGGGGCGGGAGGAATTAAAAGCATCTTTGCTAACCATCTGTGTTTGACTAACAGCAAGCTATAAGGGCCCAAACATACAGCATTACTCAGAGACCAGTAAGAGGCTGAGCTGCCAACCAGATATGAGCTCAAACCCCTGTTACTTAAGAGACTCTACAGCAAAGCTTAGAAATAAAGCAGCTTTGGATACATGCTGTTTAACTCAGCATATATTGGCATAAACAGGATATCCATATTACTGTCCAAACGTGTATTCCCCTGCAGACAAACCAGTCAGACTTTCCAGCTGTTGTTGCAGTTGCTTTGTAGGTAAATGTAGATTTTACCTTTCTCCACAGTTCAGATTAAGCACTTGTTTCAGCAGACACATACAGAGTATGTTTTAGATGTTTCTGTTTATTGCTTCCTAAATTTCTTCCCCAAGAACATTCTCTCTCCTCCCTTCCTCCCACCTAGACCAATCCTCATTCCTTTCTTTTTCCACAGAGACTGTAGTGGTTTGGATTTGCATGCTGTGGACTGCACACAGCCACACCTGAACCTTAAGTGTGCCCTTCAAACACACCATTTCAGCAATAATCATATCAATTTAATGGAATTTCCAACTTCTAGTTTACTATTAACTGGAACTTCTGCTCCTACAAACATTCTTACGTACCTGGTCTAAAAGTACCCATGCAGAGGTGCACTGTTCTCTTCTAAACAAACTTACTGGGTTTGGGTTTGAAATGTTCACTGTACAACTGTCTCCAGCATCACGTACTGCAGTGTGTGTTCCAAGGCTTTTCTGAAGTAATACTGTCAAAAATCCACTAACCTTAAGCCATTGAAGAGCTGCTTAGATTTATCCAATAAGTAGCAAAAGTCTGTCACCGTTTTTCTCTCTGCTTGAGGAATATCATCTTCAGCTCCCCCTGATGACATGATTTCTTTTAGGGCAAGCTCAGTCCTGTGAAGAAGAAAATAGTCATATTACTCTAAAATCAAGGGCTGCTATGAACTCATCCAGACTAAGATGCATTTTCAGTTCCATGGGGATGTAACACAGAGCATGCAGTTATCCACAGGTTGCTCTTCTCAAGACTTATTAAAAAAAACAGCTGAGAATCAAGTCATGGGACTAATTATTGCACAATGCACTAGTTAACAGAGCAAAATTAAAAGTAACAGTGGTACAATAGCCACAAAATAAAATAGCTCTGAGGACTGTCTTCACAAACACAAAACTGACAATGAAAGGACTGTAGCACAAGCAGCACTTGGGTTTCACACTTGGACAAAGAAATCCTCTCCAAACTTGCCTTCTGCAGAGGTGTTTATCCTGCAGCTGTATTTAGAGATCAGTTTCGGTTATGTCTACATTTGTTTTTCTTCTGTAACTACTGAAAAATGTAGCTCAATAGTTCCTATTGCTAAAACAAGGCAAATTTAGCCAGAATGCTAAAAAGTACCCTACCATCCTTCCTCTCTGCATCCTCATGACTGTTTAATTCCATGGCTTGTATTGCCCACAGTCATACCTGCAGATTCATTTTTATTCTTCAAATAAGTAAAATGTTATCTTGTACAATAATCACCTGAACAAAAAACTAAGATATAACGCAGATAATTGTAGTATTGAGTAAGTAAGGGAATATAAAAGCTTACAGAGGTAGAGTGGCTTTTAAAGATCTTACTCCTAACATACACAAATATCAAATTATCCTTTTGAGCAGACAAAGATGAGCTACAGATTTTGCAGCAGCAGCAACAACCAAACATCTCTGGAAATGGCTGCTAGGTCTTCAGCTCTGCCATGCTCAGGATTTTTGTGCAAGATAAACACACCTCTAACTGGGCAAATGCAGAGCTTTTACTTCCAGCAGCTTCTCTACCAGTTCTGGTAAATGTTTCTGTTAATCAACAAGTTTCCATTTGTGCAGCAGCTCTGTTTGGATGCTATTTGCACAAATAATTACCTACACATCCCAGTCCAAGCCAGGAAATGACAAAGTTCATTCTTTCCAGCCATTGGGCAAAAAAATCCTTCACAATAACTTAAGAGGCTTCAGAAATGCTTCCCTGAACAAATATCTCATGCCTAACAGATGTGGGAGAGATTGGCAGTTTTCACCCAGCTTTTGGGGTAGGTTAGAGGGCCATCCGGCCAACCAAGCAGTCTTATGATTTCCCAGTTTAGACAGGATGCAGCCCACATAGACTTGTTTTTACACACCCACATGAGAGCACCAGAGCACTGGTACAAGGCCAAAGGGGCACTGCACAAACCACTTGTTGAAGAGCTCCAGAAAAAGGTAAAAAGTGTCTCTGTATTGTCAGGTAACTGCAATATGGGTGCCAGAGTCCAAAAGACACCACCCAGACGTTGGAAGCTTTGGCATGAGCCTGGATGTGAACATTGTGAAGCACCAGCCTGTGTCTGAAACCTCCGAACATTCACATTTACACAGCACAGAACAAACAACACCAAGCACTTAAAGCACCAATACATGAGATTGAAGTGAACAGTGAGACCTAAAAAACAGATGTCAGAAGTAGCCAGGAGGTGATTCAGGAATTTCAGGAAGAGGGACAATACCCCAGGTCCTGTGTGCTCCACAGCAAGGGTGACCTAAATCCTGCAGCGAGCCCGTAGGTTCTGTGCTCCACCGTGGTAGTCCAGGCACTCCAGAGCAGCTTCAGATACATTTGCAAAAATTGAGGAGCTTGCTTAAGTTGCAAAGTATGTTTCATACCATCTCAATATCAGTCTTCTCATTTCATGGCAGTGAATTTTATTTTACACTATCCTGAAGTTATACTACCCAACAATCCCAACTGCTGCCAACATAACCTCTGTTAGCCCTGGCATAGGTAAATAAAACCAACTAGGTTTGGGGTTGTTTTTTTTAAAACCAAGTAGTTCTCAGGTGCAAGGAGTTCACCAGACCCACTGTGAAAAAGCCATTTATGCAATCAATAGAAGATACACTAAAAAATCCATAGCCTGCCAATGTGAAAGGTATCGGAAGGCAGGAAAAATATGTGAAGCTGGCTTTTCCAGCTGACAGAGAAGGAAAATAAAATTAGTTGTCTCATGCACTGGTTTTGGCTTATCATGCTCTGGAGGGGGTGGTATTTGGTGCTGTACAAAGGAAGAGGTACTATGAGGAGCAGCTCGGGAGAGGAGGAGGTGCTCCTGCACTAAGGACTGTGTTGTAATGCAGCAGCAGCACAGACAGGAGGGAGAATTATTATTAGAACAGCAAGTGGGCACAGTAAAGGGAGGAATATAGCTCCTGACATGGCCCTTTCCTAAGGGACTGCTCAGCTCCAAATGAACAGTATAAATAAAATGCAACCAGGAGCACATCCACAATGGAGACCCCTCCTTCCCTTTGATACTTACCATATGGATCCATGCTTGTCTGCAGACAGACAGTTCTCCCAGTTTTGACAGCCCACCTACACCAGGAATATCACCTACTTACTTAATTTTTTGTTCTGTGTTTGATGCTTTTTGCTTTCTTTCATGCAAAAGAAACTGTTGGGCTGTTTTGCATGACAATTTTTCTTAAGTAGCACATTAAAAAAATGCTCTCCAGAGTCTGCAGAAGGAGACACTGAAACATTGGTTTAAAAGACTGTTAGAATAAGACAGAAAATGGTGGCTTCCAGCAGAACTCATTATTCTCTTAAAGATTTTGCCAACTCCTCAGGCCATACAAGGCAGAAAACCCATGCTAGCCAAGCCCCACACTTGGTGTGCCAGGTTCTTCCCTACAAGCTCTCAGAACACACAGTTACAGGTTTTCTTAGTGCAACACATCATTGGATTTTACAAATTCAGCCCATTGCAGCACCCAGGGCAGCAGAGCTTTACAGACATCCCACAGGATGGCAGTTAAAGTTGGAGCTGAAGGACAGGGATGGAGGTTTCATGGTGCTGGCCAGTATTTTTAAAGTCAGGTGTCACTTACATCACACACATCTCCACTTCCCTGTGGTTTGCTGTCTTTTGGCTAAGGTTTTCCAGGCTTAGCTGGAAGGGGAAAAGAGTGCTGAATTAACGGTATGCACTCCCCATTGGCCCTGCCCTGGGACTCAGGCTTGCAAAGCAAGACAGGCTTTGTGAGCCGTGAGGGCACACCCTTGGTCAGGGAAATCAAGCTGAAAATGCAAGTCCAGCATGGATATGTTCAATAAGTGCATTACATCCTCTTAGATTTGCTACATAGCCAGGATCACTGTAAGCTGCCACTCAGCTGCCTGCTGGAAGGGGAGGGTCATAATTTCACACCCCACACACATGAGCAAATAAAACCTCACACACTGAAGGTGCAGCCGTGGTGTAAGCAGAGGCCACAGGGGACAGGAGGATGGCAGGGCTCTGTAAGCTCAGGGATCAGTGAGGACAGGCAGAATCAGGAGCAGTTTCCTGGAGCTGCTCACCAGTTGGCTGGACGTGGTACCTTGACCTCCTGACAGAGCACTTGTACAACCCATCTGCCTTTTTTTAAGCCATCACTTCTTCTCAGTTACAGAACCTTGACGTTTCCCACTCCCGCTTAGAGGCACAAGGGGTAACCAAAAACCAAAAGCAAACACACTTTGTTCATGTGTCTTGTTGATACAGGATTTTCCCCAAACTAAGATGTTCCTAGAACTGCTCTCTACAAAAACCAATGGTGGAAAACACATTCCAGTCTGTCAGGATTTTAAAGCTGTCAAGCCTTGAGTGAGAGACCAGCTCTCTTTCCACTTTTCATCCTGACACATCTCCCACAGCATCATGGCCAAAAGGGGATGTGACACAAAGCCAGGCATCCAGCTGGTATCTATTTCTTATCTGCAAATTAACAACACAGATAAAACTAAGCTCCTGAACATTGATACACAAAGCCTGGAACCATCATGTCTCAAATATCTACCAAAAACCCACTGATCTTACCTTCATCAAGCACAATGCCTACCTTGGCTCTCTATTTGCCTGTCCTTTTCTTCTGCAGACTGGCATACTCATGTCTCATGTTTTCTTTCAACGCTATGCTGCACGTTTTGGGAAAACCATCTGTGTGTTTCCATGTGATCTGCTCAGAATGCTAGTCCTGACAGAGCCTCAGACAACACAAAATGCATTAGAACCCAAATTCGTTCCTCTCACCAGAATACCTAACCAGAATACCATCAAGAGCCACTGCCCTGAAGTTCCCAAGACACCACTCGGTTCTGCCCAAGAAACACTGAAATAAATAATTAGCAATTCCCCCAGACAGGCACTGAAAACCTCACAGCCTGCTGGAGTCAGGAATTCAGAGGGAATGGCAATCAGCAGTTATACATCAAACTTTTTCTTTATAAAATGTAGACGGATGGGGGAAAGGATTTCTTTATTATTCCAAGGTTTTAGTAAAATTTGGAACTAATCACAGACATTCCTCACCCCAACCACTGCTCACCTCAGGGCACATCTGCACTGCAGTGGCTGCAGCTCTTCCAAACACATCCAGCTCCTTTTCCAGCAGCTCATTGGATGCTGCAGGAGGCATCTGGGAGCAGGCTGAGCCCACACCTGAGCTCCTGGCAAGGCTCAGTCCCAGGGGACAGCAGTGCCCAGGGCCAGCTCAGAGAACAACCAGAGTATTTGTGTCCCAGCTCTGGGGACAGACACATGGACTGCACAAGGAAAAGGACAAAGCCTGGGCTTTGGGGACACTTTTGTCTGAATGCCACAATGATAAGCAACTTTAAGTAAAGAAACAGAAACAAGCAGCTGTTGTATTTAGCTGATAATGCTGGTCAAATCACGTTCTCTCTGCCTGGATGTTAGCTTACTTCAAAGGGCACTAATGAGAAATGAATTACGAGGATGAAAGCCTCAAATTGGTGATTTCATACACCAATTACAGTATGGCTGACAAAATCACCTGCAAATGCAACTAGTTCTAGCAACTACCTCCTATTGGGAATTCTCCAAGAAACTGGTTTTCCTACTAAAGTACACCATTTTTACAGCTAACTTGCAGAAATACTGCTACCTCTAAAAATTAAGCAAGTGGGGGTCACTTTAAAAAATAACAAAACCACACAAACCCCAGTGAGCCTGTGCAGGAACACACCCACACTCCTGTGCAGGAGCACAGCAGTTGCTCCTACAGGGACAGGGAGCCTGGTCCCACATCGACCTGGATTGATCCTTCCCTTCATATCTCAATAAACCCAGCTCTCCCCAGCACAGGGAAAGCTTCCACTGCCCTGGGGCTCCACACGTTCTGAGGGGCTGGCCAGATGTTTCCCACAACATAACAAGTTTCTTCTGTCTGTCCTTCCCTTTAATAGATGCACTAAACACATCACTCTACTTCAACTTCTTGTGAATTTTGTGAAAACTACTCACTAGGAATCTTCAGGACCTTTCTCCCTAGAGCAACAACAGTTACATCAGACAAGGGATTTAAAAGCTGTGTGGAGAAGAAAAAAGAGGAAGCCTGATCATGCAATTGCATTCCTAAAAAAGGGAAAGGCGAGGGCAGAGGATAAATAAAAAAACAAGATAAACCCACGCACACACATTCCCCAGCTGCACACTGCTGCAGCCAGTGGAAGTGGCAGAGAGCAGGCACTCACAGCTACACAAGAACTGTTACACGAGTTGCACAAATTTTATTACTGCAAACTGAAACTTTACTACTCTCATATGAATGCATAATTCCTTCCTCAGTACATCAGCAGATGAGACCTGCAAAGAGCCTCACAATAAGACCTCAGAGTTAAGGGGAGCTGCCAACTCTGCATTACCTGTGAGATCTCAGAAGGAACAGTCTCATGATGTCCTGTAGAAAAATAGCCAACACCACAAATTCAACTCCATTCTGAGTCAAAGGAGTCAGAAAATACAACATGCAGCGTCAATCCCATTATTTTAACTTCAAGTAAGTGCTTTGTCTGTAGAATCAGGCTTTCCATATGTATCAGATGTCTTTTAAAATCCTTTTATTGCTTAAAAGCACACCTGTCTGTATCCACAACTGCAGCTTTGGCATCTTTTCTCTCAGAAAAATGCGGAGGTGCTCATTAACATCATGCCATGGAAACCGTGTAGTCCCTTCCTGCCTCCTACACTGAGATCATGGAAGCCACACCTCACCAGCAGACTGCTCTGAATTCACTCTGGGCAGACTCACTTCGAACACAAGAGACATGATCTCACCATGGGATGCACGTGGCCTTCAATCGCCTTCTGAACACAAAACTTGCGCTTCTCTTCTTTATGTTTCTGCCACTGACAATTTGTTCCACCTTTGTCTGTTCTGCACCCTCCATGATCCCTCTTTCACTGCAGTTCACGACCTTTTGTGTATAGCATGAACAAAGGGCACAGGCTAAAAATGTCATCACAGTTGGGCCTCTGCTCTTCTACTGACTTCACTGGTTTGCCATTAAAAAAAGGCTCAAGCTCAAAGTCAGATCAAAGAAGAATTTCTGAGTCATCAGAGTCCAGGAATCTCCAGAAGATGGTGCAGAAGCAATGTGGAAGAGGACACAAGTGTTTCTTTTCATCCAAACTCAAATCATTAATCTGTCGTCGTGCCTGCACACCACCTACATGGTACTTAGCACTCATTTGCTTTGTATGAAAGAGCAAGAGAAAAAAGAACATCAGGCTGGCCCACTCTTGGCAGGGGTGGGAGGGTAGAAGGAGACAGAAAAACACCATCAGCTATGGCAGTGAGCTGTGTATATTTACATTTCACAGGCTGAACTATTTAGTGGTTTATTTACACACCATGTTCTTGGAGCAGCTAAAATGCCAGTTGTGTTTTATCTCGATTTTGTGGCAACGCGCACAAGCTACAGAATCATAGGAAGAGCCTGCAAATGAGAGATGAACCTCCTGCATCTGGAAAAGGACGTAAGCCACTGTGAGAAAAGGGAGATTTCGGGAGCACAGGCACAACAACGGCTGAGATGCATTAGTTATGACAAGACACCAAAATACAACCCAGGGACTCGAAAGCAACGACGCAGTCACAATGCAACAGCTTGTGCTGCAGGGATTGCACATCCCAGGGTAACCCTGCCAGCCAAGCCAACCCACAGCATGGCACGGCACAGCACAGCACAGCCCCGGGTCCCTCCGGCTGCCCCTCCATGTTAGAGTGAGCAGGGAATTGCAATCAGCTCCATTTTATGCACATTTGATGGCAAGACGCCAACACAACTGTTTGACTGAGCCAAATCTGGGCCCCCTTGAACTAAGCCATCACCTAAAGCAGGGTGGAAAAGCACATGCCTCTCGCATTCCCCGCAGCCAAGTTCCTGAAAAGCATCCCAGTTACAAAAGATTTTTCTTTCTTTCCTCCCGACAACAACTGATGTTTTAACTCTTATGTACACTCATTAATTTGAAATGGAACAGCTAACATCAAGCTGCATTGTACAGCAGCGGGATGGAGAGGCTTCTTTCCAGCGAGCCAAATGATTTACTGGCTGGCCCAAATGGCAGTGCCCAATCTGGAGGGCAGCTATCATCACACTCTGCAGCCTGCTCCCATCCTTGGCCAAGGTGCCAATGGCTGCCTTCCAACCAGAACTGTACTCCGACAAAAGGGATTGCAGGACAAGCTTGGGAAAGCTTTCTGATCCCTTCAGTTCACTTCTTCCCTCCAAACTGCAGTTTGGAGGCAGCTGCCAGCACACTTGGGAATTGCATGGAGAGCATCATCCCTCTGGGAATTCATCTTCCTGAGCAGGTACTGCTCCTGAACGATGTCTCTGCCTCACAGCACAGAAATCCCTCTGCTGACTTCTGCTTTAATTATATTTTAAAAACCTCAGCTTCTAGCCTGTGTTCCATTATATTAATAGCAATAATTAAAAATACTTCAAACAACAAGTCCTCTAAACCTGCAGCTCCATCCAGGCTTTCTGGCATTGCACACTTCCTTTCCTGCCTGACATCCTCAGGGAACCAGATTGATGGTTACTATGTTCCATCCCTGCTGCAGGGCTGTGCTGCGTTCTCTCAGCACATGTAAGCTGCAAGGTAATATTTGTGTTGGCAACTTCTCTACATACTTTACAGAACCAGACCTCCATTTGACCCTCAGTGCAGCTCCCACACACAATTTTGTCCACTCCTTTGAACTGTCTCCTCCTGCTGCAACACACTCCATACCATACCTCTGTTTCCAGCCTCTTTAAAACCGACACATCTTGAACAGAGCTTTTGTGCTTCAACAGTGTGCCTTAGCTACAAAAGACAAGCCTGCAGAATGTTCTTATGCAAGAACACCAAACAAAATTATTATAAAATCTGCATGTACAGGTTGTCCTTCTCCCAAGATCACTCCAATGAAAGCAATCATTTTTATGAAAAAATGAGAACTGCATAAAGTTATGTGCAAAAAGACATCAACATCCAGGTTTTTATGGTCAGAATCCAATAGCTGTGCTTTAGTAGGAGCGTCGGAGGTTTTTGTTTAATATCAGTTCCATTTCAGCTCTTTAAGGCAGTAACATCACCTCAGAACAGACTTTCACACCAGAAATCTTCCTTCCTTACCCAAGCACACCAAGCAGAATAAAAGATAAGCCAACAAAGTAACGTGTCCAGATGATCCAATGAATTCCCATTATCCATCTGTGCCGCCAGCAGATCATCAACAACTCCATTTAACGCCAACAGAGCTAAACCAGAATAAAAGTGATGCAAGAAGAGGGGAGATGTGAGTGGCACACAGCAGCAAGGCAGCTGCAGTGCGAGCAGGGGACTGTGCAGAGCATCATGTGACAGGAGCAGCAGCCGTGGGAGAGCTGCAGCCCCCGGCTCCCATCTCCCCAAATCTGTGCCCTCCGTGCAAGGCCACAGACACCACCATCTGATCCCAGTGCGGAACTGACCGGGGTTAGAAGCTTCTCGATGTTTTGAATCATTACACTCCATTTTTATTACTTCCCTCCACAAAATAAAACAGGGACACAGAAATGCTTAACAATGAGCATCACGTTCCTCCCGTTGGAATGCACTTTCAGCATCTTTATCACTTGTAGATCGAGTTTCTCAAAAGAGCACAATGAGCACAGAACGCAGTATCATTCTTACACATAGAGCAAAGCCCAACTAGACATCGTTGTGATAAAATCTTCCCTTGTTTGTAAGGGACACAGATTGCCAATTGAATTTTGATACTGTATTGTAGCTACATTTCAAGACAAAACAATGATCAGATTCTCCTTTGTAGCACAACAAAATATTCCCTCTCTCCATATAGTTTCTGTGAATGGTTTTTCTATTTCCTGCAGTAAAGGACCTGGCCACCACATTCATGACTGTATTGCCTTGGCAGCCCAGAATGACTGGAGAATAACGCTCTCTGCTCCTAGTGAAGTGACTCACTCTTTCTTTCATTTAACATAAACCGTGGTCCAATTTATCCAAACATCTTGAATGAGACTGTATTAATCTGATTTGAAAATGAAGCTGCTTTTTTCTACACACACGATCCCCAGCAGGGCTCCCGAAGCACTCCCTCCACCGTGCCAGGGACAGTACAACCACCACACCACCGGGTCAGGCGAGGTGAGGAGACCCCAGGCAGGGACTGAACCCGCAAATCCCCGCAGCAAGACCCACACCAGGCTGATCTTGTACGATTTGCAAAGACTGCTGCCACCAGGCAGTCCCGCGGCCCACAGGAGCGGAGGGAAGAACACGCATGCTGGGAGACTCACTCACATTTGAGTCTTCATATGGTCCCACAGCGCTGCTTTGCATTAGCTTGGACAAGATGACATGAATTACAGGGTGCATTTAGATAGCTCGTGTAAAATCTAGGTATTTTTTATATTAAGGGGTCCATTTTGCAGGCTGGAGGACTAGAAGTGCTTGGCCCAGACACGGCTAAAGCGTGCAAGCTTGGAGTGCAGTTATTAAATGACAGACGTGCAACTCAGACACTGATGAAAACAAGTCCTGTTCTGTAGTGGGAGATTAGATCTAGAGCTGAAAACCTGCAGTCCTGATCCTGAATGTTTTACCAGGTTATGGACATTTTTATAGGGCAAGAAATTTGAGGGGATGACACAACACAACAACCATCCAACTTCTGTCCCCCAAGGGCATCTCATGTCACCTACTGTCCAAGACACTTCTCTGTACAAAAGAAAAAAAAATTTGGTGACAAGGGAACTGCTGCGATACAAGTTTAAAACCAGAACAAACCCGTGATGATTCCATCAAACCGCAGTTTGGATACCCAGCACTGCACAGGCTGCTCCCGTAAAATCCTGCAACATCCCGTCCCAATGGGCTGGTTTGCCGATCCCGAACGCCGCTACCTGTCGCCAGCGTGCTCAACAGCCACAGCCTCGCCCGCTGCGAGCGGGAAGGGAGCGCGAGGAACGCAGAAGTTAATGAAGAGGGGGTCGTGTGGGTAATTATTTCAGCCACGCTGCGAACCCAGGCCTAAGCGTTAGACGTGTCACATCGTGTTCCTCCTTTCCGTTAGCAGCACAGACAGCGGCGAGCACGGCCCCGTGCAGCCGCC
>VZTR01032477.1:1302866-1317606 GCA_013400775.1 Chaetops frenatus | reverse complement strand
GCCCGGGGTGCCGGAGAGGGGGCGGGGGCGCCAGCCGCAGGACCGAGCGGCTCCCGCGGGGCTGCAGCCCCTGAGCCCGGGGCCGGCCGTGCCTCCTGCCCTCCCTGTCAGCGCCCCGGCCGGCACCACCGTGCCTCCCGCGGGGGACGCAGGCTCCTCCCCCCGCCCAGCGCGCGTTGGTACGGTCCGGCCGCGGTACCGCCCCTGGCCCTGCGCGCCTTCCGTCCTTCCGCCCTGCGCCGCGCGCCGCCCGCCATGGTGAGAGAGCCGGGCCGCGGGTCGGGAATCCACCGCCATCCCTTGGGAGCGGCACCCGGGATCCACCGCCATCCCACGGGAACGGCCACCGGGGATCCACCGGCATCCCACCGGGACCGAGAATCCCAGCAATCCGCCCATATCGCACCGGGCCCCGGGCCCCGGGCCCCGGGCCCGGACATTGGCGGGGCGGGAACTGAGGGTGGGCGGGATGCGGGCGCGGGGCTCGGGCGGGGGCACTGACGGCCTGTCCGCCGCCCGCAGGCCAAGATCAAGGCCCGAGACCTGCGCGGGAAGAAGAAGGAGGAGCTGCTGAAGCAGTTGGACGATCTGAAGGTGGAGCTGTCGCAGCTGCGCGTGGCCAAAGTGACCGGCGGGGCCGCCTCCAAGCTGTCCAAGATGTGAGTAGGGCCTGGGGAATCTGGGCAGTGATCGCGGGGTCCCCGGGTGCGCCGTGTCTGAGAGCTGCCCTCGCAGCCTGTAGCTGTCGTGTGCTGAAAAAAACCTCTGGAAAGCCGGTGTGGAAGAGGAGCAAATCTGAGTAGGCCTGAGGGTCGGTCTGTGTGGCTCTGCTCAGGGGTGTTGGGCAGAGATGAGCCGGGCGCTGTCAGTGTTTGCTGTGATGTGTGGCAGTGTCAGGGGTCCGGAGCAGACGCAGTTTCTGTAGCCTGGGTTTGATCCATGGAGCTGCTCCTGCGGGGTGTCCTGAGATCCCTCTCTTCCCCACCTGCAGCCGTGTGGTGCGCAAATCCATCGCCAGAGTGTTGACTGTCATCAACCAGACCCAGAAGGAGAACTTGAGAAAGTTCTACAAGGTAAGGACAAACATCTTCCATGTCAGCTCTTGCTGTTCACAATTAAAGAGTTTGTAAGAAGGAACTGAATTTGTCTACTGCTACTTAAAAGCTTAAAACTCAATGAAAAACATTCGTTTATGTTCAGCTGTAAAGTTCTGTGGTCGTGGTTGCTTTTTAAATATTACTCTGCAAGCCTGGTGTGAGTCTGCTTTTGCAGCAGTGTCTTCAGGCAGATCTTTTCTGTAAGGTGGGGTGAAATTGCTGGAAGATACAGTTTACAGAAATGCAGATACTCTTTTATTTTAAATTTAACCATCTTGCAAGTGATGAAGAAATCTTTTAATTCGATAAGGTTCTGTAATTTCTAGAATATTTCCTGGAGTCGTAATTAGATCATATGGGGGGGTTAAGAACTTTTAGAGAGGTGTTTGATAACTGGGGGCTTGTAAGGTTAGTCATTACTTAAACCTGTGCTACAGCTGCTGCAGAAGTTGCAGTCCACTTGTGTTTCCATTGGAGAGGAATCTCCTAAACTTCCAGCTGTTGGAACAGTCCCAAGGAAAAGAGGCTGGAGCGCCGGTGCTGTGTCAGGAGCTCAGCCCTGAGCAGTGTCTGAGCTGGGCTGCTGTCTTTGCAAACAGGGCAAGAAGTACAAGCCCCTGGACCTGCGGCCCAAGAAGACTCGGGCCATGCGGCGCAGGCTCAACAAGCACGAGGAGAACCTGAAGACCAAGAAGCAGCAGCGAAAGGAGCGTTTGTACCCAGCCCGGAAATTCGCCATCAAGGCATAGCCCCGAGCGAGCTGCAGCTCCGGGATGGGGGGCTGGGATCGCTCATTAAATGCAGTTTGGTTTGCAAGTGTCAATGGTGGTTTTTTTCTCTTCGGCAGTGGTGGGCAAAGAGGCCATAAAGGAGTCATCAGCCTAATGGAGGGATTCAGAGAAAGTGTTTAAACTGTGACTGCTAATGAAAATACAGACCTGGCAGTTTATTTTCCTCTTGAGGAACAGGCAATGAATGGGTACAGATCTGTGAGCCTGGTTCAACCAAACATGTAAGAACTATTTAACCTGAGTTCAATGTAGAATTGAAGCTTTTCGCAAATGTTGCCAGTCAGTCGATATTTATCACTACTTACTACAATTTAAAGTTTTATCATGTGCCAGTATTTTAAGTGATAACAGAAATAAATGAATTAGCTGAGGGGTTTTACAGGACTTAGTGGGAAAGCAAGGATTTTGTCAGCACCTGGTTCAGCTCTCTGGGCAGCTTGTATCTCCCAAGAGCCCCCTGGGAAGGGGATGGTTTCAGACCAGGTGTTCTCTGCGTGGGCGTGGATGTTGCTGAGGGCATCTGAGTCTGAGCTCCAAGGGTGCCACTGCTGAACTCCCAGGGCATCCTCACTGTGCCCTCACAGTTCCACACTTGTACCTGCAAAGCACAGCACGGGTTAAATGGTTTGTCTTTGTCCCCCATGGAGTTCTTTGGGACTCAGAGATGGAGTTGCAATTCCAGAAGCCTTTTTTGGTCCTGATTGCGAGTTCCACAGTGCTGCTGGAGGGCTGCAGCACTTGTGGTTTGTGTTAGTGCAGCCAATGCATTCGAACGTGAAAAATTCCCTATCCATTAGGGACTTTGTAGATTGGATCCAGATTCTGTTTAGGAAAGAGATCTTAATTCTGCTCCCCCAATTAAGGATTTTTAGGCCTCAAGCTACTTATATCCAGGGAGACCTAATCATGTGTGGTGCAGCAAATTTCCCCTACATGGTGGCATTGCGAGGGGTGGCTGTGCTGTGATGTCACCCAGGCTGCACCATGGCTTTGTTCGGAGCCAGGGTGGATGGGACGTGTCTGGCAGGGAGAGGAGCTGGGCTGGCACAGCGCTGGGCCAGGCTGCCAGAGCACGCCGAGGGGTGGCTGCATGTGGGAACCGGCTCCTTGGCTCGCACCCGATTCCCAGGAAGGCAGGCAGTCTCACAGAGGGCTGGGGTGGCTGCTCCCTGATGGTGCCGGGCTGCGTTTGGGCTTCTCTTTGGAGAGGTGTGTGCCCTCTGCTGCTCCAGCAGCACGGCTCAGGGGAGCCTGGTGGCTCTGCCAGCACACGGGCAACTCTGCACTGCAGAGACTGGTGACAGTGTCAGGACGTGCTCCAGTATCGCCTCCCACCCCAGCCACAGGAGCAGCTGTGCTGCCGAGAGCAGATCTGCTGTCTCAAGGATCAGATCAGTACAGGTCACTGAGGTGCCAATCAGGAGCAATAGGGGGAAACACAAAAATGGGGAAAAACCCCAACTAAGCCGGCACTGAACATCCAGGAGCCATCCCCATGCTGAAGTGGGAGGCAGTTCTGGAGAACAGCTCAGGCTTCAGTTTGTGCACAGCCCAGAGCAGCCATTTGAGGAGCTGAGCATGTTTCTGGCACTGCACTAAATCCTGGGGCTGAATTACTCCATCCACCCATAGCTGTGTGACAAAACCAACCAGTCTGGCCCTTCCTCAGAACTGCCCTGCCCTGTTACAGGAGACATCCTGCAGACAAGCAGCCCTTGAAGTGACCAGGAACAACAGACTGATTGAGAGGACACAGAGGTGAAGTGAGGAGCTTCCTCCAGGGCTCAGGTGGAGAAGACACTTGTCTGTGCTGTGAGAGCAAGAGCCTTGCAGTCCTGGCTGGGGTCTCCGGTGGTCTGAGCTGGTTCCCACTTTATCAGCCAGCCCCAGAGGGTGCCCATGCTGCCCCAGCTCCCTGGCAGAAGCCACTGCTGTCAGGGCTGAGTGAACATTCTCCAGCCTTGCTGGTCCCCAGAGGGAGGGAGGGCCAGTGGCAGGAACCCCCAGCAAAAGGCCACACACTCCCCAGAATATTCCGGTGTTGCACTGCCTCTGTGGGGACCACCAAGCACCTCTTCTGTGCCCCTGCAGGCCGTGTGGCCCCTGTCCCCCTGTGGCACGGTGCTGCCCAGGTGTGGGGTCAGTGTCCTGGGACCCCACCCCACTCCAGTGCTGACCCCACACAGCTGCTGACGCGGGCCCTGGGTTCAGCACCAGTGTTTGCAGGGCGTCAGAGCCTCGGAGGATCAAACTCTTTATTTGCTCCTTGTAACTGAAGGTGTCCTTCAGCACTGGAGAGGCTTCCCGGGAAAAGAAGTTCTTCAACAAATAAATAATTTCCCGAGCAGGGATGAAGATGGAGGAGCAGCTGCTGGATGGCTACAGGGCACAGCCCAGGGCTGGTGCTGCCGTGGAGGGAGCCCTGGCCCTGCGCCCTGGAACGCTTCCAACAGGACCAGATGTTTCTGCCCAGCACAGCGGGACCAGCCTGGAGCGGATGGTGTCTGTGAGAGCTGGCAGCACCCACTCCTGGGGCTGGGGGAGGAGGGGCTGCAGAAGGGGCAGAGGCAGATGTGAGCTGTATAATCACAGAGTATTTTAGGATGGGAAAGGCCCTCAAGATTGAGTCAGACTGTAAACCAAATATTGCCGAGGAAAGCCTAGGACCCACCTCCCTTGGCTGGTGTTTGCTGCGATGGACACAGACCCCAGGTCTCCCAATGCTCCTGGCATTGCTCCTGTCACCCACCACCTTCAGGATGGTCCTTGGCTGCTGCCCTGAGCGCTAGCACAGGGCTGACCCTGCTTTCTGCACACAGCGGGAGGTGTGGGCAGCAGAACATGGAGGGACATGCCAAGTGCTTTGCGGGGCAGGGAGCTTGGAAGGGACCCCCGTGCCCTCGGCTATGCAATGCCCAGCACGTGCGTGCTGGAAGAGCTGGCCCTGCATGGCTGCGTGTGAGCAGTGTGTCTGGTGCATCTGGTGACCACAAGCCCCTCGCTGTGAGGGCTGGCAGGGAAATGCTGCTGTGTCCTGGCAGCCACAAGGACAGCCCAGGTCTGCCCAGGGCAGCCGCCCATGCCCGGCCCTGAATGCCTGTCCTGTTGGCCAGTCTGGGGGATGGCTTGCCCCCACACTGCCCTGCTCCTGCTGCTCCATGAATACGGGCAGTGTCTGAGCACAGGCGTGTGCCGCAGGGCTCTGGTCCTGCCATCCCAGGGGCTCCCGGGCAAAGGTGGCCCTGGGGCTGCCAGGGCTGGGGGCTGCTCCAGGCTGGGGCTCCTGGCTCCCAGCCAGCCTGGCTGGACATCTGCAGGGAGATGGAGAAAGCCCCTGCACAGGCTGAGCAGAGCCCGGCTGTGAGAGCCCCTGCTCCCTCCGTGCTGTGCTGTGCTGTGCCGTGGGTACTGCCAGGGAAGGGGTGTTTGCAGGGGCACCCTGCCAACCCGAGGGGCTGCCACGCTGAGGCCGGGGCGGTGTGGAGCTGGTGGTGTAAGCCTGGGAAAGATTTCTGTTTCCACTGGTGAGTGAGTCAGCAGCGACACCGCCAAGGCCCGTGGCTCCCCTCCCTTCCCTCCAGCCGCCGCCCCTGCCCACCACCCACTGCCCAGCCCTTTCCCACAGCTGCTCGGGGTCATCGGCCTTGGCACCTGTCCCCCCACACCACACCACGTCCCTGCACCTCCCTGCACCTCCTGGAGACTGACCAGAGGCCCTGGTGGCACCAACGTTCTCCCACCAAACGTGTCACAGCATGGACAGCAAATGGATGGGGGCACATTGTTAGGACTGTGGCGCTGGCACTGGGCCTTCTGCTCCCCTGGGAGCTACTGGCATGGCTGGGCACCATGTCCCAAGCAGAGTCCTCTGCCAAGCCCTTGGTCCTGGAGCCCAGCTGTGCCCAGAGGGCTGAGCTGCAGGGGATCCAGGAGGAGGCAGCTCCTGGGGTGGAAGGAGGACTGAGGTTTTGGGGCACACTCAGTGGGTGCCAACAGACTGCAACCATGGGCAGGCTCTGGCCAGGATGTCACCTGCCCATGTCACCCAAAGATGGGCCAGCCCCTGCTCACCTCAGCCCCGAGCCAGCTCAGCACTGGGCCGGCACCGTGGGGAGAGCAGGAGGCCAGGCTGGCCAGCGGGGCTGGGAAGGAGGCAAAACCACCACAAACAAACCAGCCTGGCCAGTAACTGAGAAGGAGGCGCGGGGGGCGATCGAGGCTCACTGCCCGGCTGCACGGAGGACAGGAGGGGATTTTGGGAGCGAGGGCACTGGCACCAGAGCCACCTGCCCAGGTGACCTCGGCTGCCCTTCCCCAGGCACCACATCGCTGTCACGGGGGCTTTGGGCACCACAGCCCCCTAACATCCCTGTCTCAAGCTTCATTTGCTGCTTGCTGCTGAACTGAGAGATTTTAATCTTTTAATCACGTTATGAGCCGAGGTAGTGCCGGCCACGCACAGGAGGAATGTCTGGAAGTCAGCAGCGCCTGCCGCAGGGGAGCCCATCCTGCCCCCTCCCGCACTGTGTCCTGCTCGGGGACCCCTGTCCTCCCCAGCCTGCCTTGTCCTGCGACTGGAGCTGGGACCAGCGAGAGAACGTGGGACCGGAGACCAGGACAAGCCACCGGTGACCCGTGCCAGAACAAGGACCAGCTCACAAAGGGCTGCTGGGACTGAAACTGCCCACTACGGCTCAAAGGACCCAACACAACGTAGTCCTCTGACCACGTGGGTTTCATTCCTCCCTTCCCGTGTTTTCTGACCGAGGGGAGCGGAGGGGCGTCCGCAGCCCAGCCCAGCACAGCGCGGAGCCGCGGCAGTCCCTGCGGAAGAACAACAAAGCCCTGGAATTAGAGATGTGCTGGGAGTTTACTTTACCACAAAAAAATGTCAGAAATCCGTATTGTTTGTACAGGGATTTGCTGGGGATCGCTAGATAAAAGCCTGGCAGGGACCCAGTCGGGGGGAAAAGTCGGCCGGCTCCTTTCTGGTGGCGAGGACCCACGGCCAAGCGAGGGCTGCAGTGCATGGCCAGGGCGGGGGTCGGGGCAGGGGAAGGGGCAGGGGAAGGGGCAGCGGTGGCCGGTGCTGCCGTGAGCCAGAGGAGGACCTGCGAGCAGCGTGGGGCCGGGAGAGGGGGTGCCAGGCTGCCCCGCGCCTGGCACCAGCTTCAGGAGGTCTTCGCAGTGGGAAACCTTTCCGCATCCAGGGACACGGCCGGTGCCAGCTCGGCAGCACGAGGCGCCCGTGGCCACCAGCCGGTGTGCGCGGGGCCCGGCGGGGCCGAGGGGACGCTGCCCTGGCACACACGGACGGGACTGGGAGGGCGCTGGGCCCGGGGCTGGTCTCACCCGGGGCCCCCGGCAGCTCCGCGCTTGCCAAGTTCTGCAGCAGCGTCAGGGCAGCTGCTCCCCGCTCCCAGCCCCGCGCCTCTCGGGCTGCAGATCAGCCTGGGCGATGCCAAAGCTTTTCCGCAGCACCCGGCAGGGCTGCTGTCCCGGGTCTCCGCCGGGACCCTCCTGCCTCTGCACTGCCGTGGCACCGTGCTGGTACTGCTGGGGGAACGTGGGGGGCCCGCCCTGCGTTGGGCGGGGGCAGATGTTCCTGCAGTGTGACAGCTGTGACAGCAACCCCCGGCCACTGCCAGCCATGAGTGGACAAGGATGGAGAGGGACAGGGACAGTGAGGGATGGGGACGGTGAGAGCCCACCCTGCCCAGTCCTCCCTGTCCAGCTTCACGACAAATGACAACACACGCAGCCCGCTCTCACACCTGTTATGTTTTAATACTGTTCATGTCTAAAATGACCAAAACCAAGCCAAGCGCTCGCAGCCCCTCGCTCTGCCTCACACGGAGAGTGGGAGGCCCGTGGGCTGCCCTGTCCAGTGCTGGGTGCGGGCAGGTGCGAGGGCAGGTGTGCAGGTGGGCGTGCGGGCAGGACGCGCCGGGCAGGCTCCTCCACACCTGCTGCCAAAGGGGACTTCTACGGCTCCAGTGAATGCATTTAAATAACAAGCTCATGATCAAGCAAAAGCAAAGGCACCTTAACCACATTTCCTAAAATAACTGGCACCTGTTCCTGGCGCCTGGCAGTGAGGGGACCCACCTGCCCCACGGGGCGCGGCCCAGGCCAGGGCATGGGGCCATGCCGGCACTGGCACCGCTGGCAGCTGGCAGTGATCGCGGTCACGGTGGGCGTGCGGGGAGTACGGCCGGGCTGGGGGCAGTGCAGGACGTGCTCAGTGCGCTGGTGCAGGGCGGGCGGGGCCCGCAGTGGCACAGGGATGCGGAGTGGGATCCCCTCTGCGTCCCTGGGAAGGCAATGCTGGCCGAGCTGCCACGGCCCCAGGGGCCACGTTGTCACGGGGGTGTCTGCTGAGGGCTGCTCTTTCGTGTCCTCCCTGCCCTGCAGTACCGTGGGCACGGTGCAGGTGACGGGCATAGCGGATGGGGAAGGTTTTGGGGTGGAAGCCGGGCTCTTGCCACAGCCCTGGCTGGAGCTGGGGTGCCGGGGCCAGGCTACGTCAGGGTGCCCCAGCCAGGCACGGCACAGGGTGGGTGCAGGAGTGCAGTGGGACCCGCCCAGGCACTCAGACCACAAAGCGGAGCCCATATGTCATCTGATGGCCGTTGTCCCAGGCATAGAGCACCTTCTCCTTGGGGTTGTAGTCGACCTGCGTGGTGAAGGAGTAGTGGTTGAGGAAGGGTAGTCGGAGCTCTGCCTCCGTGTCTGTGTGCGTGTCGAAGGCATAGGAGATCTGCCCTTCTTTTTGGCTGTAGGTGTCCACAGCATAGAGGATGCCACAGATGATGAAGCAGTTCCCGTAGGTGTTGCGCTTCAGCCCCGTCTTCCAGGTGGTTTCCTTGCGCACCGAGAGGTCCAAGGGGTCAAGTCGGCTGAGGACAATCACCTCCTGCTGTGAGTAGTCATAGTCCACAGAGGGGTAGATGACCCAAAGCCCACTCTCGTCCACAGCAAAGTCGATGTCCGAGTGGCCCCTCCACTTCCAGGGTGTCGTGTCCTCGTACACCACGTCATGGAGCATTGCCCAGCCCGCCACGTACCGCTCCTTCAGGTCATACTTGATGATGTTCTTGGTGAAGGCACGGTTGTAGTAGAAGGCCCCTCTGTACACCACGTGGCCCGTGCCAATCCAGTTGTAGGGCAGCTTGTAGAGGTTGCTCCAGCGGCCTGTGAGTGGGCAGGAGAGGTGTTGGGACCCTTGTTGGGACCCTCCACAGCACTGGGGTCCCATGCACGATGGCCAGAGCATGCTGGCAGCAGCAGGGGACTTGTGCCCCCCTTGCTGCCCTCTGGATGCTCCCCAGCTGCCCACTGCCCCGGGGCCCAGCACAGCTGGTGTCACACAGCACTGGACACCCCCCCAGGAGGAGCCAGGACCCCTGCACCCACTTGGCCACTGACCCTCACCCTGCTTGAAGTTGTCGAGGCTCCTGAACTCCACCAGGCTGTTCCCATAGTAGTAGTTGGTGACATAGATGCGGTCATCCTTGGCTGCCGGGTCCTTCATCCAGGCCCCCTCATTGCGCCCGTAGCTGTGGTGCTCCATGGGGGGCTCCACCGACTCAATGGTGCCTTCGCACTCCACCTCCTTTACTGCGGACCGAGGGGGAAGGAAGAGGAAGGCTTATCCCTGCCCCAGGCAGCGGACTCCTCCTCCTTCCCCATGGCAGGTTACCGCTGGCTTAGCTTGGCCAGGCGCGCTGGGACCAGAGGGCCAGGTGCCCTGTCCCCGCCGGCCCCGCTCACCCACCTGTGTTTGCCGTCTCGGGGCCCCCGGTGCTGTCAGCCCGCTGCCCCAGCACAGGGGCGGGGGGGCTGCGGGCGGTGCTGCGGGGGACTGGGGCGGTGCTGGGCGCTGCCGTGCTGCTGGGCACGGTGGTCTCTGTCTGTACAGCAGCTTGGGCTGGGGTGCCCCCAGCTGAGGGGGGCGGGGGGTCCCTCTCCTCCTGCTGCTCCGACACAGCTGCCTCTCTCGCAGGGCCCTCTGTGGGGGGACAAACGGGGTTAGTGTGTTTGCAGGGGCAGGCCCTGGCCCTCTGCCTCGGTGGGAAGAGCCTCCCCTGTGTCCAGACTCACCGCGGCTGCCGGCCGGACCCTCTGCGGCTCCCGCCTGCCCCACCTTGTAGTACGTGATGCCTCGGACCACAGTCTGCTGGTGTGCCAGCGGCTTGGGCTTGGCCGTGGGCTGTGACCCCGCTCTGGCCTTGCTGTTCTCCTTTTTGGGCTTCTCGGGCTTCAGCGGCTTCTCCTTGGGCACTCGGGGGCCTGCCTTGTCCCCCAGTGCCTTTTGGGTGCTGGGGTACCGTCCTGCCTCCTTCTCTCGGCCACCCATCGTGTCCTGGGGGGCACAGCCTGGTTGGTCCCCCTTCCCTCCCATGCCCTCCTCTTCCCTGCCACCACCGTGCCAGGCAGTGGGCACAGGCACCAGCCCAGGGGTTACCCCGATGCACTTGCCACAGCCCTGGGGGAGCTTGGCCCTGCCTGGCAGCACCCACTGTGCCTGCATGGGGCCGGGCCCTGGGGTACCTGTGCCTTGCTCTCAGGGATGGCAGCTGCATCCTTCTGCAGCAGCTGGTAGCCCAGTTTGGAGATCTCCTTCTTGATGCTGATCATGATGTCAGAGTAGTTCTCGTAGCGTTTCATCTGGTCAGTGAGGTGCTGGACGCTCTCCTTCATGAAGTCATTCTCTCTGCTCAGGTTGGTCTTGATGGTCTGCAGGAGAGGAGAGGCTGGAGCCCCATTCAGGGGGCTCACAGACACTCCTGAGCCATCCAGTGGGGAGCACCACAGGGATGGTGCTGCTGGAGCTCGCTCACCTCCTCCAGCGTGTTCATCTTGGCCACCACCTTGCTGATGTAGGAGTGCACCTTCATCAGGTCCATGCTGTACAGCGTTCCCTCCAGCAGGTCCACCATGGACTGCAGCTGCAGAGGGGATGCACGGATGGGCCTGGGGTAAGGGCTGGGGCACAGGGCAGGGGCACGGCTGCGCAGCAGGGGGAGGGGGCCTGGCCCCCAGTCCCACCACATGACAGATACCTTGAAGAGCTCAGGGGCCTGCTTCTTCAGCTTCTCTATCTTCCACTCATTCTCACAGGGGTTGAGCGAGGAGGGGGGCGCGGTGCAGGAGCACCTGCAATCAGCCCCCGAGCTCACCGTCTCCACAGTGTAGAAATCCTCCACGCGCGCGCTGCCGTTCCTGACGCGGCTGCAGGCGTCCCTGCTCAGCGGCCGCAGGATGCACTTGCAGCGGCAGTCGGAGCCCTCCGAGGTCATCCGGACCTGGTCCACATCGCCCAGAGCCTGCGGGACACGTGGTGAGCCTGGTGTCCCACCCGGGTGTCCCACAGGGCCTCACCAACCCCGAGAGACCATCACAGCCGACTTCCTCACTGCTGCTTGCCCAGAGATCTCCCACTGCCCCTGGGGCTTCTGGTCGTGTCCCAAGGAGTGTGAGGCATTGTCTAGTCCAGAGCACCCTGTCCCACCCCTCCGCACCCAGGCTGATAGTGACAAAGCCCAGGCAGCTGCTCATCCCTGCAGCCACCAGTGCTCTGTGGCCCAGGTACTTCAGTCTCATTTCCGTGGCTGTTTCCCAGCCTCCAGCAAGATCTCAGCGAGCAGGGATGGTGGCAAGAAGACCCAGCAGGGCGTCTGTGCCTCCATGCCACAGCTCCAAGCCCACACAGGGTCCGTTGTTTGCGGTGACATGCAGCCACCTCGGGGTGAGCTCGGCCCCTCAGTCTGCCGCGATGGCCCGGGGCACATGCTCAAGGACTCCCTTGTTTCCACACATGGCCCTGACTCACGCTACAGAGCCCAGGCTGTTTTTCCGCTGGTTTAGCCCATTTCTCCCATTGTGCTCAGGAACAGGGGAGCTGAGTCCCTCTCACCCTCTGCCACTGGCTGTGCACCCGCGGGGCCACCGGGGCTGGCAGGAGCACGGCCAGGCTGCTCTGGGTGTCCCACGTGTGGGGATGAGCCTGCTCAGGCACCCAGAAGGGTGGGAGAGCAGGGAGAGGCAGTGCGGTGACCCCGGAGGGAGAGGGCTCTGCCCACAGGGACTCTGACTCATCCTGGGAAACAGAGTGGTGGCAGAGCTGGGAAAGAAGTTGAGCTCTGGCTCCCGGTCCTCCGCGGCCCACAGTGGAGCACAGAGCGGCGTGGGAAAGGGCAGAGGCCCACGGGGTCCGTGTCCTGCCTGCAGGCAGCACCCATGGCCACACAGGGATCCTCCTTCCTCCGCAGGGCTGGTGTGATGGTGGCACCGGGGCAGTGGCTCTTTCTGAACCAGGCACGGGCCCCCAGCTCCCCACAGCCCACACGGGCCAGGGGCGTCCTCCTCTTTTCTGAAGGGCTACAAAACTTCACACATTTTGCATTTCAAAAAAACCTTTTTTGTTCAAAGGGAAACCAGGTCCTGCTGGCTGAAGGAAAACATCAGGAAGCCAAAGGGCTGTAAATTGAGCAGAATCTAATCAAGCTCTCAGCAGGGAGTGGGGCAGGGACACCCTCCCCAAACACCACCTCGCCAGGCTCGCACGTCCCCGCGCCCCCTGACCTCCCCCATGGCCAGGCCGGCCCTTGAGCAAACAGGCAGGAACGATTCACAGCCCGGCCACGAGCTGCCGGCCCCTCTGCGCGCACCCAGCAGCTCCCTGGCCCGGAGCTGGGCTGTCCTGGCCACGAGCAGTGTCCATCCAGAGTGTGCACGGCGCTGCCTGAGGCCCTGGTACGCACAGACCCCTGTGGGAATCCCGTGTGAGATCCTGGTGTGCCCCACTGGAGCCCCACTAAGTTCCAAGCTAGGCTCTCCCATTCCTGCCAGCACCCAGAGCGCCGGCCACCGGTGCCGGTGTCACTGCTGCAGCACAGCCCGACCCCGGGACGTGCTGTGGCCGCACCTGCTCCCACCACCTCCTGCAGGGCAGGGCTGCAGCTGCCTGTGCTGGAAGCTCGTTCCTGAGGGAGCAGGTGACCGCGGGCTGTGCGTCCCCTGCCTCGGCCCTGGCACGCCGTGGTGGGAGGCACGGGCGGCGCGGGGATGTCCCGCTGAGGTGGGGCTGCGCTGGGGGGTGCCCAGGGCAGAGAAGCCACCGGAGCAGCCGCAGCAGCTGTGACACGGCGCAGTGTGGAGCTCTCCCGCCGCACGAACGGCCAGCCCCTTGCCAGAAACCCGCCCGGCTCCGGCCACCTCCATCCCCCGTGCGGCGAACGCGCTCCCCATCTTCACGTGGGGCCGTAACACTAAACCTCGCTCTGCCGTTTGCCAGCTTCCCTAAACAGGAACTGCACTCGCTATTTACACAGTAAAGCGCAGAAGCAAGGAAGTATTAAAACGCAGGCTCCCACGTCGAGAGACTGTGAGGGTCACCCGCCGTGGTACATCGGCTGGGTGCCCTCTGTTAGCCCGTGCCTGGCTGTGCCCGACTCCGCAGGGAACAGCCCACACCAGGCTACACACAGACCCTTTCCCCAGTAGCGCACAGGTGTGTGGGGATGTGGGTGCAGGAGGCAGTCCATGCTGCTCTGCCTTCTCCAGGTGGGAACCCGTGAGTTCCCCAAGAAACCTGCGCGGGGGGCTGATGCAGCCCTGCAGGGGCCCTGGTGGTTCTTTCCCTGGATCCCCCCGCTCGCTGCAGATCTCAGCCCAGGGTGCTGGCTCGCAGGTGGCTGCTGCCTCTCCTCCCGAGCAGGTCCCAGCTCCACACGGGCTGCGCACCCATGGCTCCCGTGGGAGAGCGTCCCTGCACTTTGCTGAGGGTTTCTTCACTGCAAGTTTTATGAGCTGGGTAATTTTCCCGGTTTCCGGGACCTCTTGCAAGAGCATCCATGTGAGCACAGAGTTTGTGACATTATTTGGAGAAAGCGAGACCTTTGACAATGACCCTTGGCCAGCTTTTAAGCTGTCCTTTGGCTGCTGCCAGAGGACTCGTCTCGGAGGAAAACACGCTGTGTTGATAAACTGCTGCACCGCACGCCTCTGGCACAGCTGCTGGGAGGCATGTCCCCGTCACAGGAGGGAAACCGTGTCACCCTCCTCTTCCTCCTCCTCCCAGGCTTGGCACAAGGTGTCAAACATGTCCTGCAGCTGAGGCAGAACGGTGCTGGCAGGGCTGGGCCGTGGCTGACGGCAGCCAGGCCCTGGGCGCTGGCGCTGCTTGGGCGTCCCGTGTTGGTCACGGGGACACAGCCATGTCAAGCGCTTGTGTGGCACACGCATGCCCACCCATGGGATCTCATCCAACGGCAAGAACAGAGAAAACACCTCTGAGCACAGCAGGCAGCACCTGCGGGGAGGGAGGGATAGAGGAGGCGACGGCACCGCGTGGATCTCTGAGTCCTGGCAGCATCACCCCTGGCACTCTGCCGGGAACCCAGCAACAGGGCATTCCAGGTTTGGATATCTGTTCCAAGCTAAGTGCTGCCGACAACAGCTGTGTTAGCGTCGTTTTCTACCAACTGTCTTGGGAAATCCTGCCTTATTAACGTTTGGTGATCCTAGTAGTAGCTGCTCTCACCACCATTCCTCTGGGCTGGGTCCCAGTGTCCCTGCTCCGGCCCCGCTCTGGCCACTGACCCCGTGGGAGACGTCTTTCAGCTGGAGCCGAGGGCTCCTGGATGCACGGGGGAGGCTGCTCCCCCCGCTGCCCAGTTCCGCTCCTGCTCCTCATCCCCGCGGGGGAAGGCTTGTCTGGGCTGTTCTCTCTGGCACCGAATCGCTCATTGCAGCGCCCATCACCGCAGCGCCGGGGTTTGGGCACCTTCCAATCGCTCGAACGCGCCCACCACCCGGGTCATTCCTTGCGCCGAAAGGCCCGCCGAG
>VZTR01032477.1:1271430-1302041 GCA_013400775.1 Chaetops frenatus | reverse complement strand
GGCCCCGGCGCCGCCATGGAGCTGGAGCCGCCCGCGGAGCTCCCGGAGCCCTGCGCCGCCAGCAAGGGGCCGCCCCGCAGCGGTGAGTGGAACGCGAGGGGTCCGGGCGGGCCGGGGGCGCGGGGCCGGCGGTACCTGGGGCTCCGCCTGCCCGATGCGGCCCTGCAACTTTCCGCGGCCGCGGGGCACAACAAAGGGCCGCTGCCCACCCACTCAGCTGCCCCCCGGGCCGGGGCGCCGGGACCCGCTCGCGGCTCGGCGGGGCACGCGGGGGTCGCCTCCCTCAGCGGGTCCCCTCGGACAGTGCGGCGTTTCCTGCGAATTTAACTCGTTTTCCCCATCCGGACGCGCTGTCCCGAGGTCCCGCGGGGTGCGTGAGGCGGCGCGGGGCTGCTGCCGGCTCGGTCCGAGCGCTCCGGGCGGGTGTCCCGGGGCAGCCCCGCGGGGTCCCGCTACCGCCCGCCGTGTCCTGGCCCTGCCCCGCGGCTGCTCCGGGTGCCTCGCGGGTGTTTTGGCTCAGCCTCTGTGAGCCGGTGCCTGCCCGGGGTTTATGGGCACCATTTGGGACTCTTTTACACTTCCCGTATGCAGATGCCGCATCTGCACTTGAATGTCCCTGCCAATTTTTATGGTTTACAATTGCATTTTACCATCTTAAGGTACTCGGGTTCTCTACAAAGGGTTTGCTCAGACAAAAGAGGCTTTTTATCAGGCAGCATCCTCGCTTTTCGAGATACAGGCGGTACCAAAAGATAGGCAGTGTGGGAACTGCAGAAATGGGAATTTCTGTAACCGCCCTGATGCGTAATGTTGAGTTGTCCCTGGAAGTACTTTATTCCTCCTCACTTAATTAGATGTCCAGTTGGATGAAGGACACCTAATACTCTTAGATACTTTAATAACGCTCTTAATACTTTAATATAGCCTTAATACTTTTTGAACTTTCTGATTTAATTTGTGAAGTGTCTGTTGCTTTGGTGTCCCTAACAGTACACCGATATTAAGGCTTTGTCTGCATTTGCTGTTTTTCCCATAGATGTGGGATTTTGGGGGAAATCTCTTTTGATTAATCAGATTAGCTTTAAGAGTTTCTTGCGTAGCTGTTTCTTGTGACAGACGTACCTGTGGCTATGGTTAGTCTTTTCAATGGGTGATGTAACAACCTTTTACTACTTTGCCTTCAAAAATGTGAAATACTGGCGCGGTGTTGAGACATTGCTTGACCTTCAGTCTTTCTAAAGCCTCTGGGGGAGGAGCAGGAAAGATTGGGTTGTTAATTCATGGTTTTATAAAATACCCGAAATTACAATGGCAAATGAAGACTGAATATTTCCTTTCCTTAAGAAAAATTCATAATACTTTTGATACCTTGAGGAACAGCATCTTCACTCTTAACAAAAACGGTGAAAATTGTATGAGGACAGAGGTATAAAAGTCAGATTGTATTCTTGGTGTTAAAATGTTAATGTTAAAATCATTAATGAACTTAAGCTCTACACGTGGCTTCTGTGTGAAACCAGAGTAAACTGCTGCAAGTTTATTGGCGTCTTCAGTGAGAGAAGCCTCAGGATAACTTTGAAATGCAGCGACGTGGTTTTATTTCAGCAGTTACGGGCAATTGCAGCCTCATTATTTGGGGGGCACTTGACGTTCTTAGAATATAAGATGATGGTTTTCCCTTGCCAATTTGAGTACTTCCTCTTCCATGTCAGAAACTTATTTTGTCATTGAGCAAATCAATGGCAATGCAAAAACCAGGGTTTTTTAAAAAGCAATTTCATTAAGGCATTCATTTTTCCTGCAGAAGTAGCAATTATTTCTCAATAGGGTCCCATTTAAATCAGTTTTGCTGTAGCTTCAGTGGGCATCTTTTTTCTCTCTGAGTGAGACATGATGGCTTTGATATAGTTTTAATTATTTTATGTTTTAACTAAAATAGGGGCACAGCAGATTATCTAGAATTAAGGTAACTTTGGGCACTTTGTTGTCTTGGAAGACAGATTTATCAGGAAACTTCTTGAATTTTGTGTTCCTGTAAAACTATCAGAGTTTCAGATGGGCAGATTACTGATCTGGATAAACTTCATACCAGAGAAAAGAGGAAAGTTGTCAGAGCACAAAGAATGTGAGGTTTTCAAAGAAAAATCCCTTTGCCTGCATCCCTTCCCTTTTCCACAGAAACTTTACTGGCACACACTGACATTTTTAGTGGTTCTTTATGCTTGGTTGCTTTGCATCTGATGAGATAAGCCTTTGCTTAACAAAGACTATTTCATTGATATAGTTGGGTCTTAGTTACTTGCTATAAACATTTCTTTGAAGATTTAGGAAGAAAAACAAATGGAGTTGTCGAATGGCAATGCTGCTGATGTCAAATGTCTCTGAATAAACAAGAAGTTACAGTGTTATTTCAGCTCAGTGTTGGCTTGTTGAATGTGAATGTCTCTTGCTTTTGTAAATAATAATAGAAAATAATACATAGAATTCTGAACTTGGTTCTGTGATGGGAAATGAAAGACTTGTAATTTAGGAACAATTTAACTCCTTTGTTTGATTTGATGGTAAAGATGGAAAAATAGCTCTTGGTATAAAGTTGGAATTTGGTATTGATGGCTTCTGTAGATCATTAATCAGGAAAATAGGTCTATGCATGCCTTTTTGTGCTGGGCCCAGGACTAGTGCAGTATGTTGAGCAGATGCAGTGTGTGATGTGACACTGCAACAACAGGATTTTTCCCTGCTTTGCTAGAAAACTGTATAAATAAAAACAGATCCTGTATTATAGAAAATGAAGGAACTTTCCCATCTGGGAGACTAATTCTTGATTGTTGGGAAGGAACAGCTATCTTTCTGTCCTGCCTCTGGAAAGTCCTTTGTGGTATTTCTTTTTTTGGTGGGGAAAATATGCCAGTGGTTTATTGAATTACTGTTCAACTCCTATGTGGTAGAGCTTTGAACAGATGCATTTACACCAGCATTCTGTGAGAATGGGAGCACAGTTTATCCTGTTGATAAACTGCCTATTTAAATAAAGCCTTCAGCAGTGTAATCTGGTAATTCTAATTAAGTCATTTACATAGGGAATTGGCCCAGGGTTTCATCAGATGGCTGCTGGGGAGCTGAAATGCATTCTTTCCCTCCAGCTGTATTAAACCAGCCTTTTGATCCTGTCCTTTTTTTAGCCTTTAAGCCAAAGTGGTTATCACTGTGCAGAGTTAATTGAGAAAGGGAAGTTGGGGGACAAGGGGACCCTTTGAGCTTTAGCTTTGGTCTTAATTATTACAGTTCTAATTACATAATTAGAAGACTTCCAGATTTTATGTGTTGATAAAAATGATTCTGTACAGGTTTTGTTAGAAAGAGGAAATACTCCACAGAGAGGCTGGCTTCAGTGAAGTTCTTTATTGGTAAATGATTGCCAATAACTTATCTTGAGAGCAGTATATGGCTGGAATATCTGAGTTCTCCCCCAGCACTTTGATAAGGAGGTTTCATTTACACAGGGTGGACCCCCCTGTCCTTCAGAGAGCACCAGTTACATGGCTAACTTCCATTGCCTAATCATCCCTGCTGTAGGCTGGTAGAGGTGGTGAAATTTAAACTTAGACAAGTGTCTGCTCACTGTGAAAGATTAATTTTTTTAAGCCCTTTTTTCCTTTATGAACACATACAAAAACCCCAGTAAAAATCTATCACAGCTCTAATGCCAGGCTGACTGCAAACTGCTGTGATATCTTTGTCTGGAAATACCTCCCAGCTGAAACTTCAGGGGAAACCTTCAATAGTTTTTATGGGAACATAATCTGGGACTCTGACATCCTTTGGACTAAATCCCAAAATTCTTTTGTTGGATAAAGCCTCCCCAGCTCTTCCTGCAGGAAATGTGGGTTGCAGTGCAGTGGTGGTTCAGTGTCTGAAGGTGTTCACTGTGGTGGGCTCCCTGCACTGCTCACAAACCTGCTGGTGCTGTACCCCTGAGCTGTAAATGAGCATGGGGCTCCTGTCACTGCTAGGGTTTATTCTGTGTAGTTGCTGCTGAGGACCCCTCAGATCCTGAAGCCAAGTAATTAAATGATGGCCGTTGTGGTTGTAGTAAAAATCGGTAAAATAACTCAGAGTCTCGGAAAGTTCTGCCAAACACCAGCTTGTCCTCCAAAAATCTCTTCATTCTGTCTCACAGCTGTAGCTTTATGTTGTTTGGCAATACTTACAAGGAATTATTCCTAAGTATGTTGTTTCAGATGTCTTGAGAGTGCTTTTGCCAGGAGACTCTCTATCCTCTGCCTATTTTATCAACAGTGCTTAGGAAATGCCCTTTCTGTGGATAACAAGCAGGGGTTACTCTCACCTGCAAATTTACCTTACTCGTGGTGGTGTACAAAATTGAAGGGAGCTGAGGAAAGGTGCCAGTGGTGGCTACCAGTTTGCTGCTGTACCAAGCTCAGGGTGTGGCTGCTCAGTGCCTCCTGCTTTGCTGCTGCTTTGTGAAGCTTTTTTTTTGCCCAGTTCTGTTTTCCTGCTTACCTGATACTGCCAATTGGTTCCATCACCTTAACACTTGAGCTGACCTTTAGTATTTCACTTGGATTTACATAAGGCCTCTGCTCAGTGAACTGTCCCTATCACAGGATGAAATCCATAAAAATGACACTTCCTAGTCTTGAAAAAAATCCCCAGGCCCATTGGAGACATGTGAAAAGGACACCCAGCAGGAAGAGAGGCCCATGGCCTGAAATATTCATCAATCATTTTCCTGGCACCAGGAAACCAATGAACTCTTCTAAGGGGGAGAGTGTAATCAATCACACAATGTGGGAAACGGGGATGGCTGGTCCTGCCAGAAATGTTCCTGCATGAAGACAGAAGGAGAGGGCTGTGTTGGTCCTTACTCACCCTGGGTGCAAGGCCTTTGTGCACACCACAGGCTGGGTTGCATCGGCAGCTCCAGCCCTGCACTCAGGGTTTGGCTTCCAGTAATGCTGAGTTGTTTTGTTCTTAGATTTTTTTTTATTTACCTCTTTTCTGTAGCTGGTAGGTGAAGGGTTTGTTTCCTGTTCCCAGGCCTCCAAGTGGCAGGTCCAGCAGCAGCATGTTTTTATCTAGAGGATCAGAATTTTAAAATTCCGCTTTTTTTCATGAAACAACATAAGTTTGCTTCTATTGCAAACTGGTACTGGGGAAGAAATGCACCTCTGGGTGTTTGAGCTCTTTTTCTGTCTTTGGGTTATGTTAAAAAAGTATATATAGGTTGCCCAATAATAAGTGAACTGTAGTTGTCAACATCTATAGGATATTTTATTGCAGGATAGGGATTATTTGAATTCAAGTAAGGGTTCAAATAATAATTTGAAATTCAAATAATTTGAAATTCAAATAAAAAATACTACAAAATATTCTAGCAAGATGCTAAAAATTGGAACAAGAGACCTGTTTATAGTTTTTTTTTTTTTTCTAGGAAAACCTCTGCAATAGTTGCTACATAAGAAATGCCATATTAATGGCAAAATAAATGGCAGTGCCACAGCCCTTCTCATCTCCTTTAGCCCAGCAGACAGTGGATCACACTGGGATGATTTTTCCTGAGCAGAGTGGGATGTTTCAGGCGAGGCCCTGGTCTGTGGCTGGGTGGGGGTGCAGGGGTCCAGCCTTACCCACCACTGCCCAAGCAGAACACGGCCATCTGTGGAGCACCAGTGCTGATCAGCTTCAAAAGGAAGAATACAAATAGATTTCCTTTAGCAATATATGTTACAATTATTTTAAAATTGTAAAACTTGTAATTATATGTTTTCCAACATGTATTTTTTAAAAAGTAAAATTGTACAATGTCTTTTCATGAAAATTAACAAAATACGAGCTCCTGTATTATTTAAGTTAGATTAAAAGTCAGTTAAAATTCAGATTGTTCTTCAGAGCAGCAGCATATACTAAATTCAATCCAAAATAAATTTCTCATTGAAAACATTAGGAGCCTTCTCTTAAAACATGTAGATATTTTTCTGCATTTAATGTAATTTTCTAGTACAAGTGGAGACAAATATCCACAAATATCCAAAAGTCAGGAAGGATGTTTCTATTCTGAAGAGCACTTTTCTGTCTGTCAGACAGTTTCTGATGTGCTTTTTAAGATGCTTAGATGTGTTACCACAATTAAAAGCTACTGAGAGATGTGGCATCCTGCGAAATGAGATTATAGGAATAGGCAGATGTGGCTGGAATGAGCCCCAAAGAGAAAGGGAAGTGTTTCTGGAATTGCAAGCAGCAGGAGCTAATACGGTTTGCAAACATGGAAAACGGTGGGCAGAGAGGTAGGTGGGGAGAAAGAATCAAATTTCCCTTGATTCCTGCCCGTTTGTAATCCCTATCCCTGGGAGGCCAAATGCTTAATGTGAGCCTTTCAGTCCAGCAAAACCTGGGACGCTGGTACTGGTGGGGTGAGAGGGAGCTGCTCTGTGGGGCTGTGATCACTGAATTTCATGATCAGGATGCTCCAATCAATAACGAAAGGGAAATCTGAAGTCTCAAGGACTGGTCAGTTATTGCAGCCATCAGCAGGAGCCACAGCCGCTTGCAGGTGGCCTGTGGGAAGTGGTGACCTCACAAAGGTGAGAGAGCCACACCCATCTGTGCTCCCACACTAACAGGTGTCCAGTTACAGGGGTGTTTCTGATCTGCTGCACTGTTGGGGTCTACAACAACTTGCCTCTGGGAACACTGGCTAATTTGCAACATGATTTCTAGCACATTCTGTATATCATAACATGCTGTTATTTATCAGGAGATCAGTATTAATCTGCGTTGATGTTAACTCTTCAAAAATTACCATCTCTTGTATAATATCAGTCAATTCTGGTTTTTTTAACGTAGGTAATTCTAGTGGTCTCTAGATGGATTTTGGTAAAGTGGCATGCCTGGTGTTGGCCAACACTTTATCAGTGATCAAAAAGTCAATAAAGAATTTCCCCAGAATTACAGACTGATTATGCAATTGATCTTTCAATATTGGAGTAGGCTGGCCTGCCTGGTAGGCCATATCCTAATAAACCAAAACGTCCTCCAGGTAGAGAAGATGCAAAATCTCATGCCCAGGTAAAAAGACAGAGTGCTTGTCTGACGGTGCTGAGGGGCCCTGGATGGGAAATAGAGACCTTTCTTTTAGGACAGGCTTTTATCTTCATCATCATAACTTCTAAAAAGCATTGGTGCTTTACTGTGTTTTCCCTTTTGGTAGCCTAAAGTCTAAAATAAGATCCCAGATGTGTCGGAGTCCCCTTTAGGGGAATGAGAGCTGCCCTGATAAGCCTTGCTGTTACCACGAGCTGGCTCTGGGGGCATTTCCTCCACACCACCCCATTTTTCAGGAGCAGAGCCTGCTGAACCTCTCCGGGAAGCACCAGCATTCCAGAAGTGCCCTGTGCTCTGTCCCAGAAATCACAGAGGGCTTCTGGAAACCCAGCCCACAAGGTATGTGCTAATGCTGATACCACAGCAACATGCATCTCCTTTCTGCTTTGATTTTTGTGCCTCAGGAGGCATGTCAGGAATCCTGTGACTTTTGATGGCATCAATAAATCAGATACCATGCTGACAGAATTTTACTGGAATGTAAACAGACATTTAAAATAACAATGTTTGTAGAGAGTGTATGGAGGAATACAGTGCAGGTACATGGAACATTCAGCTCTGTGTAGGTTTCCTTTCAGTTTTGTTCGGTGCAGGAACTGGGATTGTTTTCCATTTAAATGAAAATAAGTAAAAATATTATCACAAGGTGACCTTATTTCCCACTCCTCTCTGCAAACAGTGTGTGTTTTCAGTGCTGAGGTGAGACAGGCTCTACCCAATGTAGGGGAAAGGGGAGGAATGTCTCTGTATAGTAAAATTTAGCTGATAAGGGATAATGAATCACCTTTAACTCGGCTCTGCTGAGTAGTAGCTACTCTGGGGAACTGCAGGCTGGTCAGCCTTGGCTCAGTACCTCAGTGGGAAGGGCATGGAGCAAATCCTCCCAAGAGGCATTTCCAGGCACTTGAAGGACAGGAAGGTAATTGAGAACATTCACTGTGGGTTTGCCAGGGGGAGAGATCGTGCCTGACCAACCTCATTCCTTCTGTGATGAAATGACTGGATCTATGGATGAGGAGAGAGTAATTTTGTCATTAACTTTAGCCTTAGGCAAGGCTTCTGATGCAGTGTCCCACGTCATCCTTGCAAGCAGTTCGGGTGAAAACCTGGGCTGTTTTGTTCAAAGGATGGCAGTCGAGTTGGAGCACCTAACTGGTGGCCATTGTGCTGTGATTGTCCTTGGGAGTCACTACTGAGCAATTTAATCAGCCATCTGGATGGTGGGATGGACAAGCTCCACAGACTTGCAGGTTGATACTCTGCAGGGCACAGCTGCTGTTCAGAAGGACCTTGATAACCTGAAGGAAAAGGTTGATTGAAACTTCAAAGTTGAACAGACACAAACATCAAGTCCTGCACCTGGACTGGAGTAACCCTATGGAATGGTGCAGGCTGGGGAGCAGCTCAACAGAGAGAGCCCAGGGTCCTGCAGAACCTCACAGCAGAGTCAGGCTGTGCTTGTGACAGCTCAGGGCCATGAGGTTGACAGAAGCACTTGGTGGCAGAGTCACCTCTGGAACATCCTGTGCCTGCTGAGCCTCTTCCATGCCCATGTCCTGCTTGCAGCCCCTCAGGCAGCACGGGGACTGTGCCACATGGATCCCTGTGTGGAATTGATCCTCCCAGGAGAGCAGCAGCTCAGAATGGGGAGCATGATGGGACTCCTGAGTCAGCACGTTCTGCTCCTTCCCACTCAGGAATCCCTGCAGTGCTCAGGTATGTTACCTGCTGAGCTCTTCCACAGCCGAGATGGCAACACTGGGGAGGGGGTACCACAACTCACCTTCAAAGTCCAGTGCTGTGTCCCAGGTTCAGGCTAAGTTCATTTCTAGGAGTAGCCCATATACCCCTTCAATTAGCATAAACAGGGACAAGGGCAGGCAAAGGTCAAGAGAAGTTCAAAATAGCATAACCTCTTTTTGCTGGTGTTCCCAAATGTTCCTGATCCTGCAAAGCTCTCCATGCTGGCCTTGGCAGTGTGTTTACCAGACTGTTGTAAAAGTCAAAGAACAAGGCCTGGCTTGATACAAGGAGAGTTAGAAATTGAGGGGTTGAGAATAGGTAGCATTGTTACTTAAAACATGAGAAATAATTGATTTGTGTTATGGTGGCCAATTAGGCTGTAAAGTGAAAAACTCTTAAAGAAACCTTGTGGCTTCAAGGGAGCCTTTTGCTGTGATTCCTGCTCAGCAAACAGGGGTACCCCAATAAAGGTCATCAGCTCAATGAGCTGAATTATTAATTCCTTTCATGCTACTCAGGGCTTGTAAACAGCATATAATACAGGAAAACAATTGGCACTGTTCACTGAGTGGGCAGAGGAGAGATCAGGAGGTAAATACTTGTATTGGCAGCAGCTGCTCTTCATAGCTGAGCAGACTTCTGTTCCTTTCATCTTTTAGAGCGAACCACTTTCCAAAATCTTAGCTGGTTGTTAGTCCATATCTCCTCTCCCTGAAATGCTTTCAGGAATTTATTGCATTACATATAATTATGAAGATAACCCCCCACCCTTCCCTCCAGCCCTTTTTATGCATAAGAGAGCAAACCAGCATTGCCATGTTTCATAAACAGCTGTTTGATTTTTTTTTTTTTTAAATGTTGATAGAAAATTTTAAATCCATCTATTCAAGGCCCGGTGTAGAATAAGCAGTTGTGCTTTTACATACTTAGAAAAAAATCCAAGTGTGATTCTGAGATCAATATATTATAAATACCATCTGCCAGTTGTAGCTCAAGACCAGAAATGTTGATGTGTTGCTGCTCTTGGATGTCCCAGCTGTGCCATGCTCCTGCATGGGCTGTGGGATCATTGGGTTCTGGCAGCAACGGGGAAGGACATTGAGGGAATTCTAACCTCAAACTTGAGCAGCTGGGTGGTGGTGACCATTGGTGAATATATTACAAATAGTCATTAAAACACTTAATTTCAAGTGTGAACTGGAATTTCCAAGTGTGGCTGGAAAATAGTTACACTTTGTTATTTGCAGTCCCTAGTGTGGCACTACAGTGAACCATCTAAAATTTCAGGTCTTAGAAAACTTGCACTGCCTCTCTCCAAACACTTCCCACTCAGAAACCTCTCTTCAGAAGGCACATGCATTATTTAGTTGCTCTTTGAATGATACTTGATAAAACTATTCCAGATGTTGGCAGGTGTAGCTTACTGCCCTAAGTGACTGTTGCTCTCAAGTGCCTGCCCTGTGCCATCTGGCCGAGTGCTGGGCAGTGACCTCTGTGTGCCAGAGCAGCAGGTAACCTCAGAGTGACCATCTGCTGAGCTGCTCCCCCAGCCTTCCTGAAAGCCAACTTGTGCTCAGGGCTGACTGCACCACTCTCAAAAGAGTCAGGAACTTTAACCTGCACTTATTTTTTGGCTTTATTTGGCTGTATGTGAAAGCATATGTAGCTTTCAATAGGCAGAAGTACAAAACTCTTTCCAGGAACCTCCTGAAATGGCTGTACTACATGTGAAGAATCTGTTTATATTTACAAAATATGTTTAGTATATGGCCTGCTAGTTCCTAAATTAGGGAAACTATTGTTTTAAGGTGGAAAATGGGAAGATGCAAAATAATTTTTCTTCTCTGAGCACATCAGAGACCTGTGCAGTGTAATCCAGAGCCTGTTGGGAGGTCTGCGCTCAGCATGTCACGTGCAGCTTTCTGAACACTGGTGTAAGAGCCAAGCAAGATGGTAAATTAATGGGTAGATGTTCTAGGCAGTAAATGTCTTGGTAATTCAGTGGGGGATAGAACAGGAACAATCCAGGGCATTGCTGAATAAATCTGTAATTGTGTTTGTTGCTGTTCTCTGCTGTGGCTGGTGTTTAACACCATGAACTAAAGCTGCTGCTTGGAGTAGCTACACCGAGGAGGCTCAGAGTGATAGGGAAGTATGGCAGGAGGATTTAGTCAGTGTGCTGCAGCGTCTGCTCCCACATTCTGTAAAAATGGTCTGCTGAAGTGTTTACATTTGTTTGTGGTTTGCCTAATTAGAGCAGAACTTTGCACTTTCAGTGTAAACAGTGGTCCTCAGGGAACTGCCTGCTGCTGGAGAAATGGGAATTGCAGGAATGTGAAAGGCAGGATTTGGGCTGGCAGCAAAGCCTGGCTGTGGGCTGGAGTTGTGCTTCTGGGGCTGCATTGTGCGGTTAGGAGTGTAAACTTGTAGTGTGCATTTACTGGGTCTTAGAGCTAAACAAGAGTTACAGAATATATCATTATGTGGGACCTACCAGCATCAAAATTATGGAACTGGAGACTGAGCTGCTCAACTTGGGTGTTGGTGGTGATGTGCTGGGAGGGGCTGTGGGCTTTTGAGAGAGATTAAGCCCAAAGAATGCATCTTTGGTTTACCTTATCTTGGGTTAAAACTGACCCTGTTACTGCAAGATGGTTTTCTCCTGGTTTAGGTCCTGGAAAGGTGGATCCTTTCCAAAACACAGAGGGCAATCTGGCATTTGTTTTTGATCATGTTCTGACTTTGAGGGTTTTCATTGGCAAACACAGGCGGGAAGTTCTTTTTCTTCTTTCAGCTGTTAGAAAATAAAGCTTTAGAGTGTCTCGTGCTTAAAGGCACTTGTTTCTGATGCTGCTCCAGATCAAATTCCAGCAGCTTGCCAGCCTTTGGAAGAGGATCTCTCTTCTGATCAGGAATCTTTTGAAGGTTCACTGGACACAGATGGGAGATTATCATGTCCTTTCATTCCACAGTAGTGCTCTGCATACAGTTTAAACCTGGTGTAATTTAGACTTTCTTTGTGCTGGAAGTTGCTCTGAATTGATACTCTCAAACCATCACAAGTTACAAATTACTAATATGACCGATAAAAAAAGTAAATCTACAGATAATGTGTATGGTAGAAATGCCTTGAAAGGGGGGACCTTGATGCTGTTAAAATTACCTGCTTCTCAAAGCAGCTTCCTCAGGTGATTGGAGACATGTATTCAATTTCAGTGTAAATGAAAGTTTTGAAAATAAAACCTTCTCAAGTAACATGCACATCACATCTTTTTCATGTTCACTTTCCAATTAACTACAGATGTGGAGCAGATGAGTTCCTCCTCTCCTGTCCTCCCTATGAACTCCATGGGCAGTAAGTACCCCTTTTGTTACCATGTGTGATGAGGTATAATTTCTCATTCTGAGATAATCCAGAGATGTCAATTCATACTCCATGGTAGAGACTTGGAGAAGTTTTAGAGCTGATGCTTATTCATGGAAGTGGGGATTCCCATAGCTGAGAGCTGATGAGGTATTTCTCACAAAAGTAGCACAGACCAGGTCTGTACATCACTATTTATGCCAGAAGAATGCAGGTTGTGCAAGATCTGTTGCCACCAGAGATATCTCAGTGTAAGAGATGCCTGCATGAGTGATAGAAACCCTTGAGGTGATGTAGATTATGTTGACATGGGAATATTTTTCTGTAGTGTTTCAGTATTACACTTGAAAGTCTATAGCTTGGAATTTCTCATGAAACTGAGAGCAGTTGGTGAAATCCTCCCAAATTTCAGGGTAATTCTGGGCCTGTAACTTTTTGAGACTTTGAAAACCTGAGCTGCTGGACACCTAAAATAGTAGGAATTCCTCCTGAACACTCCATCTAGTGGCATTTGCTGTGCAGAGGGACCAGTCGGTGGGAATCCACTAGATGGCAACAGGCTCTTGTCAGACTGGTGGGACTGGGAAACCATGTCCTTAACAGGGCTGGGAACCCCTCGTTCACAGCAACTTTTCATCTCATTGTTTGGGAACTCTGGATTTCTCAAATGTGGTAGACTTTGAACTGACAGCTCATTTAAAAGTAATGCTCAGATGTTCACAACTGCTAAAAGCCTCCCAGAACCAGGACATTGTCCTTTCACCATGCCTTTGTGCTGGTGGACTTGAACTTATTCTTACTGGAAAACTGTGGTTCCTGTATGATGGAAATGAAAATCTGGTTCCTTCCATTATAATGAGAACAGCCCTGTGGAGCTTATGCATGGCAGGCTGCAAGTTGTGAACATGTGGGCACTTATTTGCCTGTTGATTAATAAACACTTATTTGTAGGTATCTAGCTAGGTTTTCATGTAGTTTATCACTTTTATATGGAAACAGGTAATTTCATATGCATATGTAGAATAATTTGTCATCTAGAGACATGTACAGTTTATGATTATATATCAGCTAATATTCTGTTGAACCTTTGTGGCCTGACACAGCTCATATTTACTCTTGTGCATTGACAGCTATTAAAACATAACTAAATTTTCCATAGTATTCTCCCAGCAGAATGTATCTGCAAAAAAAGGGCAGAGCTGTTCACCATGAGCTGACTGACCCTCTTTCCTCTTAAATAAAAATAACTACATTATTGCCAGTGTGAGTTTGTCTAGCTACAGCTTTTATGTCTGTTGTCTTTTGCCAAACTGAAAAATGCTTGTCTGTTCCCTATGAAGATATTTATATAAACTTTTGATAAACTAAATAAACCGAGCTCCTCGAGTTCTTTTGATGTCTTCCTTTCTCTCGATCACCCGGTCAGTGCTGGTGGCCACTCTGGTCAGTCACGATGACGACCCAGTCCTCGCTGGACTCTGCCGTGGATGGATGAGCCCTGGCAATTCCTGCTGGGCAGGTCCCAAACTCCTCCAGCCCTGGCTGTCCCATGGCTTTAGTGGCAGCACTGAAGTGTTGGTGCTCAGTGTCACCCTGCTACACCCCAGGGCAGGCAGACTGGCGGGGTGGTGGCTCTGGTAGGCAGCAAACAGTTGCTGACACAAACATCCAAAGCTTCTCAAGCATGGATTTAAAAACATTCTGAACAGGCCTGTTAACCTGTCTTCCATTAGTTTTTTCCCTTGCTGTCTCCTTAACAAAATTAAAGCAAAAAAACCCCAAAAAACTGGAGGATTTTTTACAACCGAGGAACCCAAATTTTAAGATTATTTGTGCATCCCTCTGCATTTGAGAGGTATGGAATGTCTGCTCAAGCCTTTAGCTTGTTGTGCATTTGCAAACTGGGGTAATGGCCCCTTTACTGTAATTTTCCCTGCTTGTCTGAAGTGTCTTATTCAGAGAAATTGCAGTGAATTATTTTCACATGTCCTTGCAGTAAAGATGAACACCTCTGTCAGGACTTCTGTATTTTCTACTTTCATACAGGTGTACATGAGGAAAACCAGTTGGCTGAAATGTCTGTTTAAAATAACACAAAAGTGCTTTCTTGTGCATCATGTAAGACGTCTCTGGAAAAAATCCAAATTGTGCACTCTCACTTCCGAATGAGTCTGCCAAGCATGCTGAAAAATTTGAGATTTCAAAGGCAGAATGTCAAACTGCATCAAAAATGAGTCATTTGTCTTGTTTTCATAATGTTAAAAGAATCTGGCAGGCATGCTTTTGGGCTGTTCACTGTTACACTGCTGTGGTAAATTCCCTGTACCAAACCACCACGCTTAGCCAGGTGTCGGTGGAAGTGCTTGCTGTGGGTGACTGGACAGGGCCCTTTGCTCTCAGATTCAGGGAGAGGGGAGATTTTTCCTAAACTCCATTTTTGCAAAGTTCAGTCTGTTTAGTGTGTAGCTGTTGAACTCGGTGGAGCTGTTCCTGTGTAAAACTGAACAAGTTTAAGTGTTTTAACAGACCAAGCAGATATATTTTGAATATTCACCCAGCTGGAGTTTAGAAGTCCTTGGTGAGTTGTTCTGACTTGAGCTGTACAGTGAGCTGAGGGACAAGGTTCCTGTGGGATAGCAGCAGAGCTTGTCTGAACAGGCTCCTTCAGGATAATCCTGTGAGCAACTGGAGAAGCAAACAAGGCATAAGAGGAGTGTTTGGACCCTTTACTGCCCAGGGAACTGACTGACACCACTGCTGAGCTGAGTGGGATCCACCATCTCTGGTCTGAGTGGCATGGGGGGCACCACAGGAGCCTCCTTCCTTTGCTGCATTGCACTGCCCAGAGACAGGGGCGTTTCTGGGAACAGGTATGTCATGCCAATCATGTAAAAATACCTGGAGGGCAGCTCGAGAGGCTGCTCTTCTGTCTCGGGGCACTGTCAGTCGTGTCTGTCATGCAGAGATGTGTCAGCTCCTCCCTGCACAGGCGCAGAGCAGGAAGGCCCCTGCCTGCCCCAGGCAGTCAGCTCCAGCTCCTCACCTTTCCAGTAAAATTGAAGCTGGCCCTGCCCACCACAGCCCTGAAGAATGTTCTCTGCAGCAGTACCTTAAATCACTGTTTTCCTGCTTTGCTTCCTCTCATTCTCATCCCTGTCAATCGAGAGCCCCACAGCTTCAGTCCCTTTTCATCTCTCACTGGTCATTTTGTGGGACCAGTACTGTTCCATAGCTTGGCTCACTCAGGAGGAACTTTTAATTTTGTATTTCCTGGTAAAGCTGTAGGTTTATTCTTTACTGATAGAGTTACCAATTGTCTATCACTTTTATTAAAGCTGAATTAGGTCCTCAACTGCTCTGCTCCTTTAAAAATCTCTGTGCAGTTCTTAATGAGCTCTCAGATTTGCTCATGAAGGAGCAGGATGACGTGTCCTGAACTTCTCTTGTGGGACAATGGCACAGCCATAGACCTGCCTTACACAGTTTTGGGAGGCAGAACTTGGACACGGCATTTCTTTGGCAAAAGTGTTGCTTTTCTTGCTGGAAAAGCCACCCTGGCCATCTGAGTGGGTGGTCCTGGGATGTCCAAGCAGGTGGTCCTTGGCTGGCTGGTCCGCAGTTTGCATTCATTGATCAGTGAGTTGATAGAAATGAAAACCCACCGACAGCAATGAATGTTGATTGCAGCCATTAGATGCTGAAGATGCCACACCACGGTGGCAGTGCTGTCACATGGAACACCATGTGCTCCCTGTGGCAGCCCTGGAGTCTTGGTGATTCTGGCAAGCACATGTTCACAGGGAGAGGAGTAGAAAATACTCTTCTTTAGAAACTACATAAAAAGTAATATATAAACTGCCTTTTGTTTGTAAAGGTGACAATATTTGCTTGGTTACTTCACTTCTACAGATTTTTGTAGTCAGGAATACCTGTTTTGTAGTCGATGGAGCAGGTAACTATCAGCTGAATCACTTTCCACTGGCACCTGTTTTGACAAAGGCAATTGATCTTGGTACTTCAGTGCTCCACGGTGATCTGATGTAAGCACATAAAGGTGCCAGGTGTGTTTGAAGGGAACAGCTTGAACTTTCAACAGCCTGTGCTTTCTCTTCAGCTTGAGATGGGGGTGGGTTTTTTCTTTTTTTGTAAAATGCTGCCTATCTGTGACCATATACAGAAGTAGAATTCTGCATGTTAGAAGCTCTCTGCTTCTAGAGCAGCCCAAGACAGCATTTCCTGGCACGTGGTTTGGGTCTTTTCTTATTTTATGGATTCTGCAGCCCCTGTACAGGCAGAACAAGTGCTTGCACCCTTGTGAAGGCACCTGCTGCCAGAGCCCAAAGTCCTGGTCACCCAGCTGGGCTGGAAAAGGTTCCATGCAGGTACCACTGAGGTGCCTGAGTCCTTAGCTTTCTGTGCCTTTGAAGTGCAGGCTGTTTCCTTGCTGGCCTGGCTGCAGGGAGCCAGCCTGAGCCATGGGAGCTGCTGCACCTGGCCAGGAGGGAGCAGCTGCTGACAGCGACTGCAGGTTCCTGGGAGCAAATGAACTGACATTCCAAAGCTTTTTCCAGCAAAGCTCAAGTTGCCAAATGGAAAAAGAGGTTTCCCTCCTGGTCTGGCCTGTATTCTGCTGTTTTGAACATATACCATGCTCATATTTGTTTCCAGGTGTCCCATATGGTGCGGATACGTTCCTGCTTTTGTGCTGCCCATACAAAACCTTCCATTTATCTTCTGTACTCTGTTCTGCAGAAATTCTGTGGTAGTATAAAGCTTTAATTCTTTTTTTTTTTTTTTTTTTAAGAGAAAACAAGCATTTCTTATCCACCAATTCACTTTTAGAGAAAGTAGAACTGGAAAAACTCAACCTCTGTACTCTTAATATAATCTGTAAATCATGACCTGCTAATGGCAACCACATGTGAAATCTCTGAAGGTTCAGGCTTTCCATTTAACAGAGGGTTTGTGATAAACCTCAAGGTACAGTCAACGGTCGATGGTTTTTTCTAGTTCTCAAACTCACCGACAGCGTTGAATGTTCACTGAAGCTATCCAAAGATGGCTGTACACATGCACTGAACAGATTTTCCATGCATATGTTTTCCATAGACTGGCAGTGGAAACACTGCTGAGGACTGCACATTCTTTATTGTAAAGCCTTAAACTGCAAAGTATTTTAATTACGGAATGGAACCTCGAGGACTAATGAATTGCAGAAGTGTAACACTCTGGTTATGGATGCTGAGTTGACTTAGTATTTCTTAAACCAGCGTTGAATATATTGGAGTTGCAGTTGTGTAAAAAGCCTTTCCTCTTGTGAATACGCATATTCTCAATAGCAGGATGTTTATAATTATCCTGATTTCTTGATAAAGTTCACTTGAAAAAAAACGGGGTAGGGGCTCCCCCATAGTGCTAAACCAACAGAAGTGAGAGAAGGGGATCTACTTATTGGAGGATGTAATGTCTATTTCCACAGCTCCTGTCCCCAGTCTTCTTTCCCCTGAAAAGAGGAAAAGGGGATTTAATCTCTTTAAATCTCTATATTACATCTAATTATCTTCACCTTTTCCACCTGGCTTGCACTGTTTCAGAGAGATGAATTATTTGCAGTTTGTTTGTTAAAAAGTAAATCTGCTGCTGTATCTGAAATAACTTTCCTGTGAGTGCAGTGGAGCCTGCAGAGTCAGTGGGGATAATTTACCGCTTAAATGCTGGAAACTTGCTTTAAATTTGGAGTATATTCTCTTGTTGTAGGGATCCAACAGTTTCTCCCTGAATATCCTGAGCTGATAGATGGAATTTAACAGTAAATGTACTGTTTAATAAAGTACTTGAAGCAATCTTGCTCCAGGAATACAAGAATAAGGAATACAGGAATTTGTAGCCTGCACTTACACTGATTGATTTTAATTAAACATCAGCTGATACTGAAAATCAAAAGAATTCTCCAAAAATTAGTCTCACCTTTTTCTTGCCATCTTTTGGAGTAGAAGCTGGTGGAAAGAACAAAGACAATTTGAATTAATCACAAGCAGTGCTCAGCCTGGAGCATTAAGCCTCAGGAGTGTCCCAGTGTGAAGGGTGACTACATGTGGTAGGTATAACATAAATCAAGGAAACTCAGTTCAAGTCAAGCATGAAATTTTGGTTTTAACAAACCAAAACAGTGTGTTTATATTTAAGTGACATTGTGAGAGAGGCTTTTTTCTCAATTCACTACTTCTTCCTCCTTTATCCCTCCAGTGACCTTTGAGGTGGTAACTTTCATCTTGTTTCATGATTTCAGAGCCTGAATTTCTTCTGAATGTTGAACTGTACACATTATTTCTATATCCTGACTGCACACTCCCCTTTGCAAAGTTCAAAGCTCTCCATCAGATTTTTTGGTCAGACTGCAAAATGATAAAATAGTTCTGTGGAAACTGTAAGTGGGCAATATGTGCAAGGCACACTCCAAAAGTTATGGTCTGCACTGACCCTTCACATACCTTCCTTTCTCTCAGACTTCTTTCACCTAGTAAGCACTGAAATGAGAGCTGACAGCTGCCACCTCTATTGTTATTCCTTAATTAGTATATTTTACTGTGAAAAAAGCGTTAAGTGGACCCTCCCCAGATGCTGCCAGGGGTCCCTGAAAGCCCAATTCTGTTCTCTATGCACGCCTTGTAAACTGGGATCCCTGTAAGGCCACCAGTCAGGAGGCAGTGATTGCTGAACTAGACCCTTCCTACGAATGAAAGAAAGTATTGAACATTTGGAGCACACAGGGTTTTCTTTCAAATTACAGTGAAGAGAATGGGTTTTTGTATGAAGAAAATGGTTTCCTCCAAATTTGCATACAAACCTTGAAACACAGAGATTAATCTGGTAACTGCTTGGCACAGGATTGAGTTAATTCTTGTGCTCTTTGTATTTATGGTGCCTAAACAATTCTTACACCCTAATCCAATCATTCTACTACCTCCTCACAATAAGGCTTTTATTTAGCAGGGCAGGAATCCCAACTGTACTGCCCTGAAGTATCACTAAATAAATGTTACATACGAATCTGGTAGTAAAACAGCTTCCCTTTCCCTCCCATCCCTGTGCTGTAGCTGTGACTCTCATGGGGCAGGTGTGGCCCCAGTGATGGAAACTGAGGCCAGGATTGTCCTTAGCAATGACAGTGTCTTATGCCTGCCTGGAGCATCCACAGAAATAGCATGTGCAAGCACATTTGCTTTGTCCTGGAATGAGCTTTAATTGTACTATAAAAATGTGCTTTCTTTGTCAAGGTAAATGACTTCAGCAGGGTAAGCATGCAAATACATCTTGGGGAGACAAGAGCATGGAATTGCTGGTGGTAATTTTAGTTATTTTGTTTCATTGAGATTTGGGTGAGTGTTTAACTAGCAATGCCATGGCCAAACGCTTCAGATTCAGCAGTCTTCTACTGAGTGAGCACCAGACACTATTTTTAACTTGGACTACTACTTGACAAGTCCTAGGGCTACAGAGTTACCAGTCTGTTCTATTTGCCCCTTTAGAACATCGTGCTGGTGATCCTAGAGAAAATAGATGCAGAGCTCTTCTGAGACCTGGCAGAAATGCTGTTATTACCAGTTTGCAGTGATTTAAGGAGGACTTATCAAGTTCTTTTGATCTCATTCTAAGTTGACAAGCTTGCTTGTGGATGCAGCATATCCTAGACTTTTGTAAGGTGTTTGACTTAATACCAAATGACAATTTAAACTAGTATGATACAAATTTACTCTGGCAAATGTTAAAAGGATTAACAAATGACAACAGGGAGGTCTAAATGCAATTCCAAGTGGGAACTTGATCCAGTTGGCGCAGCCTTAGAATGTCTTGGCTACATCCTAAACATTGCAGTTTCTGGCCTGGGAGAAATGTCTCCCATGTTAGCAAGTTTGGGTTTTTTCAGACAGAAGAGTGACAGAGATTTGGATCTCTAGATAAATCAAGTGTAAGTGAATGCTCTGGTACAGTGGAATGCAAAGTTCCATGTTTGGGAACAAGGAATACAGATCATGTGTGAGGATAAAGGGCTCAGCCTGTGAAGCAGTACTTGCCATGAGGATAATTAACTGCATGTGTGTGCACAATCTGACTCCTACTACTGTGCAAACAATGAAATATTGACCAGCAGCACAGGCTGGTGCATCTGCATTTTGTTCTCCTGAAACTGCTGAAAGGATGCTTTAGCCAGTTTCTGGCACAGGCTGCCCTGAAGACATCACTGAGCTGAGCAGGTTTCTGAAAGGTTGAGTGGAGAGCAATGAAATAATCAGAAAGACTGTCACCAGTAAAATAAGGCTCTCTGAAGCAAACCAGTGAAGGTTCAGGAGTTCTGTCCTGTCTCTTCATATCTTTACCTGCACAAATGAGCCAGTTAGAGCACAGGAACCCTGCCCTGGGTTTGGGAATGGGGCTGGCTTCATAGCAGGGAAGCAGAACCTTGGCAGTGGGTGTTAGCAGGGAAAAATGGTTTGACTCTGCAGAAACTCAAGTTATCAGTTTGTGTTTCAAGAGCATACAGAAAGAGTGAAAAGCTTTTTTGACCTATAGGGATGTGACTTGGCAAGAAAATTATACTAGACACTCATGCTTGAAAAATACTAGGCTAAGACTCAGCAAGTGATTTCAGCTGAAAAGTAAAATGATTTCAGTTTTGATTTTGCAAAACATTTTAAAATAAGGTATTTATGAATGAGCTACTCAGGATGTTCTTGCAATCTGACATCCCAGATTGATTAATGAGATGCCCTGTATTTTTTAAGTGCTTCACTGAATGCTTTCCGAGCTATTAAAATGCTGAAATAGTTGGTTTTTTTAAGCGAAACTTGTTTTATGTTACTTGAACAAACACACAAGCTTTCAGAATTAAACTCTCCATCTCCTGTGATGTCCTAAAGGAAATAGTTGTCAAATTTGCTTGGTGATGGGACTGGAAGACAAGACCATGGGCAGGGGCTACCTTGCTGACCTACTTAGCCAACAGTGATTGCCTGGATTAGAGCCCAGCTTGCTGTCGTGTCTCCAGAGTTGTTCTGTGCAAGGTGAAGGGATCAGCATGTGGTGTCTCAAGCCCTGCCTGCCCCCACACCACACTTCCCCAAGGACTAAGCACAGTCTCACCCAGGCAGGCTGGGGAGGGGATCAGGAGCTTCCTCAGCACCCCAAGGGTGGTGTAAGGGATGTTCTGAGCAGACAAGCAGGGATGGGTTTGGAGGGAGCTCCATTGATGAACTGTTTGTACCTGGCCTGGAACAAAATGACCTCAGCCCAGGATGTCTCAGTAACAGTGTCGTCATCTCATTTCACAGAACTTCAGCAATTGTCTTTGTTGGGAAAAAAACTACTTTGGATGTTTGCTACCACTCCTGAATTGCAGCTGTTGGCTGCAATCAAGAAAGCAGTTCTGACTCTTAAAATAAAATCAAACCAGTGGCTAATGGATGTTTGGAGAAGGATACAAGGAGGAGAAGCGTGCATATTTCCTGCTAATCATCTCCAGTCTTCCAGACATTTTTCAACACACACAGACTTCTGGAGACAGGCTTCTGTGCGTTCAGTCACCAGGAATGCATTTTTCTTTTCATGAATTTGCACAGCTTCCCTGTGAACTTTTATCCCCTGTCTTTTAAGAGAACATTTGTTGCCATGAAGATGATTGGCTGTGTTAGATCCATCACTTTTAATGGAGAGAAATCTCAGGTGTCCTCCTGATGGATTCCTGCAGTTGCACTATGCCCCGGCACATCTAACGCTGGGTAAGCAGCTTTGTGAGATATAAATAACGTTGTCTTTTCTGCTGTATTAAACATGCTCACAGTTCTTCATCACCGAGGACTGCACTGCTCCAGAGCCAGGATGTGTTACATTTATTGTGGTGGTGAATTTAGGATAAGTGCTTCTTCAGAAGGTCTCCCTGTGCTGACTGCTCTTCTTGGCTGGCAGCTTTGTGTCTGTGAAGATCAAAAGATTTCCCATTAGCTGTGAATTCAGGCATAGTTCCTGTGTCTGTTTCGGGAAGGAGAGAGATGATCCTAACTGCATATGATTCTGTTACCAAGATTGTTTTCTGCCTTTTAGCTTTTTAGAAATTGCTGGCAGAGTCATCAGTCTGACAGTTTTCACAAAAATTAGTTCCCGTGTTGCAGAGAATTGCCTTGTTGTGCTGAGATTGGAAGGAGCTGGACTTTGCCAGGGCAGGGACGGTAGGAAGTACCATCGGTTCTCATGCTGGTCCCAAGAGCCCAGCTGAGGTTCCCTTGTCGCTGTTTGTGAATGTGTAATGTAGCTGGATAATGTCAGAGAATCCCGGGTTTGGAGTTAAGCTCTCCTTGGCTTTGGTGGGGCAGTGCATTGGGTGGGCTCACCCCAAGCATGCCGCCTGCCCCTGGATGTATTTCAGGGCAATCGTTTTAGTTTTCCCATGTGAGATACTGAATACTTGCCCAGAACCTGCACTGGTAATGGGCAAACATGGGGAAAATACGCTGCAAAGTAATTGGGAGGGAAATCCGAGGTCTGTTTTGTTGAGATGGCTTCCTGTGACTTCAGACCAGGGACATGACTGCCATGGAACTGCTGCCACGTGCCCCTGTTCACATACTGATCATACACAACACTATAAAAATACAGATTTTTTTTTTTTTAATATGGTAATTGGGACTTTTGTATTTGATTCCCTGTTTGGAATATTAGCAATTCCATATGGGTAAAGCTTAGGTTATCTGCTTGGGAAGCAGTATGGATGGAGAGGGATCAAATGGAGGATTTGCTTTTCATAAGCATAATGTCTCCTCCTGATTTGTTGATAACTGTCCCTTTGAAGATAATTAGTTCCTGGTTTTCATCTTTATAATCCAGCAATGTTCATCTGATAGATGCCAAGATTTGAAGAATTCTTCTCAAAAGAAATACCTGTAAACTCTCATCTTTTGGTTCATTTTTGGCAGTGTGGCATCTCCAGGTCAGCTTTATGCTGCCACCTTGTAAGACTCCATTTCATGATACACTCAGTGCAATAAAGATTTTACTTCCAGTAACTGTACATAACTGAAGCAAAGAAAATGACATTACGGTGACATTACAATGAGCAGGAAAATGAATCCTCACGTGGCTTTCTCCCCATCCTCCTCCCAAAGGTTATGAGATTTCTTATCCCTTGCCAACATCTGGCTTAGCTGGAAGCGTGTTATTCTTTCCATGAGGAGTGTCCTCCCTGTGAGCTGAGCGGGTGCCACACAGAACAAGTGCCCTGATCTCGCTGAACCTCTGCAAGATCCTGGCTCCCATCTTCTGGCCGTGGTCACTCCCAGTCAGCTCCAGCAGACTCCACAAGGCCTAGATTGATGTGCTCAGGGCTGACAGGGAAACGTCACATCCTAACCATGGTCCCATCCACACCACAGATGGATTACCACTGTATTTCCTTGGGTTTTTTTCCTATTCTCACACCAAATTCATTTAACCTTGTTTACACGTGGTCTCAACGTGTGTTGATCACGCAGCCTTGGCTTCAGAGCTTCAGCTGTGTTTTTGTGAGACTTTCCTCCCACTGTGTGTGGCTCAGCCAGAGCAGCACATCTTGAACTGTTCCTTCAGGTGTTAAAATTTAAAATAGAAGTGTCTTCAAAGACTTGTAGAACAACTAACTGTGATTTGGGGGTAAAAAAAGAGGCGGTCTCTTCTATCTGGTTACCAGGCAAATATTCTGTTGAAAGAAAGACTTCCTCCCCCGCCTCTTATATATTTAATTTCTTTGCTTTTGCGTGCTTTTAAATATTGGATGGATATGGATATGACCCCCAGGTGAGCAGGACTCAGCCATTCTTCTCTGAATTATACATTTAGCCTATTTAAATGCAGCCATCATGTGAAAAAAAAAAGGAGAAAATGTACTTATGTTCATTTAGAAGAATGATCTTTGGATAACGTCACCAAATATTGCAGGGTTTTATCTTGCCTATAAAATAAATTGGTCCCAGTGTGCTGTGAGATGCACATAAAAGTTTGAATATGAAAGTAGTATAAAACTCAGATGAGTTGGTAGAACTGGCTTTGGAATTTTGAAAAAATGGGAACAGATTTCCTAACATTGATGTATGAGGGAGGGAGGGGTGTACTGCAGATTTTCATTTGTGAATCTCAACCTATTGGCATATTTTCTTTTTTGGTGTCCTTTCTCCTGACACTTGGTCATATTTCCGACCTTTTGGCCTGGGGTGTGATGAGAGCATTAAGTGTTGCAGGTGTGCTTTGTACCCCAGCACAACAAAGCCACAGAGACTGATGATGATGGTAATGCTCAGATTTGGTTGGTGGCCTTTGGATTCCGAGTTCTGCAATCGCTTCATTATTTTCATAGTTTTCCTTTGACATTGAACTCATTGGTGTTTAGGAAATAGTTTCTAATATTTTAAGATACGCCCTCTTGTCTTCCCTCTCACCAGTACTGACACCACCAACAGCGGGGTTTGCATGGGCTCTGTTCTAGTAATTGCTTTCTACCGGAACAATTAAGAACTGTGAGAGGAGAGGAAATTTGGCTAAAAAGTTCCAAATGGAAATCTGCTTTTATGTGGTTTCAGAATGACAACCCAGCAAGCATAGGTGGTTGTACTGCAAAGTGTCAGGATTCAGACAGCCCCATCCTTATCCTCAGTAAACAGGCGGGGTTAGGAGGGACATCTGGATCTGGGCAATCCACACCAACTCTCCTCCCAGGGCACCACAAAGCTCACACAGACACAAACAGAACAGCCTCACTCAAGTATTGCTGTACTTTCTTCTTTTCCAAAGTTGACTGCAGAAATATTGCATCTACACACTGGTTACTGAAGGCAAAAAATGAATTAAATAGGGCAAACAAAGCTGGAGCTAAGCTATTATGTATTTCAGATTGCTTAGTATTTAGCATGTGGACCAAATGCTTTAGATTATAAGGCATAAGCCTTTCAGAATCTTAAGTTATTTTAAAATTAAATGGATGACAGGCACAGGTCTGCTGCATGGATTTCATTTTCTTTGTGTCTTAGCAGAAGTAGTAAGCAATGTCTCTAAGTATCTAATAAAGCTATTTTCTCCTATTACAGAAAGGTTTGCTATGTGAAACAGAACTGAGAGAGGACATTTTCAATAAATTGAACAGATTCTCAGAAATCTAGGTCACAGTAACAGATGACCTATACATGGGCCTAGTTTTTGATGCAACTGTCTAATCTGCTCTGAGAGTACTAGCCAGACATCATTCCTAATTGACCTTGATATTCAGTGAACAGAAAGAAAGCTAAAGCCACATGATATTTAAGTCTTTAGCAGAAAATAATATATGGCAAACTTGAATGCATTCTGTTTTATAACTAAGATCTTTTTAATGTGAACCTTGTCTGCAAACATGTTAATCGTCTTAAAGGTCTGAATTTGAGGCTCTACCTAAAGAGATAAATCTGACTAGGAAGAGCCATTCATCACACCCAGTTGCAGGGAAGGGTTTTATGTTTATACCCTCTGTATTGTGGCCCTGCTGGACTCCCCCAGCCTCCCCTGGGGAGGAGCAGCGATCTCAGGGAGGTGAGAGCTCTCTCCTTGCCTGCACTGGGGGGCTCAGCTCCAGCATGAGCCCCCGGGGTACCCAGCCCTGGTTATGTAAATGGAGCTGCTGCCACTCCAGGGCGCTGGCGTGCGTGCAGCTGGAAATGTAAGTAAAGATGGGAGACTGGGAATTGCAGTGCGTGGTGAAACCCTGACCACTTCTGCCCACAGACCAAATGAATCCTTTTTGTTCATGACATCAGACTCAAGATGTAACACTATTTACAGAGGAACTGCAGACCTGTACATGGGAGCAGAGGGATGTGTGCTCTAACACTCGAGTAAGGTGTACTCAGAGCCTGGAAACAGCACAGTAGGAAAGCCTTGAATACTTGTATGACAAAGTATTTTCCAAAAAAACTATAAACTGATTTGGTTACCAAATTGAGAATCAGTAAATGTATTAACTGAATTTTGGGGATTGATGCCTTGCTGGACTAGTTGTGTTCCAGTGTGCCTGTACTGGACAACTCATTGCTGGGCTCACCCTGCCTAGGCTGGAGCCACCCCAGAGCACACAGCCCCTGTCCCCAGTGTGTTAGAGCAGCTCTGAGCTGAAGGCAGTGCTCATGGGGACCCATGCCCAGCCAGCCCTTACACCTCATCCCACACAGCCTGGCCTTCCCAGGGAAACACGGGTTAAGCACAGGGCTGAGCAACGTGGCGCTGCAAACCCAAATTGTGCGGGATCCCAAAGCTGTTACGGTGAAAAGGGACCTGGGACCGGGCAGCAGAATTCCCATTCCCAGGCTTCCTGCAACATTCATTCCCACACAATTAACTGCTAATGCAGGAGGGTGCTTGGGTTTGAGATGCAGCTCTCAGCACTCAGAAATGTGCAGTTTTACCCAGGTCACTGCTGGCAGTGGGGTTCATTTCTTTGTGTTATGGTCCAGGGCAGCTGCAGATGGCTTGAGCTACTCTCAGGCAGAACAGGGAGGGCAGGAATGAGTGAAGTCTGTTTGAAAAGGTGATGTCATCAGACTCTATGTCTGTGGTGCTTCTTAGGGAAACACATGCTTCCATGTTATCCTTATATCAAAACACCCAACTGTTATCTTTTGAGTTCTTAACATTTGAAACTGTTGAGCGCTATTAATCAAGGCTGTGGGTTTGAAACGATTACAGCATCTGCTGGCTATTATTAAGATAAAATGAAATTCTTAGGATTCCACATTTTTTGTTAAATTGCCACGTGTATTGTGAGATCTCAGCATACCTGACGCTTTTTTATTGGCAACCAACCCTGTAATGCAATACCATCTATTAATGGACGGATTATACACGTGCTGGTCTTCTGCATCTGCTGCAACTTCCAAGGCTATTAGTGGCTGTGACAGTGGTTCAGGCTTTATAAGCTTTCCCTTGGAATAGTTGTAACTGGAGTTGTGAAAACTGACTTTGGAATCATCTGTTATTTCTATGTGCAGTTTAAATAAACCCTGACCACATGAGAAGAGCCATCAGCTTGCTTTTCTTATGTGCCTGATGGGATTATTCCCATGTCCAGGCTGAGTCTGCAGATGCTCTTTGGGGGCAGGTTATGCCCAGACATTCCTCTTATGCTGTTTTGATTAAGCAGAAGTCCTCTTTCCCTACCTATAATGGTCTGGTTTCCATTCAAAACTACGTGCTTAACAGGTACTCAAAATCTTACGACCCAATTGCAAGGACAGAATTTAACTTTTCAGCACATTTTTTTTAGACAGCATTTTCAAGGAGTAGGTTTTAACATAAGCATCTGGATGAATATTAAGTATTAGCAGTCCTACAAGTAACAGAAAAGGTTGCTGTATTTTAAGAATACCATGGAATTTCATCTAAAAGTGTGTTGTGGATAGAGGCATCAATATCCTTAACCTTTATTAAAAATAATACGGGTTTTCTTCAAACGCCTATTTTAGGTAGGTCCTTCTGGGCTTGTCAGTACCAGCAAGGTGATAAGAATTGGGCTAGATTACAATCAAGCTAAGTTTCACTGAGAAGTAATACACCCAAGCCATTGTACTGCATGAGGAAGAGAATTCAAGGAAGTTATATAATTACTCAGACAAAACTGACTCCTGTGAAAAGTATTCACACTCATATTTATATTTTTAATGTTCTGAAACAGCAGCTGAAAATTCTGTGAGCTGGCCCCTCACATGTATGGGTGCTTGTTAGTCATACAAGAAGCACCTTTTTTAGAAGTGTGTTCTTTTAGTCATCCAGCCTTTTTTCACCCTACACTGCTCAAAGGGCCAGTGGAAGCAAGGCCATCATTGCCTCATGGGCTGGTGCAGAGCATTAGCTCTTCCCAGGTGTCTCCCTGGAAGATGGACCTTCCTTGCTTTAAAACTCTTCCCCTTTTCCCGATCTCACAAGGATTGTGTTGATAAAAACATGGTAAATGGCAGCAAAGAGCCCAACATTTTTTTCTGTATTTTATAATGCTTTGTATGGCTGCAGCTCATAACAAACACACGCACTTCCCAAGTGCAATACACAACTCTCACTTTCATTGTTTTTCCTGGGTCAAGAAGAGCCAAGTCATCCCACTCACAGCAAGGCTCACACCTCGAGACACCCTGACACTGTGTGCCCGGCAGAATTTTAACATTCTTAAAAGCCTTATTTTATCTGGCGCTAAGAGGAGGGAAGATTTATGGAAAAACACAAAAAGAGAGGAGGAGCAGCCCCAACGCTCGCGCTCTTTGGGTGAGGACTGCCCTGAGCCCCGGCGCCGCGCACAGTGACGGGCTGGCTTCTCAGCTAATAAAACCTGCTGGTTGGTTTTCTCATCTCAATAATTTCTGCTCATTGGCTCCAATCAGCAGATTAAAGCCCAGTCTCCAAGCAGTTCTCATTTTAACTCCAGACTGGGGGGAAAGTAGGGGAAATGGGAGGTACCAGACACTGAGCAGTTTGGCTTTTCTTATTTATTTTTGTGTTTGCCAAGTTGACGCAACTGAACAATGTTCCTCTCCACAACTGGTACTGGAGCTGCATGGAGTAAATTTACTGGACCTTTTAGGGTGAAATAAGCTGCCCAGCCATGTCCCCTTACAGCCACCACTAAACCAAGTCCATTAGAACACCACCCCATCTCAGGCTGGACATCAGCTGCCTCGGTAACAAATCTCTGCTTTTATAAACACTTCGAGGTTTTTTGTCCTCAAATTCTAATTCCCTCCCTCCCCCCAAATTAAAATCTCCAGCCAGATCATGCTTCTGCCTTCCAGACCCAGGGCAGCTGAAAAGTAACCATATGGACTTCATGATTTTATGTACTGTGACAATAAAGCTTTTATGACATTCTAGGTGGTTAAAAATGGCAGTCAGGAGCTCTTAAACATGGCACAGGCATGTTGCTGTTCTGAACCGACAGACCTGCCAACAGTGCATCAAAAGCTGTAATTTCCTGTGCAGTGAAGCCCCTATCTCTGCTGCCTCCAGCTTTGTGTCCCAGGGCTTGTGCCTGTGTGCTAACAAATCTCTATTGTCCAGCAGGGCGAATAGTGGCTGGGACCAAAGAATTGCTGTCTGGTTTCTATTCAAATCCAGGTAGTCAGAGATATGAATGGAGTTTCTCGAACAGCCATGTGAATAACCTCTGCTCTGCGTGGAGCTGCAGGCGCTGCGCTGGCTGCTCTGTGCCACGGCTGCGGGGAGCACGCCACTTGGAAATACACTTTTAATACTTATTAACTTTAAAAATATGCTCTCTTGCATTCCTGGACAAAACGAGGAGGGTAAATCATCCCCTTCTCAACTTGCTAAACTTGTGGAAGAATTCTATGTAAAGCTTTCATACAGGGTTGTTTTTGCTGAGGAGATGATAGGAAAAGTTAATGAAAATTATTTTCTTAGAAAATACCGCATTTTTAAGTGTACATTGAGCATCTTTTATCATGCACAGAGCCCAGGCACCACTGCAAAGGATTTTGGGGGAAAATAAGTTAAATTTCTTGTAGCTATCGTATACACGGCCCATTGCAATCATCGCAGTAAATCACTGCGGATGGTTTGGGGGGGCAAATACATTAAATTTCTTTTAGATATCGTATAGAGTCCATTGCAAGCATCACAGCTAATCACTGTCGACAGTCTGGTAGTAAATATGTTAAATTTCTTTTACAGCAAGTTACAATAAAAATTCCGAGTGTGATGGAGCAAGAATCGGGGGAATACTGCACATAGGGACTCATTTTATTGCAGCTTTTTTTTGTATTTTTAATGATTTTGTTAATTAACACGAGGCTCATGGAATCGAGCCCTGCACGGCCACAAGAACCAAACTGCCGAGACCGGGGCTGTCTCACCCCTCTCCGACCACAACAACTGTCGCTAATCCGTCGCCGGTCGCGATACGGTCCGCGGGCGGGGCGCTCGCCCCCGCAGGTGCCACCGGAGCCAGACAAAAGGGGGGACCGGGGGCATCCTCTCCCTCCTTGCCGTCCCCGCCCGGGTCTCGGCGGTGCCGGGCGCTGCCGCCGCGGGGCGGGGACGGCGTGTCTGGGGCTGCCCCCCTCCTTTGTGTCCCCGTCTGGCTCAGTTCCTCCCCGCCAGCCCTCGGGCGACACGCGTGTCTGGTTACCGACCCGGACCCGCGAGCAACTTCCAGCGCGGCGGAATCGCTCGAGTTTCTCCTTCTTCTTTGGGGGAGGAGGGAATAAAGCGGGGAGGGGGGGGTAAGGGAGAGCTGCTGCCTGTTCCCCCCTGCCCCGGTACCGGCGGGGAGCGGCTGCCCCAGTTGCGTTACATTAACGGGTATATATACGCGCACATATTATGG
>VZTR01032477.1:1254421-1271089 GCA_013400775.1 Chaetops frenatus | reverse complement strand
CCTCCCCGCCGCACCGTGGGGCCGAGCCCCGCCCGGGGCTGTCACCCCGCGCCGCCGGGCGCTGGCCGGGCCTGGTCCGCCGGCCCCCGAACCCCCGCCCGGGCTACCCCCGGGCGTCCTGGGCCACTGGGAAACTGGGTCACGGCGCGGCCCCGCCGCCGGCACGGGCAGAGCCGGGCAATAGCGCGAGGCACTTCGTACTCGCATCCAAAGACACTTAAATGTGTCACAGAGCTGCTCCAGCGCCTTTAAGGAACGCTGTGGGCTGGAGAACCTCGGGATTGTCCCCTCTGGAGCGGCAGGACAGCCCCCACCGAATCCCATTGGCAGCGTTGCCCTGAACCACGCGTAGCATCGAGGGGCTTTTCCACCTGTGTTTGTTTCCTTTCCCTTCTTTAGCACAGTGAGAACGACCCTTCCCGTTTGTATGGCAGGGCAGAATGAAACACTTCTAAGCACGTTCTCAATGAGACCACCTGATGATGAATGAACTCCACTCCCTTGCTAGTTTCAGTGCTTTGAGACTGACAAAACGCAAAGCTGCTCCCACAACTCGTCTGCATCCTCTCCCTGTGCTAGAACAGTGAAACAAGACACTGGGATGTCTCTGGAATTGCAGTAAGATGCACTAACTTTGTTTCTGTCAAGTGTTTTCAGAGGGAACCCAGTGCTGAGCAGTGGGGAGAAGTCAATGTCCGTGTTGCATTTTCTCCTCTCGTTCCCTTCCAGGTTTCATAGTCTTCTTTTCTCTGCTTTTTTCAGTTATTGACCTTTTATTCTTCTCTAAGAACATTTTGAGAGGTGGAGACCAAAGCTGTGGACACCCTCCTTGAAGGGGAGTTTGGACTGTGTGACTGATGAGGTCCCTTCTGTCCTACAGTCCCGTACTGTTCTCTAGCACTGCAGGGCTGTTCTCTCTCTGTGTTTTGCTGCTGTTAAAATGCTTCAGTGCCGACTGCAATAACCACTGCTGGTTCTGGGCTGCTGTGCTTTGGTGGTCTGGCAGCCCCAGCGCCCTGGGACAGGGCACCAGGGCAGCTGCAGGTGAGGGATGAAGGGCAGGACCTGCAGTGGTGAAGCAGTTCCTGCCCTTTGCAGGTCAGCTTTGTTGGGTTTTTGGGATGTGCCGTGATGTCATTAGCAGGGACACACAGGAGTGGGAGGGGTGGGTCAGAGGGCCCTTGTGGGCATTCTTGACATGGATTTCTGTAGAATTCCTCCTCAAGGGCTGGATGAATGCATAAATGGAAAATGAAAACGAAATGAGAAAACAAATGACAGTTACATGGAACTAATCCAAAAGGAAGCAATTGGGAAAGAAAAATTAAAAAAAAAACAAACTTGACTTGCTGCTTAAATGGTGATCCAGGCTCATATCAATGTCATGCAGCTGCTACTGATGTGGATGAAGAGGTTCCCCCTTCTTGTCATGAGTGTGAAACAGATAACTTGTATGTGCAGTCCATTCTGCCCACAATCAGCATTGTAGTAACTTATCCAGTTCCCAGACAGCTTCCTATCTGCCTCCTCTTTTGAAGATTGTCTTTCATTTCTTGAGTCATTTACTTACACTCTGGAAACATGGTTGATGCAGTTATTAAAATATGTATTCTGGTGCTTGCTGGGGTAAGAGTAGGCTTCTAACTGAAAAACATATAGTATCTTTGATCCTAGTTATGAAAAATAAAAATGAATCCATAAGAGTGGGGTTTTTTAGGGTAATATGGGCTTTACAGCTATGGAACCCATTTTAAGGTTAGAAGAAATACTATGAAAGTCCTCAAATACGAAATGTTAGGGTCTGGAAAAGGGAAGAGGGTTTTGGCACAGTGTATGAGCACAACTACATGCCAATCTCCAGGTGCCTCCTTCTGTCCCCACATCAGAGGTGATCTTCAAATGTTTGAGTCACTTGAATATTTTGAGGCTCGTCCTAATTATTTTGCTCTCATTCTCAAAACACTTGGTCCTGCTCAGTAGGATGAATATCACGATTACTAAATTAGAACTGTGTTTCACTATATCTGTGGAAAACATTATTTCCCATTGGGAAGTGAACTGCTGGAGCAGCCGTGAAGAGCAAGTTCCCCAGGCAAGGGCACTGCAGCCGAGGCCGTTGTGCCGTGGCTGTTCCTCCAAGCTGGAGCTGGGCCCTGCAGGACCCTGTCAGTGGTGATGGGGCTGGGCGCACAAGCTGGGGGTTGACCCAGTTTTCAGCCCTTCAGCCATTTTACAGTACTGCCATCAACTTTGTGTTACATTTTGCTGCTTAAAATTTACCCAAGTCAAAGTGAAAAAGCAATGGAGATCCGTTGAGGCATCTAAAGGAGAGGCAATGCTGGTACTTCCTTGTGCTTCCCTCAGTTATCCTCGAGTCTTTCTGGCAGTTCCCATCCTGGAGAAAGGCTGTGACTAGGCTTCCTAGGGGAAGGAGGAAGACTTCCCATGAGTTTGGTCAGATCTAATGTGCTGATTCAGACAGGTGAGACCTGGGGCAGATGGGTCTCATTTCTCTTCACACTGCAAAGACCAACATGTGAAGAAGTGGGGACTTAAAGGATATGTGTCTGTTTTCCTTCCTTTGTCATCTTTATTGAGAAGCAAAGAGGAATCCAGAGTGTTAATCTGAACCTCCCCGCTTCCACCACCCCAATGTGCACCACTGTGCTGGTCAGACCAGCTAAATTATCTTCTTATCCTTCCCTGTTGCTGTTCTCTTCTTTTCCTTGGGAGACTGAGATGTGCCTATTGTCAAGTTCATTCAGGCAAGACTGTAAAGAAATTATTTAAGAAAATAGTTTGAAAAAAGTTAATTTGGGTCAAGGAGGGATTAACTGAGGAAATTGTTTCTTTACATCCTTCTGCTAAGAAGTAAGCAAGGGAAGAGCTTGAAAATAAACCTTGTTGAGCCCATTTTTGGAGTTATTTTGTATGTGCTCTGTCCTTTTGGTAGCTGTCATTGCTTAAATCCATCTAACTTGATGGGGAAGGAAAGAGGTTCAGTTTGAGAGCCAATTCAAAGTGAAAAGATTTGGCCAGTGACATGATGAAAGGGATAAGTGTAGGTAGAATGGGATTAAACAGGAGTATTCTTGGTATTGAACACATGGCTCAGAGGCCTTTAATCTTGGCAGCCTTATTTGAAGCCAAATTTGTGTCCCTTTTGCATGAAAAAGGAAGAATAAAATTAATTTTAAAAATCAATGTGAAACTGAGCGAGATAGAAATTGTTTGATAGAATTGATAGGCACTTGTGAAGCCTCACTGCAAAACATCAGGAGCAGCATCAGGGAGCAGCTGCAGCAGGAGGGACACCTGGATTTGGAGGGGCTGGTCCGAAGGAGCCGTTCCTGGTGGCTGCAGCTCTGCCCAGGACAGACCTGGCTGCACCTCCTCCTGGTCCTCAGGCAGGGAGAGGCCTTGACAAACAGCCCTGGGTTGTTGCATTCCTGCTCCTCGTTTCCTCTGGGCTTTAAAACCTCGGCTTAAGAGTAGCCTGTGAAAGTGGAATTCCCTGGGCCCTCTGAAGTGTTGCAGTTCCTACCGTGAGCCTGTGTCCTGTATGCAGCACGGGACAGTGGCTGGTACTGCAGTGTGGCACAGTCACACTCCGTTGTGCAAAGCCAGCTGTCCTCACCACGCTGAGAGTGAGGGGGCAGCTCGAATTCTCTCACTTGGGGAGTAAACACAAGGGGGAAATTGAGGCACAAGGGCAAAACTGAGTAAGAAGTCAGTAGAAGAGCCAGAAACAGGGTATGCTAAGTCTGTGCATTATTTGTTTTTTAGGGTATGCTGCCAGTATTAATAACAAAAGAATTGGCTCAGTTTCCACACTTGGGCTATGAAATATGCATGTCTGTGCTCCTGCAATCAGGGGAGTGCTGTCCTCCGAGGAGGAGCGCTGCAGGTTAGCACTCTGACAGGGTCCTCGTGGCTGGCTGCTTCTCGGTGCCTGTCACCTTCTGTAGTCATCAAGTGGATAAAGGATTTTTGTCATGCTGCTTCATGAATGAAGCCTGGGCTCCTAAAGAGCGTAAGAATTAGCTCTGAAGTGTGCATTAACACAAAGCCGAGGATGTTGAAAATCATAAAAACTAAAATACACATTCACTCCATTTTCCCTTTCCCTTATCTTGACTCTGGGTGGGGACGGAGTCTGGGTTTAGTTTGTCATGGTTTTTTTTTCACCCTGGCTGCTGCTAAAATGCTTGGGACTCTGAAGAGCTACCAGCCCTTTGCTTTTAGCATCATTCAAAAACCTTCCGTTTAAGACCATTCTGATATCTTGGTGTTTTTTTCTTCATCGTCTTTTTTTAACTACTAAGGAAATTTGCATGAAAATGGAATCATTGTTTCTGAAGAGTTCCATCTGCTCCTGCTGCTTATTCTGGAGCTGAAGTCATAATCCTCCATTTGTGAAATTTCCCATTGAAGAGATTTTTGGCTTGTTATAGTTTCAGCACAAAATTTCAGAACAGAGGATATATAGATGCTTCACCTAGGAAAAAAAATTAAAAAGAAAAGGCCTGGAGATGACATCAGAAATGCCAGTGCATCTGCAGTCAATACACTGTAATTCCACAGGAACTGAGGGAGTAGCAAATAGTACATGAGGTGTGTGGGGCTTGGGGTGGGAAAATGCACTTCCTCACAGCGTCAGAGCTTTGGCTGGGGGTAATGAAGGAATTGTAGTTTTCTGGGTGGCTCATTAAATAGGATTCCTTTTGGTGGAAGTGAAAGAGCAGGAATGGTTCAGGGCAGCAGGAATGCTCAGAGCAGCCAGAAACGAGCAAAGTCCCTTGAAAAGAGCTTTGGCCAGAATGGAACTGCCAGGCTTCTCCCAGGGAGGTTCCGTGGGATGGATATTCTTGCAGCCACTCTCACAGCCCTGTATCTGCTTCCGAGGAATATTCTGTGAACGAGAAGAGGATTTTTGTTGTTGCTCTAATTCCTTCTCTTCCTATGTTTACTTACACTTGTGTGCAATGCTGTGCCTGTGTGTGCCTGCGTGTAAAGGCCGGGCACATGCAGTCGGAGCAGTGGGGAACGGAGAATCCCGTGGGAAGGGGGGTGACACTTGTCCTGCTCGGACCACTGTCGCTATGCAGAAATGCTGCGGGAAACTGGGTCAGGGCGAGCGGCGCTGGCAGCGGCCGCGGGGCTGCGGCTGCTCCGGCCGGGATGGGCAGGGATGGGCAGGGATGGCGTGCGGAGCTCCCTCCGCCTGCCCCCAGAGATCTTCCAGGAGAACCAGTGACCTCCTTTTGCATCCTCGTGTACGGGATTGTTTCCCGCACCACGTGCGGTGTTTGTGAAGAACGTTGCATATGTATGAACAGGGCTGTGCTTAAAGTAGGTAATACATAGTTCTGCTCGGGAAAAGCAATTCATCTGCAGCATTTGGCTTTTTCTCTGTTAATTAGATCGTGGTGTGCACGTGTGCCCCTGCGTGCAGCGCCTGTGCTGGGAGCTGCCCCGTTAACCCTTCCCGGGGTCGGCAGTTTCCAGGAGGGCTCTCCTCCATCACTGCGGGCTAAGTTCACACATCCCTCCTGCTCGTCTGCATTATCCCCTTCCCCGTGTGGTGTCTGTCACGGTGCATTCCTCCTTCTCCCGAGCCGTGCCACGTGCACACAGCTCCGGAACTCCAGCAGGGGTTGGGTCATAGAACCGTGGAACAGCTTGGCTTGGAATGGACCTTGATGACCATGTGGCTCCAGCCCCGTTGCCGTGGGCAGGGATGCCACTCACCACACATGGCCGAGGGGTCGTGAGGACCTGTCCCACTGAGCCTGGTCCCCCAGCCAGTCACTCCCTGGGCTGCTCTGCACATCCCTCCCTGGCTTGTTCTCACTTCTCCCTGTCTGTTGGCTGCTGAACTCTCCCCCTTTGTAAAATATCTGAATGTACTGTCCCTTCTTAGGAATTGACTCCTGGAGATGTCAGTCCACAGCTCTGTCTGCAGCTCAAGCATAACCATTAGCAGCTATTGAACTTTATATACAAATCAGAGGTATAATTTACCTCTTTAGGGGCAAAGGATGGCTGATACCAACATACCAGCTTTGAGTGCAGCCCTGCTCTGTGAGCTCCACAGGAAATACACTTAGCTAAACACAGTTGTAATTACATGCAGCTTCCAACCTCTGTTTTCCTGCTGTTCTGTGCCACAGTAGTGCTCAAGTACCAGGATTTAGGAAAGCCTGACCATCTACACCTCATCCCCATCAACATTCCTTCCTTGTTGCCAGCTGCTTTATCTCCTTGGTCTTCTCTCTTATCTGTCTCTGGCCTTCAGAGCCTTTTAAAGAAATAATTTCAGTCTGCTGGTCAGGTTAAAGCCTGGTCTCTTGTGCAGGTGAGGCACGGCTCAGCTGTTCCATGGGTCCAGGTTCGACTGGGAGAGCCCTCCCTGCCCTGCCTAAAGTCCAGCTTCCAGAGGCTCCCTTGGAATCCACAGTTTTTTACCATCAAACTCCTCAGTGCTGTCTCTGCCATGGTGCCTTCCAGAGGCTTGTCTGGAGCTGGGGGAAGATACTGGGGAAGGCACCAAGCTCCTGGCCCAAGGCACAGCTCTTGTGCTGACAGCCATGGACCTTGACATCCCAAAAATTCATTAGTTGGACACAGATTGTGATAGTAGATACTGGCAGAGGATAATGGACTGTATTCTGTTGGATATTGAATGCTTTCAGAAGAGACACTAGTACTGGGCTTCAAGGATAAAGAAATACTGGCAAATTCATACCTACATATTGTTCTGAGAAATGTAACATCACTTCTTCAAGGGGAAAAGCCTATGCTGAAGTTGGTTATCAGTTTTGGTACCTTCAATTTTGGGGAAGGGTCCCTTTCACTTATCTGGCAACTGCAGGAAAACAGGCATTTTTCAGATCTGTCAGGTCAGTTTGTCTTTGTTTTGTGCTGCAGGTGAGGCTGTGTCACAGGCTGGTCTGGGTTCTGCTGTCTGGCCTCCAGAGCTGCCCACAGAGCTGTGTGAGCTGCAGTAGAGTGTACACATCCTTCCAAACGTAGCTGTTTGTGTTACTGCAGCACATAATTCCTTTGTTTTTTCTTTTTAAATTAATTTCATGCTTTATTTCTGTGTGCAGAAACACAGAGACTCACATATATGACCTGAGCACAAATTCTGCACAGCTACAGCAAAGTTTCAAATGAGACTAGAAATTACATGTAGCTCTGTGATTTAATTTTCTCTGACATATTGAGTCTATGTTTTAGCCTACAGAACTCCACAGCTGTGCCCTAATTCTCTTTTCCTTGTGATCTCAACATCGCTGCCTTTTAAGGCATTGCTATTCTTGGATCTCAGCAGGACACCATGTTAGACTGTCACCCTGCTCGCTGTATTGCCAGTGCAGAAAGCAGCTTCTCCCTGGACTTGCAGAGAATATGTGCAAGCAGGCTTTGGGGCAATTTAGTGGGTTGGTGAGACTAGATCAGAGTGCTTTATATCCTACATGATAGCGTGTATTGAGGTGAGGGTGTATGAGTCCCTCTGTGATTGCTGTCTCAGGGCATAAGGAAAATGTTTATATTTTGTTACAAATGACAGGCAATAATGTAATTAGTCTTTGGTAAGACACACAGGAAAAGCTGGATGTCTTTTGCTTTAAAGAAGAGGGTCACTGCCCTGTAGGTATTTATGTTCTGTTTTGTTAAGTGACATTCATATCTCTAGAACTCGTAAGTCTAATTCCTGATTTAACCGAATATTGAGTGTGTATAACCCCGGTGTGGCCCTTATCTTACATCTTCTATTTGCTCCTATAGATGTAGTGCAAGTGCAGTTTGCTAAATTTGGTGTAGGAACTTGCTCAGTGTGATTTGGGCTGTTCTGACACAGTGTGGCACTCACTGTGAAATCCGTGGATCTGAGCATCCAGGGTGTCTCCTGTGAGTAGCAGGGGCTGCTTTCAGGAGTACGTGTACTGCAAAGTCATCACAACACAGCACAAAGTGCCCCGGAGTTTCTGCTGCTAAGATGCCTGGTGGCGAGCACTGGAAGTTTTCTATTTGCCTTCTTTTCAAGATGTATGATAAAAATCCTAATGCAGATTTTAATTTTTAACTTCTAAAAAAACCGCATGGGATTATCTTGGGTGAGCAACACGAACATATCATGCCATTGGAATGTCAAAAATTTAATGCAGAAATCCAGGCGCTGTTGTTGGGGCAGATCATTATAATTTGAAATCTGAATCTTAGATGTTTCCTCTCAAACCCTCTCACATTCCTTGCAGCACCTCATGTTGTGGAGGATCCCTCTGGCTAAACCCGCTGTGCTGCCTTGGGGAGGATTTAGGGCCATGCTCAGCAGCCAGCAAGGCTGCAGAGAGCGGCTCTGTCTGTCTGTCTGTCCTGCACACACAGACATGCTGTGAGTGGGGCCTCAGCTGCACCTCGGCCCCCAGAGCACGCGGGAGAATCTGTTTGGTTTAGCTAATCTGCCATTTTCACATTCCCAACGCTGGGAAAACCAGGGCAGTGTGGGGGTTCATGGAGTCCCAGTGTTTCTGTGGAGCTGCAGCGGGAGCTGCAGTGAGGACGTTTCCCGCAGGGAGCAGCTCAGGACAGGCTTAATGAGGGGAAATCAACCCCCCTAATTCGGGGGCCATGTCCCTGGGCAGTCATGGGGAGAGGTGGATTCCTCTAGCAGGCAATTTAGAGGCATCTGTTAAGAACTAATCACGGTCCTAACTTGAGTCTCCTCTGAGCACGAGGTTCCTGCACAAGGAATTAAGACCTGATTTCTGCCGGCAGCTGCTCGGGAGCTGGCTGGGAGGAGATGCTGTTCTGTGCCACTGTACACAGGAACTTGGAGCCTCTTCACTCACGAGGCATGAAATGTGGGAATCTCTATGGCCTTGGTTCAGGTGTCTGTTGCTTTTGGTCCCCTAAATCCTCACTGTTTCAGCAATTCCTGTGGGCATGACCTGCTCCTGCTATTGGATATCCTGCAAAAAAACATCACTGAAAAACCCTTCCATCAGCTGTGCTTCAGCACAGCATCATCTCACACTCCTGCTTTTCCAGCAGACTGCCCTGATCGTGCAGCCACAGGTCCCTTCTCTGCTTAGATGCCTTAATGAGGCCGAGGTTTGTGGTCAGGGCTGCTGACGGGAAAGAGAAAGGGGAAAATAAAAATGAGCATAGGGAAGTGTTGTGTGAAGAGCTTTCCACAGCATTCATGGGATTTAATGTCCTGGGGACACAGAGGAATTCAAAGGAATAAAATCTCTATGACAAATAATAGAATTGTTGTATTGCATTTAATGTATTTTAATTGACTCTGGTTTTGTCCCCCGTTGGTTTTATAGTGCTGTCATCTGGAAGACAAAGTGTAGAGCTGTGCTTTCCCAGCAGAGCTGTGCCAGTGTCTGCACTGATTGGATCTAGAAGGCCAGACTTGGTGTGAGCTGGATAATTACCCTGTAAATGAACCAGAGCAAATGTAGGTTTGAGGAATTTCTTTAAATGTGAGTAAAATATTGACTAGATACCGATTAAGTGAGCACGAGGCTGGATCATGTGGAAAATAGCATGTAAAGATGTGGTTAGACTGTATTGTGAGACATATGTACATTGGGATCAACTTGATAACCAAAAAATTAGCTCCACCATGTGGAAAAGTTCCTGACTCCAAAGCAGATACTTGGCACAGAGCAGATCCTCCTCTGCTTCAGCTGGGGAAGTAGCTGGTAATTAGAGGCTCATCTTCTGTGAATCACCACAAAAGAAAATGAGGGCACAGTTTTTGAATGGGCTTGATGAAAACAGAGGGATATTGGGATTAGAGATTCATGGTTTCTTCTCTGGGTTTGAAGAAGAGTATGATTTGTCATGGGCTGCATTGTCGGTGCACCCTGCCTGATCCTCTTCCTGTCTGCTCAGTTCATCTTGAGGTTGCTTGGGTTCTCTTGTGCAGGATGACCACTTTGCTCAGTTTCTCCTGCTTTCCTCCCCCTTTGTGAATTTAAGGGAAATTCCTCAGTACACAGAAGACCCCGTTTATCTTTGAGCAGCTTCCTTATGTAGAACAGTTTTATGACTATAGGAATTTCGTCCTGAAAATGTGCTGCAGTCCTGGGGGCTTGTGTTATGAGCAGCCAGTTGTAGCTGTTACCACTATGCAGTAGCTTTCCTCCTCAAGTACATTGTCGTATTACCATAGATTAAAATATTTGATTTACAAAATGTCACTGCCTGATACTCCAGCGGTATCATATAAGGCACATCACAATAGATACCAAGTTTAAAGATTGTTTTAAATGGCTTTAATACAGACAGAGGTCAGAGAAGGCAAGACAACAGCAGAAGAGGCTATGTCAAAAAGTAATTAGAGCAGGACAAATGGATTGTGCAGGCATGTCGAAGGCTGTTATTTCTGTAGGCAGTGAGTAGGAAAGGTGTTAATGTAATGTGACAGATCTGGAGCAAAAATGAGGGTGCAGGGAAAACAAATAGGAGCTGACCAATGGAATGGTTTAAATTATGAGGTTTGCTTTAACATAATTTGATTACACATGAAAGAAATGTTTAGTGTAGTTTCTTTGAAAACCTAATTGTCTTAAATACTGCATGTTCGATTCAATCTTTACACCCAAAGCAGCAGCCCCCGTGCTGGGGCAGCCTCGCTCCCTGTCAGGAATAGGCATGGGAATACTTTGCCCTGTGTGACTTCACAAATGAGAGGAGGATGGAAGATTTTTTTTCCCCCCTAGTGTTTGTCTAATAAAATTGGCTCTTTGCAGTCATGTACATCTTAATTTGGAACCTCGTGCTAACTGGGGTGGGTGGTATCTGGGCCTGGGAGCTGCTGGTACAGGTGATGTATAAATTATCCAGTTTATCAGAAGGCAAGGATGAGGATCAGGTTTAGCAGGAGGAAGACAGGGAGGTAACATGTATTTTTTCAGAATTCAGCTCATGCCCTGTTCAGAATTGGAACCAATATTGGTAGGAGGGGGGAGCAGTGCAGAAATGCTGCAGATTTCCAGGCTGCTCCAAAGGACTGAACAGGATACAAAGAACTTCCTGAGCCCCGTTCTGCTCTGCAGAGTTGTGCTGAAATCACACAACCTGCTGTCCACACAGAGATTCGACCTTGCAGCCAGGACAACTTGTGTAGCTCACGGGGACATTTTCCTCACATCTGCAATAGCAGAAATTTAAAATGATGAAAGCATTTTTCTAGAGGAGCACCCTCTGCAGCTTTGAGCTGGGCACTTCACACTGTGGCTGGACAGTGAAAGGGGATGCAGAGCTCATGACAAATTATGGGCCCTTATCCCCCTAAAGCAGGGCCAAGTGTGTCACTCATCCCTGCTGGTTGCCTTTCCTTGCTGCTTTGACCCTCTAGAAAGGAAGTTGAATTTACACAAGGATTTTTTGAGTATGGAGATTTCTCCTGCTCTGTTGTCCCATGCCAGTGCCATTTTCTGTTTCCTCAATTGCCCTTGCCTTTCTAATAAATATATTTTCCATAGATTTTGACATTTCACAATTTAAGCTTGAATTAATCTTAAGAAGCAATTTTTGTTTATAGGTGATTGTAGATGGTAAATCATTCAGTTTCCAAGCTGTGTTGGCAGGAAGTTCTTACAGAAGCTGGGAGTTTGGGTGATGTGGGTTTTTTCAGTGGAATATGCTGTCTTCTGCATAGATGTATTGTTGGCTAGTTACATGGGTACAAAGGAGAAGTCTGGCAGTATTGTCAAGGTATACCAGATAGTTCCTCCATAATTCTAATCCCATTTTTGTCAATTTTGGAAGGACATTTCAGGTCAGTTTTTCCTTTTCTTGTAAAAAAGGAAAATACGATGACAAACCTCAGCAAGTTAAATTGAATACTCAAAGATGATTGGGGGTGGAAAGGGACATTTTAAATAGCTACTCCTACTGACAGAACAGCTAATTAAACCCGACGTGCCATCCAGCTCGTGAGCGGGACCCTTTAGTGCGGCACCCTGGGAGGGGAGGATGCTGCGGAGCTGCTCGGGGCAGCGCCGGGGCCGGAGCTGGCACCGTGCGAGGACAACAAAAGCTGGTGCTGAAACCGGGTCCGCATCGGTGCTGTGCTCGCTCCTGCGGCTGAGGCGGCCCTGGCAGAGCTGGCTGTGACTCTGGGGCTGTCCCGGGCGGGGCTGAGCTCTCTGTGCGTGCCCGGCCCCGCTTGCTGTGTCCTCGGTCGGGTGCTGCCCTCTCCCGTCCAGCGCCGGCCGCACGGACCCGCGGGGACTCTGCACCAGGGCCCGTCCCCTGAGCCCACAGGAACCCTGCAGCGTGGCACATGTTAAACTTGCTGTAAAGCCCGAGGATGCGGATCCGTGGATGTTTTCTCTCTTCCCAGGGAATTCGGGCGTTGCTCTGTGCCTGGTGACAGCCTTGCACATCAGCGATGCTCAGCCTGTTCTCGGCATCACGGCCACATCCCGTGCGTCTCTCTGTGCTGTCACGGTGTGCCGCCTCCCCGTCCCTCTGCCGAGTCTCAGCGGTGTGTGAGGCATTGAGCAGCCAGGATGTTCCCAAACGGGACTTTCCCCAACACCTAATGATCCAAAGAAGCTCCCAAGCCGCTGCAGTCGCAGCAATGTGTTGACTGCAGTTGTAATTCTGAAGGTTTTTTCTTCTTTGTTTTGCCATCTGCCCTGAAATTTGAGGAAATCTCCTCACTGTTTGTTTGGTTTTCCCTGGGCATACAAAAAATTGCTGCTCACTACCAAGTTGGAATTTGTCCCAGCCCAAGGACTTCTCCGTGTTTTCCAGTACGATCTGATGCTGTGTGACCTGATTTGGTTACTGGGAGTTACAGGAGATGCGCTCTCAGAATGGATGGAGTCATCCCATAGGAAGGGAGTGGAGCTCGATTGCCTCCTCATAGAAATGTAAAGCTTCTCCCTTTGCAATTCCCCTTTCTTTTACTTTTCCACTAAGGCAGTAAAACCATATACTTCCCATGCCTACAATCCCATTTGTTTTCCTTTTTCCCTCTGAAGATGACCTCTCTGAGGAGCCCTTAACCTCCCCCCTGCCTTTTCCTCTGTTACACAGAGCTGCTCTCTGCTGTTTGTCCCCCACGAAGCGAGGTGCAATGAAACTCTTCTTGTAACCTCTCAGTTGACTGGGACAGCAAATTTGGTAGCCAAGCAGATAAAAATATAAATAAACAGATAAAACCAGAAATTGGTAGAAGGATTCAATTTACACAACGACCTATCAAACTAGTAAGCAGGAGAAAATTGCTTAATTTTATGTGCACCAAGAGACCACCTTCACTAAAATTATTAACATCACGCTCCTGGTGTGTTTAATGCCAGGGAGGAGAGAAATTACCTGATTTGTTGTTAAACCATTATCTCAGAACAGCTCAGACATCAGGTGGATGTTTACTATCATTCCTTGCAGTTCCTTCCATAGCTCCTCTAAGCAATTTTATATTAATTATTGAAAGTTTTCTCTGAAACAGCTGCATACATAGTGAGCGCAATAGATCTTTTGGGGAAAGTACACGCTATGTTTACTTCCAACCAGTTCTCTCACTGCAGTGCCTGAAAGCTGTAAGGTCCACAGTACCGAGGCTGCTGAAATGTGTTAATCTGAATTTGTTCATTTATTCAGCTACATTTGCAGAGCAGATTGGTTCTGGGTCTCGTTCCCCAGGTTCCTGTGCCTGCCGACCCGCATGGGCTCAGGCTCTGCACAGCAGAGGTGCTGCCAGCAGCACCGTTGTTGCTAAAATGAAAAATAAGCCAGGAGTCGGGTATTTCCTTAGGAGCTGTTGGTTGCTTGAAATCAGATCCCCTTCAGTGCTGCAGTTTGGTCCGTGGCCAGCTCAGTGATGGGGGGGCAGCCCTGGGTTTGTCACCTTCAGCACGGAGATGTGCTGGGTTTTGTTATCCTCAGCCCGGACTTTGTTCCTGCCACAAAGGGGCTGATGGCTCAGACTGCGGGGACACAACAGAGCCCCGATTGTCATGAAAATGGGCAAAACCTCGATGGAGCACGGGGAATTATGAAACTGTGGCCGTGGGTGGGAGAGCAAGAGCTCAGGGAAGGGCTGCCCCTGTCCTGGGGCCACGCAGCTCTGCCAACCCTGCTCTGCCCAAATTTGGGGTTTTCATCAAAGTTTTTGGGATTGGCTGCAGCAAGTGATGGTATCAGCAGAGAGTGTCCCGGGGGGAGCTGTGCTGGCCTGGCCTGGCACTGTTCAATCCATTTTGGCTGGCTCATGACACCAGTTCATCTCTGTATTTCTGAAAAAGTTACATCTTTTGAGAATTCCTTCTCTTTGGAATGGTGGGCTCATGGCACATGACCAGGGAGCAGCTGGGGAGAGGGGCAGTACCTGCTCTTGCTTACTGTGCTTGTCCCTTAGGGCTTTAACATCGGGACAAGAAGTCCCTTGCAGGCAGCAGTGCCACTTGCCCACTTGTTGGCAATGCTTTTGGCTTTTACTGTTATTAGCTGGTGTCATTCTAAGATCTTAGATATTGGTTACAGTAGCATCAGGTTTTTCTGTCTAGGGTGGGAATTGGCTGATACAGGCTAAAATAAGAACCAGCTACTTTCTTTTTCTTTTGCCCAGACTTGCTGCAAGGCTGTTTGGGCAGACAACAGAACTCATTTTTCCTGTCTCTTTGCCTGCCCTCTGCCCATTCCCAGTAGGCCTATGATTTTACAGAATAGTTTTGGATCTCTGTAATTATTTTCTGCCCTTAAGGATTTATTATGGATAAACCGACATGTATATTTAATGGGAGTTTTTAATAATTTGGAAAAATTGGGTTGTTCGGGCAACCAATAATGATAACCTGGTTATCATTATTCCCAGCCAGGTTTTGTCTATAACTGCAGTTTCAGAATTAGGAGGAGGGAGGTTTTGGGTTTGTTTTGGGGGTTTTTTTGGTGTGTCTGTGTTTTGGGTCTGAACAGCAGTTGTGGGGGCAACTTTGTGTTATCTCGAGATTAAGTTGCTTTATTTCAGCCTGCTGTGTCCACACCACACTGCGGCTTTACAAAATAAGCACTCTGCATTCTGGTCACACTTACCCAAGGGGTGCCGGGAGCCAGCAAAGGGCTGGCATGGGATGAAGAATGTGGAGCTCTGGGAGCAGCACAATTGCAAACAGCTGTGTCAATAGTGCAGCCAGGGCTGGGTTACCTTGGCCATGCGCTGCAAGGGCAGCGGCACCGCTCCTCACCCAGCCCAGCTTTGGTGACTGCCGTGCTGAAAAAGGGGAGGTCAGTCCCACAAGGGTCTCGCAGACTGACACAGAACTGCACAGATTTACAGCAAAGCTGTGCAGGGTGGGCCTGTGACAGTTTGCTCCTGCAAATGCACCTGCTGTGCAGAAATGCTGGGTTAAAAACAGGATTATGAGTAATCACAGAAGGATTGGGTTTGGGATTGGTGGTCGGATCCCCTGCCCAAGCAGGGTCAGCTGGAGCAGGGTGCCAGGGCTGCCAGGAGGACACCACACCCGCATGCACACGAGGTTGCTTACATTGCTGGATGTCACCAGAAAGCAATAAAATTTCAGGCTTGGGATGGAGTGAAATGTGACCTCTTTTGTTGCCTCTGTGCCTTGTTTGTTCTAAGCCAGCCATTTCTCAGAGTGCAGCTGGGTGCTGCAGTCCTTAGGATGAGGAACAGAAGCAAACTGTGGCTTTTGAGCAGAGCCAGTTTTGAGACATCCAGACATCTGGAGGACAGGTTGGAGTGAGCATCAGCAGAAATGCTCCTGAGCCTTCCCTCAAATGCTGTGGTGTGGTGAGCCTTGGTTTGGGCTGGTCAAACACAGCTGAGCACCAGGACAGTTTATTGGGCACTAATGACACATGGACTGCACTGTAGCCCATGCTGAGTTCATCCCAGGAGGAGGATAAAGGGGCAGAAGAGCTTCATGAAAATATTTTCTGGTGTAGACATGTGTCTGTGAGTGATGTGTGCTGCCAGCCTGTGTCTGTACTGCTTTTCACTGATGATTAAAACTAAACATGAGGTTTTAGCCGATACTTGTTATCAGTTTAAAGACACAATTTTCATAGAATCATAAAACCTCAGAATGATTTGGGTTGGAAACGACCTTAAAGCTCATCTTGTTCCACATCCTTCTGTGGGCAGTGACACCTTCCAGTGGATCAGGTTGCTCCAAGCCTTGTTCAGCCTCACCTTGAACACGCCCAGGGATGGGGCAGCCACAGCTGCTCTGGGCAACTTTTATTTTCAAACTGGGCGTCCCTGGATTTTGTTGATGTTTGTGTCGGTGGTACCTGTTTCATACCACAACGAACAGCTCTCTCAGCTTCCCTGGCAAGTTGGTGGAAGGCCTGTGCAAAGTGGTGGCCAGTGGTGATGGCTGGTGGCCAGTGGCCACTGTTTGGTGGTGATGGCCAGTGTCTGATGCCTCGTGGCTGCTGCCCAGGCTGTGCCTCATGGCAGGGGCAGCGATGAGTCAGTCAGTCAGTCAGTTGGTCGGATGGTCGGTCGCTTGGTCGGTCAGTCTGTCAGTCGGTCAGTCGGTCTGTCGGTCTGTCGGTCTGTCTGTCGGTCTGTCGGTCGGCCTCAGCTGGTCCCTCGGTCGGTCGGTCGGTCGGTCGGTCGGGCGGTCTCAGCCGGCCCCTCGGCGGGCCGGTGCGGCGGGG
>VZTR01032477.1:1222881-1254227 GCA_013400775.1 Chaetops frenatus | reverse complement strand
AGAAATAAAAAAAAAAAAAAAAAAAAAAAAAAAAAAAAAAAAAAAAAAAAAAGAGGGCATTAGTTTGTTTTATGGCTTAATTTGTTTATATTTTAAACTTCCTAATCCCTCCGACCATCTGGAGGAGCTTTTTTTAGTATCGTTAATTATGGATAGTATCGGGGTCACGGAGGCGCTCGGTAGCGCCCGCCCTCCCTCCCGGGACCGGTGCTGCCCGCCCTGGTATTTGCAGCCTTTTTTCCCCTATGTGACTGAAGACAGCGGTAAAGCTCACCTTCAGACTAAGGATGAAATATTTCAGGAGAGAACATTGCGTATTTGGTAACACACGGTGGAGAAATCACTGTTTCAGTCGTGCCCGGGCCCTGCTCCCGCAGCCCGCACTGCTGGGGGTGGGGTTAGTTTCAGATTTTCTTAATTCAGCATCATTCTCAGTGGTTACACATCTAGACAGCTTCAATAGGGCCAAGAGAATAGGTTTTAGGGCAGGTAAGTCAGGTCTTCATCTTACCGCTTTGTTAATGTATCCATTTAAATGAAAAAAACCGAACTACTCTAACCCAGTCATTAATTCAGAGCGTCCGGCCGCGCCGGAGCGAGGGCAGGGACCGCGCACGGAGCTTTATTTTGCTAAAATTGGATCAGCGAAAGTTGATCACTTGTGAGAGCGCTTAAACTCGGAGTCGGTCTGCGAGCATGGGCAGCGCGACCGAGACCCTCGTGCCTGTCCCCAGCTGCAGTCCCGGCCATCGGGCACATTTTGGTGTGCGGGCTTTTGTTCCAAACTCTTTGTGCAACAGCTGGCTGGAGTGAAGGATCCGTCCTCTCCCCGTCCCGCACAATGGAGCGGGGCGAGGGTCCCGCAGCGCCCCGTGTCCTTCAGTAGCTCCCGCCCGCCGGGACGGGGGGTCCGTGGGGCACGGGGCTGGTATCGGGGTGAGGCAGCGGCGGGGCCGGGGCTCCCCTGCCCAGGAGAAGCTGCATTTCACAGATGAGTTTTTGATATTCAAATGGAGATGTGTCCCAGGCTGGGCAAGGGTGATGGATTTCATCAACTGCACGCTCTTGATTTATACCGAGCCGAAAAAAGAGCAGCTGATAATTTCTGGGGGCTTTTTTTATGGGTGTTTTCTTTCGATTGAACTCTACTTGGGCAGAAACAGAATCAGGGTGGAATAAGAGTGAGTTTGAGATTTCCTTGCTGGAAGGGGAGAGCAGAGTGAGATGCAGCGGCCGTTCCTCTAGTGCAGCATTTCTCCTCTTTTCTTTCCAGTGCTCACTAGCTGCTTTTTAAAATGAGGCTCTCTGTGAGTAGAACAGAGAATAAGGTTGCAGTCTGCCTCTTTCTTTCCCCTCCTCTGTTTTGTTTTTGTGGTTGTGGGTTTTTTTGGTTGTTCCCCCCCCCCCCCCTTTTTTTTTTTTTTTTTTACAGGAGGCTTGTCCATTTAAATTAACCTTTCTCCCAGCTGGGCACACAAATGTTTTTGTTTTAGTTCACAGAGGGTTAATTCTATTCAGCTCTCACCATGGCCGGCCTGATCCAGGGCAGCACAATCTGCTCTTTGAGCCGGGCTGGGCAGGCAGGACGCGGTGCCTTCGCCCGCCTCCAGCGTGGGGCTGGGACCCCCATCTGCAGGGTCGATGGGGACCCCCATCTGCAGGAGCGGGACGCACCGGCCCTTTGTGCGCCCGGCCACGGGCTCTGCCGCCGAGCTTGCTGCCGTCCTGAGCAGGGGCCAGCGCACAGAAAATTTAATCCCTGTGTTCATCGATTATAAGTTAAAAAAAAAAAAAAAAAGGCCCCTGAAGCAAAGGCGCCTGGTTTGGGGGTGGGCTTGTTTGGACAATGCAACGCTCCACAGTGAGGGGGGAGTTCCTCCAGTTCTGCGGCTTGAATTTCGCAAGATGGTTTTCTTGAAACTAGAAAGTGACAATGAAAAACATCATTAGGAAAAATAAAGGGAAAAAGAAAGCCCAACACGTTTGTTTGTGTTCAAGACATCACCAGAGGCGAGAGGAGAGTGAGATTGGGATTTAAGTAACACATGTGTGAGATCTCCCCCTCGGCTCCCCTCCCCAAACAGCTGGTATTTAGCAGCTTGAGGTTTAAACCCAGCTAAAGGGTGCTGCAGGGGGCTGAGATAGGGTCAGTTAATCAAGAGGCAAATAACTGGCACACAGCTGAAAAGATGTTAAATATATTAATGAATTGCAGTGCTGAATGTTGCCTGATTTTTTTTTTTTTCAGCTAGAAAAGCATTTCTTAGCTGTAAATTCACGCTCTGTTGTATAAATGGGAAGTTTTGCCAGCAGCAGCTTTCTGTCTTCTCCCTCGCTTTCCAGCCAGGCCAAACCCCAGCACCGTCTGCCCTGGGGTTTGGGTGAGGGGTTGTGCCTTCATTTTTGGCCTTACTTTTGGAAATAAAGTCTTTGTTTCTCTTCCATCGCAAAGCACCGATATGGAACATCCCCCAAGCCAGCTGCACCCATGTGCCATCAGATTTCCGAGGTAAATCTTGCAGGGAACTGTAGTTGCTGTAGAGTTTTCAGCTGGGTCTCCAGGGGTGGGTGTGAGCCCCTGGCAGCCTGGGACCTGCAGATGCAGCTGGCACCTGGTCCCTTCCCGGAATGCAGAGGTGCCACTCCCCTGCCCCCAGCACCCACGGCCCCACGGGCATCTGCTCGGGCTGTTTGTGCACAGGAGTGGCACAGGTGGGAGCAGTGACAGGGATGTGCTGGGTGTGTGTCCTTGTGCTTTAATTTACTTGCTGTGCATTTTAGAATCTTGTTCACGTGCCGTAGTGCTTTCTGTACGGGTCTTTGCTGTGTGTTTCAGCAGGATTTTAAGGTACTTCCTTTTGGAAATTCATAGGAATTTTCTTTAAAAATTTATCGAGACTGCTCATTTTGCTGAGGGGAAAAGCCAGTTTCTTGAAAAATTAAATGTATTGCTTTTACTGTTTGTCTCATAAAACATAGATGAGGATAGATTTTTTCTCTTTTTCACTCCATCTTCTGTGATTTTTGTGTAACATCATCATATTCTTGGAGAATTTACATTGTATGTGGTATGAAACCTACCATGACCTCTGAAAACAATACATCCTTTAATGTGGCTTCGGGGAGGGGCTAGCGAGGGAGTAGCCATAAAAATCTTCAGGGTTCAAGATGAGGTTGAGATTTTTGTGAGTGCTTTTGTCGTAGCAGCAACTGTTTGATTTAGTGGCCCCTGCTACAATGAGTTGGGAGAACAAAGCCAGAATATCCCATGTATGAGTTTGTTAAATGTAAGACCCATCAGGAAAACTGGGGAGAAGGGCAGGGGGAGGCTTCCTCAGCTCTCTCTCTCTCTCTCTGAAATAAAACAGGTATTTGAAAAAAATTCTTATTAATTGCTTTGTGTCCTAATCTGTGTTTTCTTTTGTAGTTTTTGAAACCAGAGGAATCAGTGAGATGAGAGGTGACAGGGAGAAGGGAGGGCTTATTCACTTAAAAATTGCTGTTCTTGTTATGTGTTTTGATATTCTAGTGAAATTTCAATTTTGTGTAATGCAGCATGAAAACTGGCAATGGTCAGGAGCAGCGAACCCGTGGGCACAGGGGAGCATTGTAGGCCTGTCCATGGTCCCTGTAGGATTTTTTTAAAGATCTAAACCTCTAAGGCTTTCTGTAGGCCATAATTTTTGATCTCCCAGTTTTGTTTGCGCGAGGTTTGTGGGGAGCACGGACACCTCTGTGGTCCCCGGGGTCCGTGTCTTTGTTCATGGTGTGTGCTGCTGCTCAAATATTCGTCTGGAAACCCAAGAAGCAGCTTCTGCTGGAGGTGTGTGCAGTTCCTGCGGCCAGGGAGCCATTCACACCATCTCTCCCTTCCACTGGGGAGATGGGGATGGCAAGGGAAGGATTCTGACTCCTCCTCGCTTTAATCATCCGGGCTTCCCACATTGGCTGGGTGACGGCCCCATTCTTCCCACAACAAAAAAAGCTGTGCCTGGAAATGAGCCCTCATTGACACAGCCAGCCGGGCTGCTCTGCTGGGGAGGGGGCCCTGTGATGCAGCCCCGCGGCTGTGCTGTGGTGCTGGCACAATCCGGGCTGTCCTGTCCTGCCTTTGGCCGCGTGTGGGACCTGGCAGTGATTCCCGGGTCCTGCTCAGCCCACTCGCCGTGCCCAGCGGTGCTTCCAGCCGTTGCTGCTGACCCCGGGATCCCCTGGCACCCGGGATTTATGGCACTGCTGTGCGAGCAGGGGGGAGGGCCAGGGGTTAAGATGAGGCTGAGCTGAACCCTGCAGATAGAGGACTCCTCTGTCCTGGCTAATCCCCGGCCCCCTCCCCGCGTTTATCAGATTGCTGAAGGTGGAGATTATGCACTTGGTGACTACAAAGTCATGTTTAGCTGCCTCCCTTCAGAGATGCTCAGATAGCCCAGCTCCTGATACGTACCCACATTCCTTTGGGTTCAGCACATACCTGAGGTGGTCTGTCCTGTAAAACTGGGAATGTTTTAGTGCAAATCAGGAACTTTTCTTCAGTTAAAGTTTGTGTTTCCTTTGTTGATCCCTTTATTTTAATGTTTTGTAACAGTGAAATCTGCAGAACAGTGCAAATGTGCATGCTGTGCAAAGCAAACCTTTTAGAGATTAACACAGATTGGTTCTGGTTTCTACTGGGTTTAAGCTCTGGAGAAAGCTGCTTGTGAGTAGGAGCAGCTGTTTTAGATTTTTACTTGGCTTGTGTGACTGAAAACTGATTTAATTTCTGATCCTAATACATTTGGCTCATTCATTTCTCTTGCATTCACAGGTTCTGCAGTAGTAAGGAGCTTGTTTGTCAGCTTGCTTGGGCTTTATTGAGGCTGGAGAAGAGTTCACTGTGACTCCTTCCTCCTGCTGCTCCAAAAATCCATCCTGTAGATAAACAGAAAACTCCCTGGTCAAATCTAAATGAGGAAAGTCAGGCTTCCTGTTGTCATGCTGGAGTGAGTTTGACACAGCTCATCTTCACAAGCCAGTGCTGTCCAAAGGCTGGGGTTTTCTGAGGTCTGAATCCAAACGGGAGCATTGGGAGCACCCCAGGTGTGGTGTGGGTTTGTGCAGCTGTATGTCTGCCCAGGCTGGGCTCCCATGAAGGATGGTGAGCACGGGAAGGGGAAGCTGCTGTGCCCTGCTCTGTCCCCAGGCAGCCACAGAGAGCCGGTGCCCCCTCCCTGGTCCTGCCTTGTCCGTGGGTCTTTCTGCCCCTGTGGGCAACGGCACCAGCCTGCCTTCAGGCCAGCAAACACCAGAAACAACCTGGTTTAACCAGCATCCCTAGGAAAGGTGTGATGGAGTGAGCAGAGTGTTCCTTTTTCTTCTCAGTGCCTGGCTCAGCCAGAGTGATGTACTCATCTGGGAAATGCCTGTTGGACATTTGGGAAAGCAACCCCATGCAGATTTGTGTGTCCCTGAATGTACTTGAATAGCTCCCACCTTTGCAGTGCAGATCTATTTGCAGCTGTTGGGCTTTTAATGGGTTAAAACATGAGTTGGGGGCTGGAGGCAGCTTGGCCTGGCATGTGAGGGGTTAAACTGTTGGGCTGTGAAACATCTGCTACAGCAAAAGCTGCTGGTGCAACTTGCTGGCATTATTTTAAGTGCAGCTGAGTTGGTTGAAGCAAGGTTTAGGCCTCCCTATGCAGTATGAGGTGATGAGATTCTGTGTTAACTGCCTGGGTCTCTTCACCATCATTTATTTCTTCCTTTCTGTTTGACATCCCTGTCTGGAGATCTCACTGAGCCAAGCATCATCTCTGCTCTCTCTCTCAGGCAGTGTTAAAGTCTTAAAATACGGAATTTAATGTGACAGCTCCTGTTGCGGAGAGCCCTGCAATTTACATTTTTAGTCATCCAAAGGCCTTCCAAAGATTTGGAGAAGGATCAGTAAAATCACATCACTGTGGCTTAACTGAAGGATGGTTTCTGTAATCATGTTCTCTTGGGTTCTGAGAGGTGGCTTGTGCAGTGGGGCTTTTGAAGCCTGGAGGTGCCCCTGGAGTCTGTGAGATGTGACAAGATTTCATAGTCTCTGGTATCTGGCAGGTTTCTGTATTTGCACACCCTGCTCTGTGCAGATGAGATAGGACATTTTAGACCCCTTTTTTTCCCCACCAGAGTTTCTGTTCCTCTCTGCTAAGACATGCAGGAAACTCAGTGGAGGCTGCTGGGGAGAGCTCCGGGGGCCCTGCCTGGCAGTGGGGAAGGGAAGATGGAGCTGCCCCTGCAGTGCTGTGGGATGGACCCTCACGGGCTGGCAGTGGCTGCCCCTCACTCAGACCGACCTGACAGAAATGCCAGGGCCCTCCTCGGAGTCAAAGCTTCTCCTCTTGCCTTGCAGATGAGCGGGTGGATCAGCGAACCTGCCTGATCTGCGGGGACAGGGCCACGGGGCTGCACTATGGGATCATCTCCTGCGAGGGCTGCAAGGGGTTCTTCAAGAGGAGCATCTGCAACAAGCGGGTGTACAGGTGCAGCCGGGACAAGAACTGCGTCATGTCCCGCAAGCAGCGCAACAGGTGCCAGTACTGCCGGCTGCTCAAATGCCTGCAGATGGGCATGAACCGCAAAGGTAAGGGGCACGGGGGGCACGGGGCAGGGACAGTGCTGCCAGCGGGGCCGCCCTTCTTCCCTGCGCTGCCCATCCCTCCGCTGCCAGCTTTCTTGTGTTGCAATTCTGCCTCTAAAACTCCCAGGAAAAAAAAACCCCAAAAAAGCGAAACGTCAGCAAGATCCTGCGTGGTTTAAAAGTTATGCTAAGTTCTGAGCTGCTTCAGTCCTGTATGGAGGAACAATCTGTGAATTGAAAGCATGCCTAAACGTTTGGAGGATATTTGTGTTTACGCTGAGCAAAGTGGTCATTATTTCTGTTCTTCAATCTACTAATGTGGCAAAAATTAAAGCATTTGAACAGGATTTTAGAATCCCAAGAGATCTGAGCCAGATATTACCTGTTTGCTGTCGTGGGAGCCTAGACCAGCAGCTGCTGCCCAGGAGTGAGGTGTGAGGGTCTTCACAGACCACCTGCTCTGGTTGAAGCAGTTGTTGTCTGGGTTAGGGACAGCCACCCCTTATCCCCATGTGTGCAGAGATGACAGAATGCTGTGGTATCACCTGCAGGATGGACACTCTGAAGTAATTCAGAAATTAGTAATAAAGAATGGACTGTGGTTGATTTCAGTGTCACGTCTCTACCCTTCACTCCAATCTTTTGTGTGTTTAACCTCTCAAATTGCTGTTCCCATTAAACGCTGGGATTCCTTGGTTTGATGGCACGAGCAGGAGCTGGCTGTGCTCTCCTGGCCACGCAGTGAGGCAGTGGAGTGACCCTTCATCCCGTTTGCCAAACCCCAGGGTCATCACATGGTTTTAGGGGTGGCTGTTGGTGGTCTCTGGGCCAGCGCTCATGCGAAAGCTGCCTGTCAGAGACACTGAAACTTCCATAAATTCACTGCAAATCCGGCGGGATCTTCCCTAGAAAATGCAGCAGGGCCCGAGATGGGAGAGCTGGCATCAGGAGGATCAGGGGGTGTGTGGTGCGTCTGGGGGCGGCTCGGGGTCCCTCATCCGGGGCTCGGGGATGTGCTGTGGGTCTGGGGGCGGCTCGGGCCCCTCACCTGGGAGTGGCTCTCACCTGCGGGGGCGCAGCGCCACCTGCCGGCCTCTCGCCGCCTTCCCTGCGTCCCTTTTCCCTTCCTTTTCTTCCTTTCTTCCTCTTCATTCTCTCCGTGTGAATTTCACTCCCCACCGCTGTCTTTGCCAAGGCCAGGGAGGCCGCAGGCAGCCCTGAAGGTCCTCAGTGTTGGGTTCTGGAGCTTTCTCTTCCTGCCCTGGTGCCCAAGTTATGGCATCGCTGGGGTGGAAAATCCCTTCAATATTAGATCCAAATACAATAATTTTTAAATTCAGATAAGGTGCTGAACTCAGCATTGGCAGGAAAGCCAGCTTTGAGGGGACTGGCTGTGGTGCAGCCCAGGACCAGGATGATATTCCAGAAGGTCCATCTGTGTTTGGGAAGCATTTGGGTCTCTTGCCACTTTTTTGATGGACCACCAGCAAAAACATTCCTACATTTTGTTGCAGGTGTAAGCTATTGTCTGCTAAAATTATGCTTTGAAATCAAAAGACCAAGGCAATTTATGGCCATGGCTCATAATGGAATGAGCTGAAGGGAAGCTTCTGAACCACAGTTAGTGGTAAAATATCTTGGAAAATGAGAGAAATTCCCCCAGAATTCCTGTAGTTCCATTAGGTTAAAAAAACTTAAAGGGTGTAACAGCTAATGATGATGGCTTTTTTTTTTTTTTTTTCAAGTGAGAAACTGATATTTTTTGTAAAGAGCTTTCATAGGAAATAAACAGCCAGTGCTGTGCATTGCCCAGGTTGGTGGCTGGGGTTTGGGAAGCCACAGTTCAGGTCCCGTGGCCCTCTCCTCTGCCCTGTTGAGGCACTCCCTGAGCTGCAGGTGCAGCCTCGGGGCACACGAGGAGGATTTGAGCTGGGGACATCTCAAACCAAGCAGCAGTGTGGCTTTTCTGGGACAGACATTTTTGCTTAAATTTTGTGTCATTTTCTGCTGTGGGAGGGCCTCCTGCAGCCCCTGTGCCAAGCAGGGTGAGGCTGTGCAGCAGCAAGGTCACCCTGCAGCTGGGCAGAGCCTCCTGCCAAGTCTGGCCAGGTCGTGGTGGGAAAGAGATGGAGCCCTGATAAACAGGGGGATCAGCCTGGGAGGGGAGGCACACGAGGAGCAGGGCTGCCATTGGCTTCTGCAGAGAGAAGCAGAGCAAAGAGGAAGGTAGGGAACCTGCTCCAGGTTAATCCCCTTAACTGGATTTCACTCCCTGGAAATTGTTTAAAGAGCCTTAAAAATGCAGCTGCTGTACTGAGAAATGAGGCTGCCCCTCTGAAATGCAGCTGTGCAGCTCAGTGTGGTAACTTGGGTCTTAAACAACAGCTTTGCAAGCGTCCAGTGGGGTCAAACATCACCCCTCCATTTTCTGTAGTGGCTGCAGGAGTTGTGACTCTCTGAAGTGACAGCAGGGTTAGCAGTCACCAGTGCTTTGTGTCTGTATTGCTGCAGCACTGGTGCTGTCTCCCTGGGTGGACTCTGCTTTGTGGTGCTTCATGGGTTGTGGGCAGTGGACTTGGACGTGCTGGCCTCCACATCTCATTTTCCAGCAGTCCTGGGCATTCACTGGGTTATTTCCAGGGGTCAGATAGGGTTCCTTACCATGCACCACTTCTCAAATTGTGCTGGAATTAATTATGATAAAGGATTGCCATTTCTTCATTACCTGTTACTCAAAGAGCACATGTCAAAACTAAAGTCCCTGATTAATGCTCATAGCCCCTTCAATGTGTCTGTGCCTTTTGGGGTGAGAACCACACTGTGTGCTGCTCAAGCACTGGAGGTTTCTCTGTAAACTTCTTTAATGAAAAAATGAACCTTTTAAGGTATAAATTTTTTTTCAAAATAAATAGATGTTTTCTTATGTACTTTGGGAATATCCAGCAGCACCATTTCCTCACCAAGGTTTGGTTGTATCTTTCAGCAATCAGGGAGGATGGCATGCCAGGAGGCAGAAATAAAAGCATTGGACCTGTCCAGGTGAGCACGTGTTGCTGTCCCTCCATGGTTCCCTTCAGCTTTTGGCCTCCTGGCCTTGGTTAGGCTGGGCTCAGACCACAGCAGCTCAGCCTGGGCTGGGGCTTGGTTGAGCCTCCATCATCCCTGGCTGTACCTCGTGCTGGTGTGGCAGTGCTCTGACTCTGTCAGAAATCCCTCATGAGCTGTGTTTTTGTAGATGGAGCTGGGTGCTGCCTGTCCCAGGGTGCTGCATGGACACACAGGCTCACAGCACCCTGTCCTTTGTGAGCCACACAAGGACATCTGTCCCTCCATGGCTCCCAGTAAATCTCCATCTGCCTGCTGCCATCCCTTCACCTGTGGCAAGCAGGGCACCAGTAAATGTCTCTCTGATTGATGGCACAGCTTGTCCAGAGATGCCTTGTAAAGCACGAGGTAATTCAGACAGCAGCTTGTACTGCGTGCCTGAGAAATGGTGGCCATTTCCAGCTTGCTTCTGGAAAGGGGGTCTTTTAAAAGTTTACTGTTTATTTTAGCAAAATAGAAATAACACTGAAAGCAATTTCTGTGAGTCTGAGTGCCTGGAAAGGAGCACTTGGCCCAGCCCCAGGTGTGAGGAGTCAAGCAAGCACTGCTCTGCCCTGCTGGGCAGTCAGGTGCCTGTGGTCAGTGTCAGGCACAGCCTGCCTGGAGCCACACGACCCTGTTTCCTGCTGTTTGCATTAAGGGACATACACAGAATTAAAAAAAAAAAAAGGAAGAGGCCTCTAAATTTTTGTTGCATTTTCCCCATTAGTGGTGGAACTTTCCTCCAGGAGCATGCCCAGCACTTTCTTGAAACTTTATATCACAGTGAACTCCATTTAAAATTTTTTTAGTCCATTTTAGCTTTATATATGTTACTCTCTGGAACTTAAGCATCAGGTGCTCAATTGCTACTTCCTGTGCCACCTGGTTCTTATCTGGAGGAAAATAGGGATCACTGTCTCCCTGTAAATGTTTTCCTGACTGATTTTATATATGTCACCTTGCCTCTCTTGATTGCTTTATCAAACCAGAGCCTGCCCCACCTCCTGTTTGCCTTTCCCTCTGCCAGTCCTGAGTGATGTTCCTAATGCACTGGCCTCAATTACTCCCAGGTTTTTCATGGTGTGGCAGTGGCTGATTTACAGCTCATTGCTATGTCCATCTGACATCATCTTTTCATGTGTCAATTCCTGTCTGCTGTGCTACCCTCACTTGAATGGTACTGCAGGTGCTGGAGGTCACCACGATTACCTGTAAATAGAATTTTTTGTGTGTGTTGTTAAATGCAGAGGAAGGATGTGGTACCTGCAGGGGGCCAGGAGGGTCAGCCCTGTTGGATGTGACTGAACAAGGTGTTTGCAAACAGAGGCTCTGCGTTTCTGTTCCCAGCCAAAGTAACCATTGTGTCCTGTATTTGACAGATATCAGAGGAAGAGATTGAGAGAATTATGTCTGGGCAAGAATTTGAGGGAGAGGCAAACATGTCATGGAGCAACAATGGAGACAGTGACCATAGTTCCCCTGGAAATGGAGTTTCTGAGAGCAACCAGCCTTCACCTGTTTCTACTCCATCGTCAAGGTGGGAATGACCCCTGGAAGAATTTGGTGTTACAGGAATCTTGAATTTCTTTCCCTGAGTGATACTTGGGGTCAGTGTAGGGAAAATATGTGACTACATCTTTGTGTAAACTGGTCATGCTACAGGTTCTTACCTCTCTGATTGTGGTCTAAGCTAAACAGGCACTGGATTGAAAAGAATTGGAGTGGGAGATGAGATGTTTGTGAGCAAAGGAAGACAATCTTGAGTTAAAATTATATTTAAAATATACCTCAATTTATATTGTATTTTCTGCAGATCTTGAGAACTTGGTCACCTTTCAGTGCTCATTCTGCATAAGCTTTTTCTCTGCACTGTTCTCAGATTTTGAAAATAAAACCATTTGTGTTAGTAATTGGTGGTGTCATATGAAAGTTGGCTACAGTGAGTGCAAACCACCTGATGCAGTTCCCGATGCAGCCTTTGATTTCAAACACAGCAAGAATCTCAGACCTGATCCCATCTGCTTTTGGTTGCAGCTTAAGCTTGGCCTTGTTTGTGTTCACTGGCTGTGTAAGTACTTAATGTACAATCCTAAATTCTGGCCCTGTAAGGAAGCTGGGGTGGAAAGGCTGGGCACAGGTGGGTTTGGGGTTTCTGCTTTGCTCCCTGAGTGGCAGCTCAGCAGCAGTTCCCAGATCTCCATCCTGTGGAACCAGTGCCTACCCAGCTCTTTCCAGGACAGGATCTAAACACGAAGGCGTTTCCATTCCATTTGCTTTCCCTGTTTTTGTTGACCATTCTGACAGAGCTGGGTGCGACATCGTAACCACTCAGGCGGAGTTTTGGGGGCGTGTTAAAGAGCTTTTCCTTTCCCAGTAGGTCTGTGGAGCTGAACGGGTTCGGTGCCCTCAGGGATCAGTACCTGGGCACACCGGTGTCCATGCACTACCAGTACCTGCCGCACCTTTTTAGCTACTCGGCCCACTCGGCGCTGCTGGCGCCGCAGCCGCGCAGCCTGGAGCCACAGTGGCACAGCCTCATCAGCCAGCTGGTGTGTGCCGAGGACCTGGAGCCGCTCGGCACCCCCATGCTCATCGAGGACGGGTGCGTGTGACACGGGGACAGCCCCTGCGGCAAGCGCAGCCGCAGTGCAAGCAGCAAACCAGACCCCGACCCACCCTACCCGGGGCTGCAGCTGGGGTGCAGGGCCTGGCGTGGGGTTCCAGGCTGCGTGGTCTGGCCAGGTTGGGTGGTGTGGTGGGTGACCTGTGGGGACTCCCCTCAGCCGCTGGCCGGGCCAGGGTGGGTGCTGATCATCGTGGTGCCCGTCACCTTTGGCATTTGCCTTGTTTTCAAGTGCCTCGTTAGATTGTGTCATTCAATGTTTTTAATGTTTTTTCTGCCTCTCTATTAACTGTGCCTGCAGGTATAAAGTGACTCAGGCAGAGCTGTTTGCCTTGCTGTGCCGTCTGGCGGATGAATTGCTTTTCAGGCAGATTGCTTGGATCAAGAAGCTGCCGTTCTTCTGTGAACTCTCCATCAAGGACTATACTTGCCTGCTCAGCTCTACATGGCAGGAGCTGATCCTGCTCTCTTCGCTGACTGTTTACAGCAAGCAGATCTTTGGTGACCTTGCAGATGTCACCTCCAAGTACTCTCCCTCTGACGACGAGCTGCACAGGTGAGATGGGCTGAGCCCAGGGAGAGGCAGTGAGATCTGGAGATGAGGAGCCACGGGGACCCCAACAGTCAGGTGTTCTCTGACCACCTCCTGGGACAGGTCACTGCACCTGTGGCTGTTTCCCTTTTCTGTTTCTTGGGGAAAGTTGTTCCAGGCTTAGAAAACACATTGTGGTTAGTCAGTGCTAGATCTCAACTTCCTCCTGCAGAGAAGGGCATGGTGCTGCATGGGGCTGTTTGAATTCCATGTAGCAATGCTGTTGTCCTGTCCAACACAGCCCCACAAGCCACCTTTTTATGAGGAGGGTAAAATTAACCAACACTTTGGGTAACCCTGACACACAGGAAAGAAAGTCTTATTTAAAGACCTTTTGGGCCGGTGGAAAGGTTGTTCACAAAGCTGGTTGTCTGTATTATCAAAGTGTTCATTATTAATTGCTATTTCATTGTTTTGATTAGATAAATTTAAAGATGTTGCAACTTAGCTCTTGTTTTTTCCATGGTACAGACTATCTGATGCTCTGAGGAACCTGCCTTTCATTTATCATTTTGGCCAGGGTGGTTTTTATTTTTTGTTTTGGATACTGTATTTTGTAGTCTTGGTGCCAGACAGATTCTTCTTTTGGCAGTACAGTCACAATCTCACCATACTGTGGCAGAATAGGTATGATCTAGGGAAACTGATGCCCATCCTCCCTTTAAACACCTGCCCCTTGCTCTCTGCCCTTGCTGGGCTTGTGATGCTGCCAGAGTCACCAGGGGATCCGAAGTCTGATGAGCAGAGATTTAAAGCACTGCTGTGCTCCTCGGCCATTGCAGCGTCTCATGGTTCATGGAGGCTCCTTTGTGCATGTGTTGTGACAAGCAGAGGCCCAGGCTGGCTGAGCCCACGGTGGGGAGCAGAGAGCTGGACCCAGGTGTCTCATTTCCTGGGACAGGTTCCTCTGCGGCGCTGCTCTGCACAGCCATTCATCGTGCATCTGGTGCCACTCCTGCAAGGAGCACTGAGGGTCATAGAAAACCACAATGACACTTGTTCCTGCATTCAGCTGTCCTTTTGTTCCTGCTGTCCTGGTCAGAGCCTCACAAGAGAAGTGTTTGTTTCATTTTGAGTTTGTGATAAATACAAGCGAGAGGTAAGACAAGGAGACAAAGGAGGAATCCTTGCCCTGCAGAAACCGGCAATTCAGAGCTGGTCGCCTTGAAGGTCCTTCAGAGAAGATCTGTGCACATGGATGAAAATAGGTGTTCTTGGGAGAGGAATGCTTCTGCAGTCTCTTCTTGTTATTTAGCTTTTCAAGTGTCATTAATTGTCATTAGTAACCTGGGAGAATGCACACCCAAAAAGCCATTTAGCAGGAAGCTGCACAGATGAGGGATCTGGAGCTCCATGGCTCCCTCCCACTTGTCGTCATGGTCCTTCAGCCGTGGCCTGACTGTCTCCAGCAGCAGTGGGATAGCTCGTGGGTATCAGTCTCCCTGTCCAAAGCACTTGTGGAAAAGCTGGTCCCTTTGGATTTGAGAGGGGCTCTTTAGGAGAGGTGTCCATTTGTGGGTGTTCTCGGAGAGCCCCCGGCTCCCCTGGCATTGATCAGGAGTGACTGCGAAGGGAACTTCATTAGAGCTCACGCTTGGTTGGAGAAATCTCACTGAGCAGTGATGGTCTGGCACTTCAGGGTTAATTTCTGCTCTTAGCAGAACGACAAGAGCAGTGCTGAAGCATAGGTGACAAACAAAGGCATAGGATGAGCTCCCCGTGTTTTAATTGCTTCTAACAACTGGCTAAATGTTCTGTTTGCCTGCTAGATCAAATGTTTTCTTTTATTGTGCTGTTTTTCTGAAGATGAATATGAAATGAATAGACTCCTGACCTCCCCCAGCACTCCTGATAGCGCTTCCCTTCCCCCTCCTCCTCAGCTGATCCCGATAACTCCCAGCCAGAAACTTGCCTGGTGTAAACTGCAAGGAAAAGTGTGTGGAGGAGTCAGTCCTCCAGAAGAAATAGGGCTGTGAAAAACAGAACAGCTTTGTTTGAAAGGGGGAGGAAAGTATGTGCAGAAAAGTAAGACAGTTCAACTGCAGGAATGAGAGAAGAGCTCTCCTGGATTTATGAAGTGATGAGTGGCTGGTAAAAATGTGCATGCTCTAAAAACAATTAAACCCAACAGATGACTGAGTGGTCTTTGTGCTCATTAACTTCTTGAGCTTTGTAATCTTGCACCTGCAAGATTTTTAATGTCAACTGGAGAGCAAGAAAACTTGTACAACTTTAGATTAGCCGACAAGGCTTTCATCACTTACAATATTACTTTCTTGAAGAACTGACCTGGAGTTCAGACAGCTTGTTTTCACTTCGCAGAGGTCAAACCCCACCATGCATTTTACAAATAACTTTGAAGTAAACAAACACACATGCCAAAATAAGGTATTATTCAGAGAAAAAGGTTCTATTTCTGTTCTATTCAGAGATGGCTTGCTGGCTGTGCTCTTATTCTTTGTGCTGCACAATGCCAGAGCACGCTGAAGCTTCCCGAAACACTTCTGTCCCACTTCTGAGTGCTTCTGCAATATGTGGTTTCTTTGAAGCCGGGGGTATTGCTGTGAGATGTGTTCCCAAGAGGCTGTTCTGGCCCTGGGCAGGCGTGGGATGGTCTCGAGGTGCCTGCAGACACCCACAGCCCTCCCCACCCTCCCATTCTGCTCCAGCCTGGTCCTTCCCCCATGGCTTTTTCATGGTGCACACATGAGGTATTACTCCTGATGAAGTGTGGCACCCTCTTTAGCAGGAGGACCTAATTCTGCACCTACAAAATCTCCCTCAGGCAATTTCCCAGGAGGTTTTGGGGAAGTTTGTGTTCACTGCGCATCAGTGTGCCCTGTCCCATCCATCTCTGTCACCAGCTTTGCTGCAGATTCCTGGCTCTGTGAAACCTCCTCAGCTGTCAGAACAGGCTCGTGGTGAACTGAATCACCACGAGAGGTTTTTTTGCTACAAATACCTGTAGACTGTGGTCTCCCCACCCCTGGGCCAGACTGGATGGGGCCCTGAGTAACGTGGAAGGTATCCCTGTCCAGGGCAGGGAGATGGGACTGGATGAGCTTTGAGGTCATTTCCACCCAAACCATTCCATGATTCTATGATTCTGCATTTGTAACCGAGACATTTTCCTCCTTATTTTTGGTACCAGCAGAGTTCAGGCAGTTTTGATGACATTTTTAAAAATTCTCTTGCAAGATGTTAAAATCTCTGAAGTTACTTTACTAAGCTTCATGCCTTCACTGTCCAGTCCATGTGCTGTGTGTGCTGATGTGTGATCTCTGTCCTCCAGGTTCAGTGAAGAGGGGATGGAGGTGATGGAGCGGCTGATCTACCTCTTCCGCAAATTCAGCCAGCTGAAGGTCAGCAATGAGGAGTACGCCTGCATGAAAGCCATCAACTTCCTAAACCAAGGTGAGGCAGCAAGGAGGAGCTACCAGCCCCACTTGTTCACTTTTATGCCTCAAAGGGTGAATTTGTAAGACTGGTCCTCTCTTTTTCTGAGCTTTTCTGACTCATTAACATGTTTACCTTCAGGATATATTCTTAGATCACTTAGCTGGGTTCCTGCTTTTTAGGTTCTCTACCTAAAATCTGACTCCTCACAGGGAAAGATAATCACAAATGAAGTATTTTCATGCAGGCCATCAATTCAGCCTAGGAAAGGGCTATATCCTCTTGTTGATTAAGCAGCATATTAAAGCTGGCAGTTCAGGCTCCTTCAAGACCCTGGGCATTTCAAAATGCATACAGAGACAAATGCTCAGTGAGTAGTGTTTAGCTGTAATTTTGGAAATAAATGTCCTCAGAGTCTTTTGTACTGTGAAAGATAGTTGCAGTCTGTAAAAATGTGCTGCAGGCTCCCTCCTCCCCCGCTCATTTCCAGAGGGAGAGAATGCTGACACTTCAATCTGTGCCGGGCTGAGGTTCCGGTTTGCTTCCCTGGGCAGTTTCCTGACACTGGATAATGTACTTCTCAAGCTGTCTCCATTGTTTTCCAAAATGTATTTTCATTAACTTCCTGTCTTCTTTTATTTTTAGTTGAAGTTTGCAATTTTTTATGTGAAATACCTGGGACATATTTTTAAAAGTCAGCTTTTGGGCAGTAGATCAATGTGTCTTCCGTCAGAAGGTCTCCCAGCACCGAGCCTGCTCCGAGGCTCCGCAGCTTCCTCACTCCTGAGCTGGGTCCAGCTCCCCAGGACCCAGCAATGCCGATGCTGCTGGTCATTCTGCCAGTGGAACTTCCTGCCTGTCCATTTTTCCTTTGTGTGTGTGTTGCCTGACACTGGCAAAGCTAAATTTAAAAATAAAAACTTGACAAGTTTGTAAAGCTCCCGTGACATAACTCATAAGCAGATGGGGAGAAATGTGATGATATCTTGAATTCTAGAGCTGAGCGCTGTCCTCAGCTGAGATGATACAGATGAAACCAATGTGTTCCTGTCTGAGGAGGTGTCACAGTGCTCTGCTGTGAGGACCAAACCCTTACACCTGGCTGTGTTGTGCCAAGCAGGGATTTCAGGTTGCTGGGGCTGTTCTCTCCAGGAGCATTTACTGAGCTGCAGATGAGCAGTGTAGGACATTAACTCTTCTCTTCCCAGCCTTTTGTGGAGGGAAATCCTGGATCCAGACATGCATATAATGACACATCTATGATGTAGGCACAGCAGGAAGGGAGATGGGAATTTTGGTATTGGTCTAACCAGGTGCTGGAAGCCACTCTCCAAAGCAGGGACCAGATCAGAGTGACAGAAATCAGTCTGTTCTGAAGAAGTGGCAGTAAGTGTGAGGCTGCTGCTCTTCTGTGATGATTTTGTTACGTTTTCATCAGTCTGATTGTATTCCTTTCCAGATATCAGGGGTCTGAGCAATGCCTCCCAGCTGGAGCAGCTGAATAAGCGGTACTGGTACATTTGCCAGGACTTCACAGAGTACAAATACCCCCAGCAGCCAAACCGCTTCCCGGATTTAATGATGTGTTTGCCAGAGATACGGTATATTGCAGGTAACTTCTGAGCACTTCTCCTGCTGGGTAGGGGCAAGTAATGGAATTTGCTTCTAAAAGATAATTAACTTACGGCAGTGAAATTCTTGTGGGCTTTGGTCTAGGATGTTTGTGTGGGACCATTTCCTATCAGAGCTTCTGCCCATCTTTAAGCCCATCCCGTTGCCCTGAGCTCCCCCAGTCAGAGGGGCCCTTGGCAAGGTGTCCTGGTGATGCTGGCAGGCACAGGGAAGAGGTGCCTTGCTCCAGCCTGACACCCTTTAAGTACATTGTTCAGTCTCCCCTTTTCTTCTTTCACTCCCAGCTGGGGGGCAATTTGTCTCAAAAGGGTGTAATCCTAGTTTGAGTAGTTATCTCCTGAGAATTAGAGAGATCCCTGAACTAAGCAGAAAGTGATGAGCAGAGTTCAGGCAGACCGAGTTCAGTGTAATCCCCAGGTTTCCTCATCTGGACCTCGGAAATCCACAAGTGAATTCTCAACTGCAGCTGTATTGCTAATTAGATCTCCAAGGTCTGGTGTTACTAAAACTGTTTGTTCCTGAATGTTATAGCAAAGGGAGATGCTTGCCTCCCTGTGTCAAGGCTCTGTATGCTTCATCCTACTCCATCGTAATGAACTAGATAGTAATCTTGGAGTAGCTCCTGTAATTTACTCGCAGAGATCAACAAGGGAGTTTGAGGTGAGATGGGATTTAGTCTTTTCCAGTTTCTACAAATACTTCTCCATTGTGGAGAAATAATTTTGATCTGACTTTGCCCATTAATTTGCTTTCTGTTCAGTAAATAATAAATCATATTGCATCCAAATGTATATCAAATGTCTAATGTAGCTGTAGGATGATTAACTGTTTCTGTGAGAGGTTCAAGGTAAAACCATCTCCAGTGCTGCTGGCTTAGGTGTCTCTGAAATCTGATTCAGAAGTGGCTGCTAATTCTGGTTCCTTTCTTACCAGGAAAAATGGTGAATGTCCCCCTGGAGCAGCTGCCTCTCCTTTTTAAGGCCGTTCTACATTCCTGCAAGAACGTGAGCAAAGAGTGAGCACAGCCTCGGGCAGAGCTGGGAGCCGGCTCACCCCGGGAGAGGGGCAAACACCATCCAGGCAGGAGGCAGGGCAGTGGGCCTCCCTGCCCTTGTAGCAAGAATCTTTATTGTTTGTTTTTGTTTTTTTACTCTTTTTCCTATATATTTATTTCACGACAGAGTTGAATGTATGATCTTCAACACAATGCACATGGTTCTGTAAGAATGCAGCAGATGCATTCTCCAGCGGTTTACAGAATGTGAAGATGTTTAATGTTACAGTGTTTGTTAGGGTTAGTTCTTTTGTATCTGGGGCTGGGGACCGAGATGATTAAGACTACCTCAAGGAGAAGATGCTGTTCACGCACTGCTCTTTCCATGATTTGCATCCAGAAGCATTTGTCACAGAGAGCAAATGTTGACAGAGCTGTTAGTATCCCAAAGGGACGACTTTGGAGAAGTGGGTGCTGGAGAAGTGCCAAGCTTTTTCTTTAATTTTAAAAAGGCAGGGAATGGAGAAAGAGAAGTCTGTCTAGGCAGCTGTTTTCTTTTCCCCTGGCAGTTTCCAGATGCAGGTTTCCCAGTGGGATGGCAGTGCTCTGAGGGGCTCCCTGGCCCTGTCCCATCTGGGGAGCTGCAGATGGGGTCTGCCCCAGCCCCTCCTGGCCAGCTGCCCTCTTACTATTGCCACAACACCTGCCAATTCCTCTGAAATTGTGTTCCTGCAGTTTATAACAGGCTCCTGGCATTACACAAAGGTGCTCCTGTTGCTAGAGAACTGCAAGGGCTTTATCATCACTTCCTTAAAATCCATTTTAGGTTTACAAAAGCAGGAAAAACCTTCTTAAGAGAAGAGGCAGGATTGCCCCCATTAGTGTGTTCCTCCAACATGGTACTCCTGAGGCTTCTGCATTGCAGCAATCCCCCTTTTGGGAGCAGTTAATGTATCCTGTGTTAAATGGTGCCTGTGTGGTTGGTTGAGGGACTCCAGTGTCCTCTGGCATGGCTTTCTCTGCTGGACTCAGGGAATGGCTGTTCCACAGTTACATCCTGCCAGGGCTGCCCTGTTCCTTGTGGAGTCCCAGGAAAAACGACATTACTGCTGTCCTTGGCGACCTGCCTTGTTCTAGGTGTTCCAAGGCTTGGATTTTCCATCTTGCAGGCTCCCCACAACTCCAGAACTGGTTTAATTACAACTGATTAGCTGACTAAGTGATTGCTAAGTGCTGGTGTTTAGCTAAAGTTGGGCATTCTCATGAGCAACGTCATGATTTCCTGCTCGTGGTGGGGAGGTTGGATGAGATGCTCTTGTTCTCATCTCCTTAATGAGGAATTAATATTCAAAGACTCAGTCACTCTCCTAGACAGCCTTGGCTGGATTTCCTTCCCTGCCTCCTTAGATGTAAGTCCAGCATTCACTTAGCAAGGTGGCTCCTTGGTAAGTGTTTGAATGCTGATTTAAAAATACTTATGGAAACAACTTTTGTTCCTTCAAGGTAGGAGGGACAAGTCACTACATTCTTGTCTTTCCCTGGTGGCAGCTGCGTGGCACAGAGTGAGCACAGCTCAGCAGGGCTGCAGCTGCTGTGCATGAATGTGATGGTGAGCAGGAGAAAAATCCCATTCACCAAAGTCGTCTTTCCCTCCCTCCTTCCCTCCCCTGGCCCCGTGGGTGCTCCCGGGGTTGCAGCTCAAGGGGGGCTGTGACCACTGGTTTGGCACATCCTGGTCAGACCAGTGGCTGTGGTCACACCGTGCCAGGGCCCTGCTGCGACCTCACCATGGGCATCCCACCTGGGTATCTCCCAGCTCGATGGTTTCCCTCTTCTAAAAGTCCACAGCTGTTAATTTTTCATTATTTAAACAGGATGTTACGGGTAACAGCTGCTGGGGACAGCAGCAGCTCAGCTCAGTGGAGCTTCACACCCAAAGGTGGTTCCATAAATCTCATTTACTTTCTGACAGTACAATGAGACACGTGTGTATTCTCAGGAAAGCCTTCTGCATACAGCCAATACCTCTCATGTTCAGGGGAAGATTTTAGTGTATCTGTTTGTAAGTTAGAATGTATTTCTCAACTTGTAAGTTAAATTTCCAAATAGCTTGATATGATCTTTTTATTACGGGTTATTTCTGGCTTGCTGTTTTATACACTCAAGGAATTTTTAAAATTACATAGGAGTAATTTTATTCTACAGTTCCTGAATTATTATAATCTGTTGATGAATAAGTGTTTTAATTAGTGTACATAAAAGCAGTCATCTTGTTGCCAGCTATCCAACAAAAATAATCTGTTGGGTAATCTGTGGTTTTCCAAAATAGCCTCCCAAAACTAATGCTGTACCAACAACAATCAAAAACCTAAATTCAGTTATGATGACAAACGGACATGAATGTTCCACTTTCTGTTGTAGAAAGCAAATTTTACAAAGGTTGATTGGCAGAAGTATCCGTTCCCAAATACCCGTTTGCTATGGGGAGTAGAAAATCCTTCCTGAACTGACAGGTAAGGAAGCAGCAAACAGACCAGACGGAATCACCAGACAGTCATTCCTGATATCTTCTGCACCAAGTCCTCTAATGACTTGTATTTTTTAAACAGGGTAATGTGAATGTGTTGCATTGCAAACTCAGGTATTATGAGAAGGTAGGAATGTAGCTAGAGACGTAGAGATGTTAGGTAGATGCATTTGTGAATTTGGTTTGAAGGACACCCTGGAAAGGTTGGAATTTTTGTTGCATTCTTCACGTAACATTCAGTTTACAGGGACTCATATTTTATTTGTGCTTAATGCTAGTAGGGGGAAGTTAATTATCTTTGGTATCTATCTGCTCTTGCTTATCTGACCTTCTGTCATAGAGAAATCAATCAACAATAATAGTCTTTGGTAGAATTTTCTGCCATGACAAGTCAATTTTTATCCCCGATTTGAAAGATAGATTGGCTGGCTGACCCCCTCTTCTCCTTCAGAGCGTCTGTGCAGATAGAAAGCTGAAGAGTTACTTTTAATCTGAACAGAGATTTGGGACATAAATTTGAAGTGCTCAGGCTCACGTTCCCAGGGGAGGCTGCTGAGGAGCCCTCGCTCTGGGGGCAGCTGGAGGGGTCCCTGCTCACAGGGCTTGGTGCCAGGTGACCGCCAGACCCCGGGGCCTCAACAAAACCTTCTGGAAAGTGGGTGAGTTTTGTTCCACTTCAGCTCAGGCTCCTGCCAAATGAGCTGAGCCTTGACCCCTCACTGTGGGTCAGCAGCCAGTGCCTGTCCTTGGCGTGTCCAGCTGGGTGAGAGGGCAGGGGGACAGGCCGAAGGGGCACATGGCATTTTCAGAGTGGCCCGTGGCCAGTGGCATTGCCAGCTGCAGGGCACCTGCACAGGGGAGCTGCCACCCCATTTTCCCAGTGCTGGAGCATTGCTTTGAGGGGTCCCAGGGGTGCCAGCAGGGCTCCTGGGCTGCTCTCTCTTGCTGGTGGGGGCCTTGGTGGCCCCATCCCCACCCATGCAAAGGCTCGAGTGCCTCTGCTGCCGTCCCTGCCTGTGCCAGCAGGATCTGCCCTTGCTCCTCAGGCTTCTGCACAGACCCACAGCCACCTCAGGTAAAGGAGTTTAGGTCTTGTCCTTCAAACCAATTTTTTAAAAGAAAAAACTTGAATTTCTTTTATCTTTACGACATATTTTAAAAGGAAAAAAAAAAAAGAAAAAAATATTCTCCTGTGAATGTGCTATTTCCCATTCATTCTTTCTTCCTTCTTGGTTTTGATTTGAAGTTACGAAGCTCGGTGTCTGTGAAAATGTTGTTATTTCTCAGGATAATAAGCGGCAATCATCCCTGCCACATGAAAGGCAGGAGAAAGGGGGAAACTTGGGGAACTAGTTTAAGTATGAAACTAATTTTTAAGTTGTAGATGTGTAAGTGGAGGGGAGTGCATAGCTATCAGTATCAAGCTGTGGTGTTTCTCTGGGTTCACGGTGTATTGTTTCAATGCACAGAAGCTCAGGGATAAGTATTTAAAATGTGACCCAGAGAAACCCTAGATTTGATGTTGCAACAGTTGCTTCTTTCCCGACTTGTCTGGAGGACCCTGCTGAGAGCTGACCAAAGCTCCATATGGGGATTTTTGGGGGAAAAGCTTTGGGTTTGGCTATGGGAATTTTGCCTGCTGAAGGATCCTGTGGGCAGAGCATCCCAAAGGTGCACGGGGCTGTACGAGGCTGTGCCCTGGCACCACCTGGCAGCTGGGGACCAGCTCTGTCTGTGGGGCTCTATTTTCTGCATTACCTCTTCCCACTGCCTTTGGTGCTAAATGTTTGAGTATTCATGGAAAAGGGGAAACAGAAATTTCTCATTGTGTCCCTGGCAGCCAGTTCCAGGGCTCTGTACTCTTATTGTGGCTTATGAATTCTTAATTTTCATCAGTACAACTTTCCCACTATAGTTGTGGGAACAGTCATACAGTTGGAGAAGGGCACTGGTGTGTGTCTCTGGTTGGGTTGCAGCTGCTGTGAGTGTCCAAACAGCCCCGTCCAGCCACAGACAGGACCAGCACTGAGGGAGAGTCAGCGAAAGTTTGCAGGGTTGAAACCCCCTCCCAGCACCCTCAGCCAGGATCTCCAAATCTGAGTTTAAACCAGCCCCTCAAAAAGCTGGGGAGGCCAACCCAGGCAGTGTCTTTCTCTTGGAAAAAAATATTAAAAATAGCTCCTGTGAGCTGCCCTCTGACAAGTCTGTGAAAGAAGCAACATGGTTCCGTGGAAGAAATGCCTCCAAGGGCAAAAAGAAACAGAAATTGAGACCAGATGACGATCAACCTTAACAAAGCCTTTTGTGATTCATTGTTTTCTTTCAATTTATAAAATGTCTTGTAATAGTTGATAACATTATTGACTCAATTTCCATAACTAAACTACCTCGTGTGACATCCTGTTTATCATCTCAAAGGGATTGTGTGAAAAACTAAACACTGCCAGTGTCTGTTGCCAGCGAGGAACAGGGGCTGTGATTGCTGGAGTTGTGTTTCCCTTCCTGTGGGCTGGGGCTTGGCTCCTGTCACTGCTGTGTGTCCTGAGGCTGAGCTCTGCTGTCCCTCCCTGGGGAGGATGTAGCTCATGGCAGTTTGGGATTTGTTGGTGCCCATCAAGCCACAGGCCTGGTTCCAGCTCAGTTCTGGTGCAGAGGCTGCATTTGTAACCTGGGACTTCACAGGACCTCACAGCTCTTTGTGTGTCCATCCTGGGCAGCCTGGGGAGCAGCAGGTCAGGTTTGCTGCTTGTGTCAGCCCCTTGCTGTTTTGAGGGATGTTTCCAAGAGGGTCAGTCTTGGTTGTTGGGTCCTTCTTGGTGATGTTCCAAGTGATGTTTTCTCCCGTTAATTTTTCCCACAGTCCCTTGTGTAAATCAGGGAAGCAGGATGTTGCCTCGGCATGACACACGGTGAGCATTGGCACGCTCAGAGCCGGGGCTGGGGCAGCAGGGTGTGTGTGGCCCCATGTGGCCTGCGGGGGACGGCCACTGGGAGCTGCCCCCTCGCTGTGCTGTGACCAAATGAATGTTTCTGCCGGCGGGTCCGTGTCAGCCCCACCCGCCCCTGCTCCGCTGCTCTGCTCTGGGACTTGACTACCTGTGGAAATGTGACCAATAAGTGTTGAATGCATGTTTAGTGAGTGTTTAGCTGTATGAACTAATAAATGTGAAATGTTCTGCACTGCTGGTGTCTCCTAGCTGTTTGTGCCTTCCCCTTTTAGTGGTAGCTTGCTCTCAGGGTGGGGGGCAGCATCAGGGTGGTGGCTGTGGTCCTGCCCTGCCTGCTGCTGAGCTTCTGGAATGGGCTGTGGATGTGGGGAAGGCTGTGGGGCAGCTGCTGTGGCTGGGAACTGGGATAAGGGCACTGTACCACACAGGATTTATTCTCCGTGAGGGAGCCCTGAAAATCAGCAGTGGTGGGGCTCCCTGGGAGGTGTCAGAGGATGCTCTGAGCACATGGGGAGGTGATGGGTTTGTCCTCACCTTCAAACAAAGCTGGAGCCGTGCAGAGGTGACGAGGCAGCCTCTCCCCTCACCCCACGCTGGCATGAAGTGCTGCCTGGAAAGTGAAGCCGGAGTGGGAAAAGTACCAGCACCTTTTAATTTTCAGCTCAACCCCTACTGACCACTGTATTTTGATTAGAGCTCTGCTTCCTTTTCATCTTGGTGCTGTGGCGGGTGACAAGTGCCACAGCCTGGTGTGCACAGTGCAATAGTTTATCACCGAAGGCCAGCGGCTCTATGAATTCCGAGCTAGAGCAGAACAAATCACACTGTCACTAACGTCAAACTTGTTAACCTGATCTTTGGTGGATCACTAGTGTCAACATTGCACGGGACATACATTATCAGGCCCAAGGACTTAGGGAGATGCGTCTGTCAGGCTGCTCTGTCACAGTCCCACACTTGACCTTCGCAAAGTAACTTTCAAGGGTAAGCTGCTTTCCTCTTGACAGGAGTGGCTGTTCCCAGGAGTGTCACCCCATGGGCACTGCCTGGGGCAGGGCTGTGGGGTCAGCTGGGCCACCTCGCTGCAGCAGCACAGTCACTCCAGCAGTGGGTGAAAGTTCTGCTGGGATGGTCCTGTGGGGCCTCCTCCAGAACTGGGGAAGGTTCTCCATTGATGTCCACCCTGCCCATGTCGATTCTGTGAGCTTCTCCCCATCTTGTCACCAACAGTTTACACCTGTAAACCAGAGTTCTGAGTGCAGCAGACTGGTGGGTCTCCCTTGTCTGGTCCATCACAAGTGTCTCACATCTCAGTTTGCCACGTGCAGGTGCTTCTGATGGAGTTGGTCACATCTGCAGAGGTCAGATGAAGGATAGGTCATCATGAGTGGGCTGGTAAGAGCATAGAGAGGAAATGTCTGCTCCAGGTAAGCTCCTGTCCAAGTTTCTGGGGTCAGCTAGGTTTTACAGTACCTTTATTGCAGTTTTGGATCCCTTCCCTGCAGCCATGGGTAGGAGAGGAGTGGTGCCACGGGCTGGGTGCTGGGAGGCCAGCAGGTTGGGGCTCTGTTGGAGAAGATGGCTCATGGCTGGGGAGACCCTGAGGCGAGTGCCAGGTCTGTGTTCCACATCGCTGGCCTCGTGGGCCGACCCTGCTAATCAGCTGTGAAAGAGAGAGAGAAAGCTGGAGAGAAATCTTTCTCTCTGCTAACCTCATCACAATAAAGATTCCTATAAAGAGCTCTTATCCTTGAAGAAAATGAGGCACATAAGCAGGAATAGTAAACAAAAGGCTGTCATTTTGACCCAGGAGTGCTTCATGTTGTTGGCAACTGCCAAGAGGAAATATAAAGAGAGGCTGCATCCAAGTCCCAATTATGCAGAACTATGTGACTGATATGTCAATGAGTCCCCCCGGGAGGAGACCACCAGCACTTCCCAGTGCTGCCTGCACAGCATCTGCCCTGCTGCCATGGCCAGGCCGCCCACGCCCCGAGCGAAGGCGTGTGTGGCATCGGAAGAATGCGGGGGACAAGGTAATGTCATCGGGAACACGATCGCCGAAGTCCTCACCGCACGCGCGTTATTGGCGCGGGCCCTGGAGTCAGGGACTGCGGGCAGGCAGCGGCCTTTGGCAAATGGCAGTGCTGGCCACACCTGCTGCAGGCACACTCCGGGAACGTGGCGCAGGCAGGAGGGCTGCCCCGTGCCGATAAGCTGAGTGGATGGAGATAAAATCCGAGCAGGAGATATACTTTGCCAAGCATCAAGGCTAAGCAGCAGCAAGGAGCCAAAGCGTACTGCAGCGGGTGGTGTGGATCCGCGGGCTCCGCCTGCGCCTGGGCCGTGAGGGAAGGAGATGGGGCAGGGCAGTCTCCAAACCAACAGCCGGAGCTTTGGTGACAAATGTGCCAGTACTTGGGCCCATCGAGGGCACAGAGCTGTGATGGCCAGGACAACACTGCTCAGGGCAGCAGCTTTGGGGCCTATCCCCAGCCCTGAACATCCCTTCTCCAGCACATCCTGTGCCGCTGGAAACCAGACCCACCTCATACTTCCCTCCTAGGTGCTGTGGCCTCCAAAATGTCACCCATTGTACCTCCTCCCTGTCCCCAGGGGCCCCTGAGGCTGTCAGAAGCCAGCTCTACCCAGTGCCTGTGTGGCCGCTCCAGCGTGGCCTTCCCAAATTCACCATCCGAAATCCACCCTCACGCCCCCAGCCAGGCCCTGCCGGACTGCACCGCGGCCCAAGCACCGGCCCTGACCATGGCTGCATGCCCGCTTCAGGAGCCGGGCCACAGCCTTGGCCGGGGCCCCCGCAGAGGAAAGTGCCCAAGGCCAGCAGGGACGTATTTACCCCCAAAAGCACCTTGCTGCAAAAATAGCAAGTGGCCAGTGTGAGGCCGGGGCTTCCCAGGGGAACAATGGCTGGCAGGAGGAAGCGGCCGCGGCCGGCCCGCAGCTCTGTCCCGCCTCGTGCGGCACTGAGCCGCAAGCCACTGCGTGCCGGCCCGGCAGGGACCTTGAACCTGACACAGATTTATTTTCTCTGACATTGGCATCGCGTCGGAACATCTGGCATGTGGCTGATAATTGCTGGGGATCGGGGCGGAAGCCACTCCAGGCCTGGCGCTTCTTCCAGAGCTCTGTTTTCATTAGTTTTTCTCCTCTCTTCAGCTGCAAAGCAAGGAAAAAACAAGCAGGGCTGTGCAGCCCGCACTCCCACTCCTCTCCCCGTAGCACCGGGGGCTCGCTGCTTCCCTCACTCTGCATGGGAATGCTGCAGGGCACGTCACCGTCACACCATGTCCGGGCTGTGCTGATACAGAGAGAGGACGAGCCTTTCACTGAGCCCAGGACTGGGGGTCCTGCTGTGCCACCCTGGTTACCAGCAGCCGCTTGGCCAGAGCAGAGCTGTGGCACAGCCTCTGACGGGCCGATGTGGGGCTCGAGGCAGCCACCCCTTCTCCAGGCTGTCATTGCTGTGCGATGAAGCAGAGAGCAGGACACTGCAAACGTGTGGGGAGACACCATGGTGATGGATGGCCAGAGCACAGGCCCAGCAGTGGGAGCAGATCCCCGCACTGGCAGGATGGGAGGGTCTCTCATGCAGCCTCTTGCCTTGGCATTACAGTTCCCATGTTGCACAAGGCAATTGGAACCCGAGCTCTGCCAGCACAGTGCCCGTGGGTAGGACCGAGCATGGCAGTGGAACATGAGGAACCACACATGGCAAAAACACAGCCAAGGCTTGACTGCCTAGGCCCAGGGGCACTGGCTTTCTGTGAGTGCTGTTCTTGCAAATGAAGAGCTGCCAGCTGCAGGCGCTGTGAGCCCCAGGGACACAGGAACGGGGCCCTGAGTGTGGAGGAGCCTCCTCCCACTCTCCCCTGCAGAGGAGACCTCTCAGGGCCAAGGAGACCCTGGCTGCATCCCGGTGCTGGGTGGGTGAAGTGGGCTCACGTTCCTCCCAGAGGTGTCCTGCCCCGTGCCCTCGGCCCCCTCCCTCCTGCCCTGGGCCGTAAATCAGGGTGGCCATGGGTGCTGGGGCACTATGGTGCCCCCCACCTCCCTCCAGGTTCTCCCTCCTGGGACGCCTTATCTGCTCCAGGGGTTCCACTTATCTTCGCTGTCACTTTCTAATGCTAGTTTATGGGCAGCGTTCTGTAGCTTAATTATGATGTTTTTCAGCATGGTCACGTGGCCACAGAAGCCAATAAGGCACTGAAGTGGGTCCATCCCGGCTGAGCCTGGCCCCAATGGGGAGGAGATTGGCCGGTGTCCTGCCCGGGGCGGTGTGTGCGCAGCCAGAGCCCCAACACCTTCCCAAGAGACGCAGGTCCCCATAAATCCCCCAGCCTGCTGTGGACAGGGCAGCAGTACCCACACCCCACGGAGGCTTCTCGGGTCGCAGCTCCTGGCCGGTGGCCGAGCCAGGCTCTCCCACCCTCCGGCCCCACGCGCAGCAGCCGCGCAGCCGCCTCACGGTGAGTACGTGTCTGTGGGGGGAACCGCCGTCCCCCATCCCACCCATCTCCCAGCCACTGCTGCCAGTCCCCAGCATGGTGGCAGCCAAGGCCGGAGCTGGGGACGCGACAGGGCTTGACGAGGAAGCAGGAGTCTTGTGTGGGCCTCTGCTTCCCGTCCCTGTCAGCGGCCGTGGGGATGGCGGCTCTGCAGATCGCGGGCAGCAGAGCGAGGCCTCGCCATCGCCTTGGCCCCGCGGCCAAGCTGCTGCTCAGAAATGACACATCTGGCTGCTGAGGGGCTCTAGGAGCCCAGCTGGTGGTGCCTGGGGGTCCCCGGTCACCTAAAGGTTGGGAGTTACCCATGGGAGCGTAGGCAGCCTCCACACCCTGGAGTGGGCACGGGAGGCATCCAGGACCCCTTGACACCTGGGGCTGACTGAGCCTGTGTCCTGTCCTCGTCCCATGCTGGCGGGGATCACAGCCTTCGGCTCCGAGTTGCTTTTTTTCCTCGCAGTGTTTGCTCGGTTCTCCCAACCCAGAGCCCCTCCTGGGCTCCTCTTCCCGGATGGCAGGTCCTGCTCTGTGGCTGCCTGGCAGCTCCCCTGGGAGCTGGTGGTGACTGTGAGGGCCATGGCTGAGGGGGTCTGCCAGAGGTGGGAGCGCTCCCTCCCAGCCGAAAGCAGCTGACCCGCGCTGCGGACGCTCCGCTGCTATTCTTAGCCCGGGCTCCATTCCTGGTGCCTCTGGAGTGATGCTCTGCTGAGCCCATTTCCTGTTTGCTGCTCTCCCTGCCAGCGCCGCTTCCTACCCGCTGCACCCGTGGGTGGCTGGTGTGTGGGGTGAGAGTGTGGGATGAGCTGGGTGGGATGAGATCTGTGGGATGAGCCCTTCAAGACAAACCATGTGGGATCAGCCTGGCAGGATCAGCCATATGGGACCATCAGCCGTGCCATACCCCTTCACGGGGCACTGCCAGCAGCACAGTCCTCAGTTGTGCCAGGGCTCCAGGCACCCAGAACCTCAAGCCCTGGTGCTGCTGTGCTGGCAGCAGGCTCCTGCCATGCTGGGACAGGCTCTGCACCAGCCACTGAGTGAGTCGGCCCTGCAGGACAGGCTCAGCTCCAGTGCCTGGCTCAGAGCTGGAGCCTCGAGCTCCCCATAGCCAGGTCCTGGGCCGTGGCATGTGGCCCGGGAGTGTCCTGATTTACAGGACATGCCAGGAGCCAGGGTGCTCCTGTGATGGTCTGCTGCTGTCATGGAACTTTTCATTAAGAAACACTAATTGTGAAGCATTGATTTAATACCTGCTGTCTGACAGGCGGACAAGGACACCATTGGCAGTGGGTGCTCCAGGTGGGGTGGCCAGTTCTAGGTTCAAACTCAATGGTGGCCCCAGAGGAGATTTTAGGAGCTGCTACACACCCTAGTGTTCCCCACGCAGCTTCCCCTGGGCTGGCAGGGGCAGCTGGTGTGGGGTAATGGTGTGTTCTGACAAAGCTGGTGGTCCAGGGCTGTGCAGCAAGCAGAGCAAGCTCGTGCCCAGACATGGTCAATTTTGCTCCAGCCCCGGGACTCCCGGTTCTCAGCAGGTCCCGCCTCTCTCAGGCTGGACACTCCAGAGAGGCTTGGGGACTTGTTCCCCACAGATGGTGTGGGGGAGCAAGGAGGGTCTCGCGCCCCTTTCCCCAGAGCGGTGCCCCTTGCCTGTCCCTGGGGGGGATCCCTGGTGCTGCTGAGGCCTGGCCGAGCCGCTCCACAGCCCGGCCGCCGTATCCCCGGGCCGCCGGGTCCCTCCTCCCCCGCCCCGTCCCCGCCGCCGCGAGCTGCCCGCTCTCCCAGAGGAGGTTCCCCAGCCCCGGGGGGCTGGCCGTGAGCCCGCACCAACATGGAGATGCTCTTCCAGGCGCTATAAAGAGCTCCGGCTCCCGCACCTGCCGCTCGGTCTCCACCGCGCCCACTCCCGGTCCGCACCCAGCGCCGGGGCTTGGGACGCCGTCCGTCCCCTTCCCCGTCCCATCCCGTCCCGCTAATCGCGGCTCGTCCCGCAGCAGGGCCGCTGGAGGGGATGGACTATTCTTATGATGAGGACCTGGACGAGCTGTGTCCGGTCTGCGGGGACAAGGTCTCCGGGTACCACTACGGGCTGCTCACCTGCGAGAGCTGCAAGGTAGGATCGGCCGGGACGCGCGGGGTCGGGGCTGTGCGGGGCTNCTCTGCCTGAGGCGGGTGCCGGGGACGGGGTGCTGGTGCCGAGATGCCGGTGTCGGTGCCCACCGCATCGCTGCCACCCGCCGCCGCAGGGCTTCTTCAAGCGCACGGTGCAGAACAACAAGCACTACACCTGCACCGAGAGCCAGAGCTGCAAGATCGACAAGACCCAGCGCAAGCGCTGCCCCTACTGCCGCTTCCAGAAGTGCCTCACCGTGGGGATGCGCCTGGAAGGTAGGAACGGCCTGGGCACGGCACGGCGGGGGGGG
>VZTR01032477.1:1172371-1222773 GCA_013400775.1 Chaetops frenatus | reverse complement strand
CGGGGCTGGGGACTGTGTCGGGACCGTGCGGGGACTGTGCAGTTGCCGGGACCGGCCGCTCTGTCCCCGCCGCCGCCACCGCCTCCCCGGACCAGTCAGTCCCGCCGCCGCTTCGATTCCGTTTTTCCCTCTCAAGTTAAGAAAAAAATCGTTTTTTCGCGTCGTCTCCTTCTTTTACTTGTTTCATTTTGTTTGTTTCCCCGGGGTTCCTTCTGCTACGGCTTTCCAGGATTTTTTTTTGCTGGCAGGAAGGTTGGGAATTACTGTTTTCCTTAAGCGCATAATTCCAGAAGCCGAGACTTAAGGAAAACGGTAAAAATTATGGGGATGGCAATAAAACTGCCGCAGACCCACCAGGAATTATATTTTTTCTCTCTGTGACATTTAATATAACGGATTTCTGACCCCCGCGGGGACGATTCCAGCCCTACAGCCGCTGCCTCTCTCCTGTCGGCGCAGAGGATCCCGACATCAGAGTCGGGCCCCGACAGCGCGTATTGCGGGTTCTGCAACGCTCAGCAGCGGCAACGAAATGTATTTGAGGGGACATTGGCACGGGATGGGAGAGCAAAAGCAGAGGCAGAAGGAGCCCCTCACTCCAGAGTTAGCCGCCTCCTCCCCACTTCGCCCTTGAAATCGTTTGCGTTTTGCAGCGGGTGGAAGCGGGCTGAGTGCTGACCCCGGCCGGGCTGAGCCCCTCGCTTGCCGCGCTCGCTGCTCGGGACACAGTGCGGTTAATCGGAAAGTCCTTCATGTTCTGGCAGGGCGGCCACTCGCTCCGGGAGCGGGGTGGGAGCCTGCGAGCAGAAGCGCAGGAGTAAGACACAACTTCGTGCTGCACATTCAGCCCCTGCAAACTCCCGGCGTGGGCTGGCTCCCAAAACAGATCCCAGTTCCACTCTCCTCCCTGGACTGGAGTTACTGGTGCCCTAAATCCCCTGGTGCATGCTCTGGCCGTTTTGGTCGAAGGGGATTTGGGCGCTGGGCAGGGGCTGGAGACCCCAGGGCAGATGGGCAGGGACAGTGCTTGGGGTGCCCGAGGGGAAAAAGGCACGGTCTCAATTTATCCATTTCTAGCAGTTTTTGTCGTGTACATCGTGGAGGTGCTTTGGTCCCGGAGCTGTCCCAACAGCCTTTTCTTGTATATTTTCTTGCTGTTGGCTCCTTAGCAGAGCTGGGCAGAGGAGGCAATCACCCATCCAAGGGCGATATTCCCATGGAACAGTCTCTTTTGTGGCAAAAAAGAGAGACCACCTTTTTTAGCTCCTAGTATTTTTCGGCAAGGCATCTGAGGCAATGCTTTGGAGGTGAGTCTACGGGTCCCCATGACAAGAGCAACCCCGAGGTAGTTGACTTTGGGAACACAGTGTTGACACAGGCACGCCCCCTCAAAGTGCCTGAAGGGAGATGGCAGCGAAAGTTGCCCGAGGAGAGGAGCACAGCCCTGGGCACCCTGCTGGCACCGCCCGTGCCCCTGCCCAGGCAAAGAGAGGTGGCCAAAGGGAGGCAGAGCCTGGCCAGCAGCCTGCCTCAGCCAGGGCTCTGCATTGGGATGAGAGCGGGCAAGGCAGTGCGAGTGCGAAGTGGGGCTGCAGGGTGCTGGAGACCCCTCCTGCCACCACGTGGGTTTGTGGCTCAGGGGTCACCTGCAGATGGTTTTGGGGGGTTTGCTGGGGCTGCAGGCTCTTCCTGGGTGGCTCCACTTGGGCCCCCTTGCCCTGGAGGTCAGGCTGCATCATTTTCTTCTTGGCTGTCAGCTGGGACACAGCAAATGGCAAGTTGTTCCCCATCCCAAGTGTAGCACAAATGGCAGGAAAAGCAGAGCAGGAGGGAATTAAAAGGCCTTTTCTCCCTCTGTGTTCTTACTGGGAGCAGGGAGGTGGTGCATGCAGTTGCCTCTGGAGGGTTTGTGAGACTGGACCGTGAGCACCTCTCACTGTGTGGGAGTGCAGGCAACACCTGGTGGGTCCCTGCCTGTGCACCCCTGCCCAGGGTCACGGGATTTTGCTTTGGGATGTGATCCCTGGGCATCACTGGGCCTGACCTCGAGCGGTGGTGGGATCATGTCACTTCAAGTGGGTATAAGATTTGTTTTTCGGTGTGCTCTGGCTCTGGAGTGTGTGGCAAAAGGCTACGAGACCTGCCTGTGCCAGCTCAGGCTGCCAGCCTTTCTGCCCGTGTGGGACCCCGGCTGGGGTGTGCACTCGTGCTGAGTGTGGCCACCTCCCTCGTACCCGAGTCAGGAACTGCCCCGGGACAGCTCTCTGCTGCCCACAGGAGCGCGGGCCGGCTCTCGGGAGCAGGGGCCACAGCACCCCTCTCTTCAGGGGCTGCCGCTGGCGGCCCGCTCCCAATGAGATGCTGTTTTCATGAATAAAGAATGAGGGAGGAAGCCAGGGCGGCTCTCCTGGGAGCACATTCCTGCTCGTCCTGGAAATGCTGCTGCTCCCAGCCACGCTCCCGCCTTTCCAGCCTGACTTGGGAGGGCTGGGGAGGTGCTCCAGCTCTCTGGGGGCGCTGGCTCTGTGCCCCAGGACAAGTAGGCAAAAGAAAGGCAGGGGTAACAGTTGAGACGCAGAGCCAGGCTCGCTGGCTGTCGGCAGCAACACAAACAAAACAGAGGGGTTTTGCCTTTGGTGCTCACCGCGGGCTGTTGTCGCCGGCGCGCTGCTCCGTACCTCTGCACTGCCGTCCAGCCCCCGGCTCCTGCCTTCCAGCGGTCTGAGGCTCTTCGCAGGGGATTCCAGGGCAGCAGCCCCCGGAGCACAGCAAGGCGGTGCAGGGGGACAGGCTCCTTCTGCAGAGAAGCACCTGCTCCCTTGCATGTTGGCAGATCCTTGGGCTGTTTTTGGTTTGGTGGGAACATCTGCAGCCTCAGAGGGACTCTGGCAGCGGGATGCTCCGGCAGAGCCCTCGCTAGGGCTGGCACCTCCGGGGCTGGCACCTCCGGGGCTGGCAGCCTCCTGCCCGGGGCCAGCGGGCTGAAGGGCACCCGCTGGGACCTGCCAGCCCCCGACAAAGGGACAGAGATTTGCAGAGCAGTAGTAAGTGCAGCCTGGATGGAGGGAACCAGGGTCCCCAGGGGGCTGTGGGGTCCCAGGCTCTGCAGAAACAAGGAAATCCTGGGGCTGGTCCAGTGACAGGGCTTGTTAAAACTAAACTGGGTGTCAAACCCCCTCCTCTGCTCAGACTTTAGGCACTGTTCCCTCAACCCACGGAAGATGAAAGCAGCTTTATCCTCCCAGCTTGTTTTGTAGGAAAAGCCAAAAGTCTCTTCCTCTCCTGCAGTCCCCAGAGGCTCTGAGGGTGATATTGGCTGGGCTGGGAGTGACACAACCTGCCATTGGCTTTCTGGGAAGGTCTCCCCAGTGCCCCCCAAAGCCGTTTTGCCACTAAGTCCTGTCCCCCAGCATTTTCTCTGTGCCCTGTGGAAGCTCTGGTCTCTCTCCGTGCGGGTTCACTGCAGTCTCTGCCCTCTCTCTGTCTCCAGCTGTCCGTGCAGACCGGATGCGTGGAGGGAGGAACAAGTTTGGACCCATGTACAAGCGGGACCGTGCCTTAAAGCAGCAGAAGAAAGCTCTGATCCGTGCCAACGGCTTCAAGCTGGAGACCGTGCCTCAGATCATGTCCCCTGTGCAGAGTGACTACAGCCTGTCCTCCACCATCCACAGCATCCACGCCATGTCCAAGACCCTGCCGCCCAACCCGGCCGCCCTGACGCCCGTGGATTACGAGCGCAGCCCCTACGGGACCCCCTCCCTGGCAATGACCGTGCCTGGCCACGCGCCCCTGCCCAGCTACCACTACCCCTCCTTCCCCAACCGCACCATCAAGTCCGAGTACCCCGACCACTACACAAACGCCCACGAGGCCATGCCTGCTTACATGTACCCAGAGACCTACCCCAGCAGCTCCCCCCCCGACATCCCCGAGGTCATCCTGAAGCTGCTGCAGCTGGAGCCCGATGAGGCCCAGGTGAAGGCACGGATACTGTCCTGCCTGCAGCAAGAGCAGGGCAAAGGCCGGCACGAGAAGCTCAGCACCTTCGGCCTCATGTGCAAGATGGCCGACCAGACCCTCTTCTCCATCGTGGAGTGGGCACGGAGCTGCATCTTCTTCAAGGAGCTGGAGGTAGGACCTGTCAGTGGGATGGATGCTGCTCTTGGGGGACAAGGGAAGGATTGAGGCTGCCCTGATGTGAGGATGGGATGTGGCTGCGGGCAGGATTGAGGGCGAAATGTTGTGAGCACGGGGCAGCACCTGCAGGCACAAACCGGGGGCCATCGCTGCAGATCTGTTGACACATCCCAGTCCTGCTCCCAGCTCCCTGCAGGGCTGGAGGTGCTGGGGCCCGGCTGTGATGCCAGAGTGATTCCCACTGTCGTGTGGGGCTGATGATTTCAGATTCATCACGGCGGGGGCAGGTGTTGAGGCAATCGCCTGCAGAGTGACTGTGGTGTCAAGCTCAAGATATAATTGAAAAATTTAACATTGAGGAATTATTGTTGAGACAATTCTCTCCTCTGCCTTTAGGAGGAAAATCAATGTGGTCAGGTGGGTCCTATTAGCAGCAGGCAGCCGGGGCAGGGGACTCCCCTGAGCCCCATCCAGAACCATGTCTGCTGCCAGCAGCCTGACCTGAGATCCAAAACTGATGCAAACATGGGAGAGAAAATTTTGCAACATGACCAAAACCCAAAGGGCATTGTCCTGGGGCAGCTATGGGACTCAGGTGCTTTCTCATGTTTCCAGCATGAGGTTGTGCTGCCTGTCTCTGGCCAAAATCACCTTCTTCCAGTGGGACTGTGCTGTAGGACAGGACCAGGCTCTTCCCTGTGCCATGAGTGCCATGGGACTGAGTGTGGCTGAGCCTCGTGGCTCAAAATAGCCCCTGTCTGCCAGAACAGTGTCAGGAAATGGCATTGTGGAGGTGGGTTGGGTTTTTTTCAATCATATCAGTGTCCAGCCTGGATTTTGGGAACAGGGTGGTTGTTGTTTTGCAGCAGATATTGTAAACAGTGTAAATTCAGTTCCCAGCTGTATAGCTGTGTAGCCTTGTAACTCCATTGTCAGCCTGATTATGCCACCAAAACAGGCTGTTCCTGTGTGAATTGGTGTCGGCGGGTGCTCCTCCTGCCGTGGGACCCTGGGGATGGCAGTGCCACAGGCCTCACCTGGGCAGAGCTACCAGAGTCCTGGTGGGAGCAGGGCATGTGCCCTGCTGTTCTCAGGGCATGGGCTTCGGTGCTCAGTGTGTGCCCACATCCATCACTGCCATCCTGGGGGCTCATTGCTTTTTGCCTTTATCCACATGGTGACTGTGGGGTGAATTCCCAGCACCTCGCAGGGCCGGGGTCTGCAGGACCCCCCAGCCCACCCTGGCTCCTGTGGGAGAGGGAGAACACGGCGTCACTGTCCTTGGCTCCCTCCTGTGCACAGACCCCTGGGCAGCCCCGAGTCCCAGCACAGAGCAGAGGTCCCCAGTGTCCCCAGTGTCCCCAGTGTCCCTATGGGTGTTGCTGGGGCTGCCCCTGCCCACCCTGCAGGGCACATCCTCCCTGGCCAGGGCAGTGGCTTTTCCTCAGGCATGGCAGAGCAGGCAGTAGGGAGCAGGAGCAGGTCTGAGATCTTGAATCTCCATTCCTGCTCCTGCCTGGCACATAAAAGCAAACGGCTGCTGGGGTGGTAAATGAACTCCTGCTAGCACAGGGTTTATGGCTCTGCTCTAAAGCCAGCACAGGGGAACATCGCAATCTCTGAGATCAATGGCAGCAGCAGTCCCTGCTGGGTGCTCGGGGCTCCTCAGGGCAGGGATGCCAGCAGCCATCTCCATCCCTGGGAAGCTCTGTGTGAAGGTGATGATCCCCAGCCCCAGCAGGGAAGGGCTGTTGGCTGAGGCCAGTGCAGGGATCCAGGCTGGAAATGCACTGTGCTGGGACACCACTCCAGGTCATGGTGCCAGGCTGGCACTACATGGAGAGGAGGTGCAGGCAGGTGAGAAGGGGAGGTGTTGGCAAATTGCCCCATCATGGCTTGCCCTGCCTGAGACCACCCAGCACCCCCGTGCTCCTTCCACAGAGCTGTTTGCAGAGACCTGGCTTCTCCCCGGGGCTTCATAGGGGGCCTGGAGAAGAAGGAGCAAATCCTTAGGGACATGGGGAACTGCTGGCTCATGCCTGGTTAGGACAAGCCTTTGGTCCCTGCCCAGGGAGAGTGGGAGCAGTTTCCCCTGGAGCTGGAGCTGGCCAGTGTTTTTCCCATTCCCATTCCCACCCTGGCAATCCGGTGGCGCCAGCCTGGGTGCTTTGCTGTCTCCACACTCCTGACGCAGTGGCTGGGCTGGGGGACACAGGGGAGAGCCCCCCTGGCTCCACCACCGTGCCCAGGGAAGGAGGGGGGGGCCACGGGCTAATGGCCTCTTGACATCGGCTCACACGCCACGTCCGCCCACAGGCGCGGGGCACTCAGATTGAAAACAGATTTAACTTCCCAGATATATCGTTTCATTTAAGGGCCAGTAATTCTGTCAGTCTGCCACTGACAAATGAGGGTCCCCATGCCAATCCGCCAGCAGACTGATGTCGCAGCGTTCATCTCGTGTCACCAGCAGGAGAATTACGGACTGCGCTGGCCTTCGGAGGCAAGACTAATAATGCTGCACGGCAGAGAGGGATTTGGGGGCCCGCTTGTTTATCGAGGGCTGGCCAGGCAGCCGCGGCGCGAGGCCGCGCGGGCGGAGGTGGAAGAGGTCAGCGCTGACGCCCATAAATACGAACTTTAACTGAGTCTAGATGAGATGTGTCAGGACTGAGGGAAGATTTGCAGCATCTTTTCAGGAAGAAAAATATGGGTCGGGGGTGAAATATATTTTGTTGGGTTGTGAGTCTCAGGCAACTTTGTCCTTTCAGATGTAATTTTTCTGTATGTACATGGAGAGAGACGGACAGAGGGATGTGCACACACGGGTGCACTTGCACACTCACATTGTATCTGCTTTTGGTGTGGTTTATGCCCACACACCCTGCGCAGCCTGGTTTATATAGGTGTCACTGCCATACCTACATATCAATATCATGTACACAGGCTTGCAGTGACCTTTAGATTGGGATGAGCAGCCAGGAATGTTAAACAAATTGCCATGGTTTCAGCCCGAAGGCCAGGCTGGGCTGGGTGTGCGGCGTGTCCCTGAGCTGGTGGAGGGGCACGGCACAGCCGCAGGGTGGTGGGATGATGCCGACCCCTTCCTCAGCCCCTTTGTGCCAAGGGGCTGGGGCAAACCACCCTTCCATCCAGAGGCGAGCTCCAGGGATGGGGGGATGCTGAGGGCAGCACCATTCTCACAGACCCAAGGGTCCCTGGTCCACTGGGTCTGTCTGCCGGGCTGCTCTCCCTCAGTCGTGCTTAGAGAACCAGAGCCATGACAAAACCTATTTGCAGTCAGTTGCTTCTCTGCCTTTAACATGTGGGTCATCTTGACCCCATCTCCTGGCCAATGGCCAGAGTGTTTTTGGCAGATTTAAAATCTCCTTCTGGTCGTGGATGCTGCAGCAATGTTTAGCATCCCATGCACTGGGGGAAATGTGACACTTCCCTGCCTGTGGCATCCTGGCCAGCTCAGCCCTGCCTGCAGAGCCACGGTGCCCACACAGCCAGGGCTGCAGCAGCGTGGGAGCCAGCAGGTAGAGGGGATCCTGGTCTAGTCACGCTGGTGTGAACAGTTATTTGTTTTAAGTTGCACATCGTGGTGGTATCTGGGCAGGGCAATAGGGACCTGCACCGACACCTTGGACATGTGTGGGTTTTCCATTGTGGGTGGTAGGTGGACACCAATCCACTTTCACACTTCTCGGCAGCCAAGGTGATGGGTCCTGCTTGCCCTCAGTGATTGTTGGGGCTGTGGCTCGGGGTGCTGACATGTGCCACACACCTGCCAGAGGGCTGTGGGGCAAATCCTGCACCTGACATCTGGGAGGAGGCCTGGAGGGCACCTGTGTGGTGGGGACAGGCTGGGGGCATCCAAGTGCTGCCTGTGCCTGTGGCTGGGGATGGATGTCCTGGGACCAGCTCGGGGCTTCCTGTCAAAGAAGGGCTGCTGGTGGGTCACTCTCCTTCCTAAAGCAGTGGTACCCGGCGTGGGGGCTGCCCTGAACCAGCTGTGCAGGGAGCAGTGAGCTGTGGGGCTCTGCTGCCCCTGCATGGCCTGGGCACTTTCTGGGGAGCCCCAAGGCTTGCAGGGGTTTCCTCACGTTGTACCTATGAACCCACAGGGAAGGTTGCAGAAGATTTAAAACTACATCCACATGCAGGTTCTGCTGCCCTGTGCCCAGGCAGCACCATTCCTGCCTTTGCATGCCCTGCATCCCCTCTGGTGCCATCCCAGACCCTTTCCCACAGAGAACTGCATTTTCTGTGGGCTGCAGCCCATCAGAGATTGTTCTTGCAGGGTGGGGAATATTTCACCGTGTGTTTTGTGGATGGGTTAAATGGTCCCTTTAAAAAAATAAAGATTGCCTCTCAAAGACAGCTTGCATCAGGCCTTTGATAAAGCACTCTGTGGAAAAGCCTTGACATTAAAAGAGGAAGACCCTTTGCTTAACTTTTAACGGCGAGCGTGTGTGCTGCAGCCTCGGTGGGAGGATTGATTGCCTCTGAGTGCCCCTCCATTAGCAGCCCCCTGCTCCTGTCAGGCCAGGCCAGGGTGGGGAGCAGCCCGGTGACCCCCAGCCTGAGCCCCTCTGCAGCACAGCCTTGGTGCCAGAGTGGGGCCATGGGGGCTGCCTGCTGCCACCCAGCCTGGGACATGGGGATACCCAGCTTGGTGCTGGGGACAACTCCGCGGGCCCCAGCCAGCCCTGACTGGCCCAGGGAGCCCCCAGCCCACCCCATCAACACTCCCAAGCACATTGCCCCCATGCCATGGCTCTGTGGCCCTGGTGCACTGCCACGCTCCCAGGAAGCAGCGTGGCACATCGCAGCGTGCTGGCAAGGGGACAGCCCTGCAGCAGCCATGCAGTGGGAAAAGTGCTGCTGAGGGGCCTCAGGGAGGGGGCCAAACCCCCCGCAGAGTTTGGGAGAAGCAGATTAGCAATTTTTAAAGGAAGAAAATGAGATTTCAAAATTGTTGAAGTGCTTCCTTTGGAAAAGCTGATTTTTAAAAATGCTTTTCAAGGCAAAACCTTCTGACTGTCCCTTCTGGAGTTCATCCTGCTCAGGAATGAGGCACAGGAAAGAACTTCCAAAACAACGCCCTGGCTGAGCCAGAGCGGAGGCGCTCGGCACCAGCTGGGATAGTGCAGCTGGGCTGGCCCCAGCTCCCTGCTGGGGCTGGCCACTGTCACAGCCGGCCACTCGCCTCCTGGCAGGGCTCACGCTGGGTGCAGGAAGTCTCCATTTTGCTTTAGTGCAGAATGAGCTTTTCCCAGCGTTTTGTCGAGCAGTTGAAGGGGAACCTCACCCTCTGCAGTGCTGGGCCCTGAACGGCTGCTTCTGCTCTAGCAGGGGATGAGGGGTGAGCGTGGCCCCGGCAGCTCTGCCGTGCCCACGGCCCTTCAGGAGTGGCAGGAGCGGTGCCAGAGCCCGGCCAGCGTCACTGCCTTCCCATTCATCCCGCTCAGCCCGTTCCCTGCTGCACAGCCGGCTCTGGCCACCCACAACCCTCGAGAGACAAATCCCAGCGGCTTGCGGGAAGAGCCGGCTCTGAGACCATAAAGCTGTTTCTCATCTGGCTTCTATTCCTTTTGCAATCTCCCAGTGCGGGTTTATTGCAGCCTCTTCAGCAAAACGAGGGCATTATCCAGCCCTGTGATGCTGCATCTGTCTTCCCTCTATTAAAGGGGGAGCACAATGGCCCTGCAGAGCTCGGCTGCTGGCACTGGGTTTGCTCCACAGGGAGGTAGTGGAGGCAGCACCCTAATCCCAGCCCTTTCCCTACACTGGCCCTGCAGGAGAGGGGAGTCCAGGCAGGGCAGGAGTTCAGGTCTTTGTGGAAAGGAGTTGGGGTTCAGTGGGGAGCAGTGCCGAGGGCATGAAGCCGGTGACCCGTGGTGGTTCTTGGCATGACAGTGGGGAAGGCAGCATGCCCTGCATCCTGCCACCGCTCCAGCGGATTTTAGTTCTTCCAAATGCAGCTGTTGCCTCTGGCAGCTCATCCTGCCAGTCACTGGTGCTGCCTGCAGTCCCCAGTGCCCTGCAAGACCCCTGAGGACCCTTTCAGCCGGTGTCCTGGCTCGAGCTCCTCACAGGGACAATCCCAGGTGTTTCTCTGGGCACACACACAGGCAGATGTGCACAAGTGCATGTGTTGGTGCGTGGGCAGGGCAGGGCTGGCAGCTGCCCAGGGCACAGCCATGTCCCGTGCCTGCCAGCTTCCCCACAGCCCTGCTGCCCCCCCAGACCTGCCATCCTGGCCAGGGAGTCGAGGATGGGCACTGCCTGCTTTCGTTTTAAAGTATTCAGAGGGGCTGTCTGGACACACAGGCTCTTTGTGCAGCCACCACGTGTCCCTCCCGCAGTCATTTTGTTAAAATTTGTGTGCCATTTGGGGAGGTTGTGTCTGGTGGGGGAAGACCCGTGCTGATAAGAGCCAGCAAGTGCCACTGAAACATGCTGAGCTGCTTTGAAGCCAGCTCTGCAAAGCCACCTGCCTGTCTCCTCTCCTCCAACCCAGGATCTTCCTTTCTGGGGTGCAGCTCCAGTTCTCTGTGCTCACCTTAGGGGACCACACTCCCATGGGATGTCTGCCAGGCACAGGGTGGGTGCTGTGCAGAGCAGCACGATGGATGTCAGCTGTGCTGCTCTTGCTATGTTTCAGGTGGGTGACCAGATGAAGCTGCTGCAGAACTGCTGGAGTGAGCTGCTGGTGTTTGACCACATCTACCGGCAGCTGCAGCACAGCAAGGAGCACAGCGTGCTGCTGGTCACGGGCCAGGAGGTGAGAGATGGGCTCTGGGACTGTGGTGGTGATGTGGAGGCACAGTGGGGATGGGCAGGGGCTGCATGAGGGAAAGGAGTGACTTCTTTCTTCTTTTTTGTCCCTGTGTGGCCAGCTCGGCGTAGGGCAGACAGGTGGTGTTGTTACACTCCGGGTCTGCTTGTGCAGAAGGTCCCATCCTGTGCCATCCTGCCCCACAGTTCCTGGTTCTGGAGAATAATGCTTCTTATCAACAGCCCTACCTGTTCTTTCCGAGGTGGGAAGTGAGGAGGGGTCCCTTCCCTCCCTGGAGCTGGCTTTTGGAGATGTGGTGCCTTCAATTCCAGCACCCTGTGAAGGGCCCCCTGTTCTAAATGGTGTTTCCATTTCACCCATCAGCCTTTTTACTGACACCCCTACCTCTCAGTCAGTGCTCAGGGCTGGATCCAGCTCCTGCCCTGTGTGAGGTGCCCTGCAGCAGGTTGTGGTGGGGTTGGGTCTGCCAAAGCTGATGTCACCCATGTCCTCGCAGGTGGACCTGTCGGCCATCGCAGCCCAGGCCGGCTCCATCCTGAACACGCTGGTGCTGCGGGCGCAGGAGCTCATCCTGCACTTGCACTCCCTCCAGGTGGACCGGCACGAATTTGTCTGCCTCAAGTTCCTCATCCTCTTCAGCCTGGGTGAGTGCAGCAGTGGGGACACTGGGGCGAGGGGCGGCCACTCTGGGGTCACGGCCGTGCGGGGTTCGGGGTGGGAGCGCGGCCGGAGGGGGCACTCACAGCCCAGGTCCGGCTGTGCGACAAAGGGTCTGTTAATGAGGAGGCAGGAGCGAGGGCTGGCACCTTTCTGTCCCCCTCACCCGGGATGCAAAACGTCTCCCGCTGCGGGGCCGGGCTCGGCTCCAGCTGAAGGGGACGTTGTCGGCCCGTTGGCCAAGTGGAGCCTGTTTTGGTCACTCGCCCGTCGCACCGGGCGGGGAAACAAGCGCTGATATGGCTGAAGGAAAACAGGAGTGTTGACAGAGTTTGCCGGGCCGGGCCGGCCGTATCTCCCGGGATTTGCGTCAGAGGGCCCGTGCCCCGCGCTGGGCAGGGGATCCTGCGCTCCTGATTAGGCTCAGCCCGGAGCCTGCGGTCGGGCACAGCCGGCGCGTTCACACGCTCCCACCTCACCCAGACAAAATAACTCCGGAGCCGTGGGCGCTGTTGCCGGAGCCTGCAACGTCCCTGGGGTGGCAGAGCCTGCTCCTGCCCCTGGGATCCCTCTGGCAGTCGAGTGCTGGTGGTGGCAGAGGGTGAGCCCATCTCTGTCTGTGGCAGACCTGACTCCATGCCCATCCTCGTCCCCACCCCAGCCCTGTCCCTGTTTCAATCCCCTGCTCTGTGCTTGCGCTTCTGCACCCGCGGGGTCCCGTCCAGGGACCAGCGGTGGGAGCGGCTCTCCTGCCCCGTCCTGCACCTGCAGCATCTCCTCCCTCAGCTTTCCTTTCCTCTGGAGCTGTTTAGAAATCCAGAGAAACGAGACACAATAATTCTCTGCTCACGCAGTGATAAAGTGTGGCACAAACAGTGCCCAGGCTGGGAAATGAAGGAGCCGGGGGGAGCTCGTACCCCGAGCCAGGACCTTCCCTGGCCGCTGCCTCGCGGTCTCAGCACCAGGAGGGCCAGGTCCCCCCGAATTGCCCCGTGTCCTCCCATGTCCCCTGGCACGGCACAGCAGAGGAGCAGGAGCAGTGTCCTCCCCGATGGCTTCCCCAGAGCAGCGGCTTTCAGGGAGGGCGTGGAACCCAATAGCTGTGTTTTGCCATACATCATTTTGCCCCAAATGCAACTTTTTCTCCCCATATTGCAGAGCTCACTCGGAGTAATTTGCCCTTCGCAGGCTCAGCTGTAGAGGATGGGATTGTGTATTATGTGCAGGATGTAATTGCCTTTAACAAGAGAATTTCCACATTTACCACTCTGCCACAGCACAGTCAAAGCCAAGCCCTGCTCACAAGAGCTGCCATTTGAGTTCTAAATAGATTTCTCTCCTGAGCAGGTAAAGAGATTTAATTAAAATTAGGGCTTCTCAAAATAGCAATATTTATGAGGACGGCACAGGTTAGCTTTGTTCTACAGAAGGGCTTAATAGAGCCTTAATGGATTGACCTATCATTCGATTTCATGACTTACATTCATGAAGCAGCTACTCTTGGGGAGGGGAGGAAGAGAGGCTTTTATAGCCCACATTCCCTTAAGCGTTTGCAATTTATCAGCAGCTTCTCCCAAACAAAAGGAGCTGTGAATAGGAAGAACACTTGAGGGCATAGAAATAATCCCAGGCATATCTGTATGTGTGATGGGAGGCTTTGTCACAGGACAGTCTTTGCAACTGCTGCAGTGTCTCTAAATGAAGTGAGTCAATGTTATTTGGACAACATTCTTTATTCCTTGCAGGAATGAAAAGATTATTCAAATATTCAATTAAACAGTGAATAGGGTCTTTCAGAGAACCAGGTGAGTTCATCGAGTAGAACTAGCTATTGTTGAGCCAACTCAGGGGATAGATTTGACATTTATCAATATAACTTCTTTTTTTTAATGACACGCACAATAACCTTATGCAGATAAAGAGATTTCATAACAACAACCCGAGTAGCAGGAGACAATAGGAGCAAATGTGCCGTCGGAGCGAAAAGGGAAGGGTGATCTGATACACTGCGTCTTGGCACAACCTGTGCCCTTTGTGCCTGCCCCGGCAGTGCCCGTGCTGGCCATGGGCATGGCCCGAGGCTGGAGCTCCCCGAGGGCTCACAGTGCCCCCGGCTGTGCTGTGCCTCCCCTGCCTGGGGCTCCGCAGTCCCCCCGACCAGGCCTCCTCTCCCGGCTCCGACCCCCGGGGCTCCCAGCTTTGTTGGCTGCAGCAGCCTTGGGTGCCACGGTCCCTTTGAGGGAGCCCCCAGCTCCCCAGGCTGCTTTGGTCAGACCCTGCACCCAGATTTCCCTGTTTCCAGCCAGAGAGTGGGAATTCGGCCGTGCATCGGGGGCTGCGAGCAGCAGAGCCAGCGCGGCTGTGACCGAGGTAGCGCTTCCGAACGACTCGTCCTGAACATTAAATCCACCAGATCCACTCGCCCTGCACGGGTCGTGCCGGGGCTGCAGCGAGGCCTCTGCTGGGCAGATGTGCACTACCATTGCTGTGTGCAGCTGTGGCTGGTTACGGGGCAATGCCCAGCGCCGGTTCCCTGAAGGCACCGAAATCTGCATGCAGGGACGATTGACCCTGCCCGTGCCCTGGTGTGCTGCCGGCTGAGCTGCTCCCTGCCTTCCTGCTGGCAGCTGAGTTGGCAGCAGGATTATGGGAGGCCGCTGTGGCCCTGGCCAGGCATGGAGGATTAGGGTTTCTAGGCTGGTAAGCCTGGTTGCCACATTGGAAAGACCAGGCGTATCAGGGAATTAATTCAGCCGCTTCCTCGACCTTCAGGAATTAAAGAGGGCTGATGGCAGCGACGCGCAATGTGTTGGCACAGCTGGCAACACCTTCTGGCTTTGCAGCTTCCTGGGCAGTGAGGGCAGGGAGACACCAGTCCTACTGCCAGAGAGGCTGGGACCTGTCTTCAGCATCAGGGGAGCCCTGGGGAGCAGGGTAGGGATGCAGAGTCTGCGGCTGGGTAGGGGCAGGGTGTGGGACCCCTCCTGCCCTGTGTTTTCACACATGAGGGACATTGACCCAGGAGTGTGGATCCCTCCCGGTTCACCCAGCACAGCGTGGCACGGATGGGGCAGACACATGACTTGGGCACCATTTCATCCCCATCCTCCCCCGTTGCAGACGTGAAGTACCTGGAGAACCACACGCTGGCCAAGGATGCTCAGGAGAAGGCAAACGCGGCGCTGCTGGAGTACACGGTGTGCCACTACCCCCACTCCACGGACAAGTTTCGCCAGCTGCTGCTGTGGCTGGCAGAGGTCCGGGCGCTGAGCCTGCAGGCTGAGGAGTACCTGTATCACAAACACCTGAGCGGGGAGGTGCCCTGCAACAACCTCCTCATCGAGATGCTGCACGCCAAGCGGACTTGAGGGGCCACCAGCCCGACCCGGCAGCGCCCCAGTGCCTCCAGCAGGGGCAAGACTGGTGCCCGGGGCTGGCAGGCGCCGCCTCCCAGCCTGCCTTCCTCAGTGATGCTATTTAACCTCTGCTACTGGAAACGCCCCAGAAGGTTTCGTACTCAGCAAGGTCAGTTGAGGCTGCAGGGCCGTGGCTTGGCTGCCGGCCTGCCCCATGGGCAGTGCTGACCCCCAGCTTCACTGCACACCTGGTGCCCAAACCTGTCACTTGCCAACCCGACTCAGCAGCACCAAGGAAGGGTAAAGCCCGTCCTGGCTTTTCTCCTACTTCTGCTCCTCTCCTGCCGCCCCCACCAGATGTTTCTTTACTGCTGCCATCCCTCCCCAAACCTGTCCATGTATCAGGGCCCCTCGTGTGCAGGGCAGGAGAGTGGGGAAGTGAAACCCCTCCAGGTTGTGGTTTTATGGCAGTTGAGGTGTCTCCAGGCACCAGGAAACACTCAGAGGTGGAGGATTTCTGCAGGAAATCCACAGAATTCTGGGCCTGGGCTGGAGATGTCGGCCCCATGCAGCTGTGCCAGGACCCCCAGGTGCAGATGCCAGGTCCCAATTGCTGCCAGTTGTGTCCTGCAGCTGCTCCAGCCAAGAGAGGGCAGGCAGGGATGGGCAGTGCTGAATCCTCAGCTGAGGTGCGTTTTCCTAGTGCCTGCTGGTGCTGGAGGCACCAGCTCTGGCTTTGCAGACTGTGGCAGCCACAGTGCCCAGAGCCCAGAGCTGCCCACAGGCAGCACAGCTCTGTCCTGCCCACAGGTTTGGGGGCAGAGCAGCCAGGCAGGAGGGAGGTGCGAGCTCCAGCACGTGCCCAGGGTCTTGGGGCAACTTGAGCTCTGCAACCCCCTCTCCATTTATCTGCTGAGTGAGTGGGTAAAGAGGAATAAGGATTGTCCTGCACTTCATGCTGGACCTCCTGGCCTCCTCTTTTGCTCTGCCATGTCCGCAGGGGACAGCAAACGCTATGCTGAAGCCACAGGCAAAGAGCTCTCTGTTCCTCTTCCATCGCAGGGTCGGGGCTCACAGACAGGACTGGGAGCCCTGGGGGTCGCAGCCCCCCCAGACTGGGCTGTGCTGGACACTCACTGCTGCCTCTCTCGGTCTCAGCCGTGCTCTCCTCTGCGCCACCACTGGGGCCAGCACAGCCCCTGCCCCGCACAGCCCCGGCTCTGGGGGTCCTGCAGCAAGGCTGGGGTGCTTCAGGTTTGTTCCCCAGGGCAGGGGATTCCTTTGTGCCCAGGGGCCACTGCAGCTCGGCAGAGCCGGTGCCTTGAGGAGCCGCAGGGGCTGCACCCGGAGCCGTGCGGTTTGTGAAGCTTGTTAGACACTGAAGAAAGAGCATGTTTGTCTCTGCTTTAACACGTTTGTGCATTTCCCTCCTGAAGTCTGTGGTTTGGTTTTGCCTTCTTCTTTTTGTGAACTTAAAGAACTGGAGAAAATGTTTTGGGAGGTAAAAGATGTTTTATTTTCAGAAAACGAAAAGTGTCCTTAAGTGTCTGTCTCACATCCTTTCCTCCCTCTCATCCCTGCTCTTCCCCACTCCTCCCCTTCCTTCCCAGGCAGAAGGTTACCAACTTCCTTGTCAGGAGCAAACCACTGTAATAAATTTTGCAGTTCATTTAAAACGGCACACTTTGTCTTTTTTGGCTGTCTTTCTAACCCTCGTGGTTGGTGCTTGGCATGGGGAGGGCTGGGTGTTTGCACTCCTGGGGTGTCACCTGCCTTTGTGGGACCAGGCCAGCGTGGCTGTGGCAGGTGGCTGCTGCTGCATTTGATTCAGGGCACTGGGGACTCCAGATTGGTTCAAAGTGCTGCTGTAAATTGCCATAGTGACTCTTAAAATGTTCTGCAAGTGAGTGCAGGAACAGTAACATTTATGGACAATTAATGAGCAGTGCCCTGGTCCTTGCACCATGGCCAAACCCCTTCACAGGGATCAGCCACGGACAACTGGACATGAGACCCTTCCCCTGGACACAGCACAACATGGAGAGGAGGTTGTCTTTAAAATCAGCATTTACTGTTGTTGTAATCAGCAGAAACCCGCCACATTTTCTGTGTTCTAAACACTACAGAGGTAATAGGAGAAGAGGGAAGGAAAGCAGCGCCCAGCTGGCGAGGGGCCAGGCCAGCCGGGCGGGAACCCAAGCAGGAGGAGGGAGAGGATTTTTGTCCTAAACAGCAGAAGATGCTATTGATGTCAGCTGGTTTAGAAAGGGCTTGAAGCCAGCTGCTGGCTTCCCTAGTGCATGTACTTTGTACACAACCTGTCCCCAGCCCTGCCCCAGCACAGAGGTGCTCCCATCCTCGCTGGGAGCGTGGGCACTGCCTGGGCACGGCTGCCACGGGCAAAGCTGGGCTTGCTCCCATCCCCCTGCTCCGGGTCCCCCGGGCTAAACAAAACGCTGGCAGCAAAAACAAGAGCACACAACCAAGCAGTTCCAGTGCTGCTGGCGGGGGACGTGGGGCAGTGGTGGCAGCACTGCCCCAGGCCAGCCTTGGCTGCCCTGGCAGAGGCTGTAGGAGCCATGGGGACCCCAGAACACAAGTACCTGCCTGTGTAGTGCCTGCCCAGGAGAGGAGCAGGGCAGCTGTCAGCAGCAGAAGCCCCATGAGACCCCACGCTGCCCCATGTTTGTTTGGCTGCACATGGTGCTGGGAAGGAGCAGAGGGTGACAGCTCTGCCCAGGCTGGAAGCTCTCCAAGGGAAGCCAGCTCCTCCAACCTGCCATCCTTCCTGCTGGAGGACCCTCTGCAGTGCAGGCTTGTCACCCAGAAACTTCTCAGAAACCTAAAGCAAAAGAGAAAAGGTCTCAGCTGTGCTGGCAGCAGGGGAGGGCGGGGGTCCCTCGCAGGGCAGTGGGGGGGTCCCATAGGGCACTGGCAGAAAGCACAGCCCAAACTTGCCACAGGACAGAGCTGTGGGTGCAGGTGGCACTGGGCTGGCACAGCCAGCCCTGCCTGTCAGTGGTACAGCTCTGCCACCCCAGAGACCCCCCTGTTCCTTTGGGGGTCCCTGAAACATGGTCCTTATGAGAGGGAGCCAAAGCAGCCTCCATGCACAGGGCTATGGCTGTAGGGAAAACTTCTTCCCTGGACAGTGATCAGCCTGAGCACAGCACCCAGTGCTGAGAGCAAGGAAGAATGAGCCTCAAATGGGATTTAAGGAAAACACCAGCTCTGCCATGGCAGGAAGCACTGGTGCCTCATGGGCTGCACTTCCTCCTCAGGGCACACAAGGGACCCCTCAGGAAGGGCCATGGCACCAATGGTGATCTCACCACAGGCAGCCCAGCAGGGTGGGCATGCACAGGGTCTGCATCTCTCCCCACGACACACAAGTGCTTTCCTGGCTTTGAATCAAAGGCTCATAAATTCCTTATTATTTCAAAGAAATCTTATGTAACACAATATGGTGAGAGTTGCAGAATTACTCAGTATCGATCAGAGGAAGGCTGGGCTGTGGAGACAAGATCCATGTTGCTATGTGTGGCTTAGCAACATATAAATGTATTCAAACAGAATAATGAAATTATCGTGGGGAAACAAAGCAGCCATCACTTGAGGAGATGGAGGATGTGGAGGCCTCTTGGAGCCCTTGTTTGCCAAGACAAGGAAGATGGGACTTATTGTTTGTGCAAATATGTGAACCGCCCCAGCCATCCCTGCTCACAAAAAGTGTGTAATGAAGCCAGGCAGGGCTCGCTGCACTGTGCAGCTCCCTGCAGCTGGACTGGAGCTCATTACTGCAGAACTGCTCCATGGGCTGAATCCCTGTGGGGGGAGGCCATGCCTGGCTCTTACCACAACCATGCTGCAAAACTCCCCATTTCTCTGATTCTGGCCTGGCATTCACCTGGATTTTATCCACCCTCATCCTCGCCCATCCCACCTCCCACCTCCCCAGGGACCCACTGTCTCTCTCTTGCTCTTGGAGCCAGTGCAACACCCAGAGGTCTCACAGGAGCGTGGCTGAGGCTCTGGAGCAGAGAAGTGCTGGACCCCATCTCAGATCCAGCACAGCTTTCCTGGGAGAGACAGGTGGGCCTCTCCTGGGTCTCTGCCAGAGCTCCTGCCGGTAGCAGCACCATTTTCATCAGCTGGCTGGCAGCTTTCAAATGAAGTTATCTGGGGCTAAACATGTCTCTGTTCATTCAGCTATTTGGGAGGCAACAAAGAGAAGAGGGGACGGTGTCCGTGCTGGAATGATCTGTCCCCATTCTGGCAGCCAAGAGCTCTGCAGCGCTTGGCTCTGTGGCTGGAATGTGAAGGCACACGCCTGTGTGAGGCTCAGTGGCCCTGGGGACCCCCAGCAACCCCGCAGCTGGGCATGACAGCCTTTTAGTGTCTGGTTTGAGGCTGGAAGCACCTGTGGCTGAGCCTGGAACAGCGCAGGGCCGCTCCACGAGCACAAGTGTGAGAGGAGAGCTCTTCTGGTTCAAGATCTGCTCATTCACCCCAGGCTCAAGGACTGCCCAGCCACGGGGGCAGCCTGGGGGGCTCTCAGGGAGGGTGGCCCTGCACAGCACTCCCTCCACCCTAACCCTGGCCACTCCCATGGCACCGAGCCCAGCCTGGCATTCCATCACCCTCTGTGCCGACCTGGGCTTTTAAAAACACACTGAGGGCTCACCTGAGAAAATAAAACCAAACTAAACAACCCACTTCTTTGCACAGCTGGAGTTTAATAACTCATGTGGGCTATAAAATATGCAGAAGCAGGTGAGGGTGGGTGGACAGAGCACAAAGGGCCATGCTGGGTGCAGGTGGTGCTGCCTCTGAGACCCCACTGCCAAGCCCGAAATGCTGCTGCACAGCTACTCCCAGATGCCACCGTTTCTGCCTTTCTCATGTGTCCACTGTGGGGAGGAAAGCTGCACTGCTTCTGGGTGGCATTGTCTCGAAAATGTTCTGAGGATGCCCTGCTTAGACACCTCGTGTGGAGCAAGACCAGAAACCTGCTAACGTACTGCTTGCCTTGACAAAAGGAAATGTCACATTGCAGAAAAAATATGATCACTCCCCTCCCAAAGTGTGTTCTCACTGTCTGCCTAAGGGTACCCATCCAGAAGCTGCACTGGGAGCACTGGGAGTACCCAGTAGTGGTTGTTAAAGAAAATAAAGTGAAATGTGCTCCATTTGTATTCTGAGGAGCTGGGGACTTGCCCAAAGCCAGGCTGGGAAGCTGAGGAGGTAGCAGGGAGCTGCCATTGAGCAGAGGTCTGGGGCTTAGGAGGGATTTCTGATTTTAATTCTACCCACCTCCATGGTGACATTGGCCTTTCTACAACCTGAAACAGAAGAAGGTAAATGGCTGCTTTTAAGCTCATAAATCCAGCCCTTTCTGAACACCTCACTTTCCCCAGCTTCCCTTCTTTGGGATCATGGCACTCCCAGCACCTACCAGTGCTTTCTGCCATAGCTGCTGGTTTAAAATAGCCCAGGGCAGAAAGAGCTGCTGTCCCCCTGAAAGCAGCCCAGCAGTGAGGGATGCCAGTCCCAGCTGCACCCCACAGAGCAGTGGGGCAGGCACAGAGCTCAGCACCAGGCTGCTGCAGGGCCCCTCTGCTGCCTGCCCATGCCTGAGACCCCCAGCTCTGCTGGCACAGCGTGGGCCCAGGAGCTGGAGTAGACAAGGATGGGCAGCAAAAAAAGGTGCAGAGACATGGGGAGAAACCAGGCAGGAGCCCTGAGGTGGGACCTTCAGCTGAGCCACCAGTGCTGCTGGGAGAGGCAGTGCCACTGCCAGGGCTGCTGGGGCTCCACATCCCCCACCTCCTCCTCATCTGTTCAGGGGGACACAGATTTCCCACAGCCTGGCCAGGACAGGACCCATCAGGGCAGTTTGGAAATAATACAATTCCTGAAGCTTGAGCAGAAAGCAGCTGCCTTCTGTGCAGGCCTGCAACATCCAGGAACCAGCATCAACAGCAACAAAAACTACAGAACGTGACGTAGGCAAATGTTACCTGAGGATTTGAATGCTGTCAGCTCTACAGCCTGAAAGAGGGAAGAAAATGTGTTAGCAGAGGCTATGGGTCTGATAGCTTTGCTGCTGGTCACCCCCAACACACTCCCTGGGGCCAGGCAGGGCTCCCCAGCACCCAATTACCCACAGCCCCAGCACACAAGCACCCACTGTCCCTGCACTGAGCTGCTGCACAGGCTGAGAACCAGAGCCTTCATCCCAGCCCCAAGGGACAGGCACCTGGCAGAGTGTCCCAGGACACAGCTGCACCTCTCAGCAGTGGGGAGTGGACACCTTGCTCCAAACACCCACTCTGGGGACCCTTCCAGCCCCATGGTGACCCACCAGGCTGGATACCACACTGGAGACCACAGGAAAATCCAGGAAAGGATGAGAGAGCTTTGTCCCCCTATGCTGTGGTGGGAAGAGCCCACACAGCCTGCACTCTGTGCTTAAAGGATGGTTAATGCTCTGGGAGATGTGAAATTCCTACTCGCAGTCCAACAACAACAAAGATCACCAAACAACATTTAAAAAAGCTGAAACACGAAGAACATCTTGTCTGTGTTTGCATCTTCATTTGCTCAGTGTTTTGTCATTTTAAGTGTTTTCAAATGCTTTTAAGTAGCATCTTCTCTCCATCCAAACTATTGTGCAGCTGCCAGTGACATTCTGGATTTGCCGCTCCTCTGGCGAGGGCCGTGACTCAGCCAGGGAGCAGCCAAACCAGCCCTGGCTTGTGTAACTGAGGGGCACTGAAAGCGACCCCAGCCCCGCAGAAAGCAGCCCCCCATGCAGCACAGGGCACACCAGGCAGGGCATAGGTGTGCCCAGCACCTCTGCTGAGCAGGGGGCTCAGAGACCCTCCTGGGGTCTGCACTGGCCCCGGGGAGCGCCGGCAGCTGCGGCAGCACCGGCAGCAGCCTCGGCCCTGCAGCATCTGCCTTAGACAGAAAGAGAACAAACACATTAAAAATGCAGTGTTTGTGCAGCAAAGATACAGCAAAGCCCTCGGTGACCCTCACACGGAGGGAAGCACTTTCTGTCTTTGCCTGCTCAGAAATGCCACGGCCTTGGCATTTTGGGGATCTGCTGCCTCCTGATGCCCCTGCCTTGGGGAACTCGGGTCCTTGGGCTAATCCCTGTGGCCCACGCCTCGAATCTGGTGCCAGGAGCTTAGCCCTGACCCTGGTTCACACAGCCAGCACCTGGCTGGCTGAGAAAAGCATCACCTGACAGTGAGTCCTGCTGTTGTTCAGCACAAGGGGCCTGGTGCCGTGGCATTAACCACAACATAGATCATGAGAGATGGAAATATGGATTTTACTGAGTGGCTTCAGAATGATATGCCAGCTATAGAAGAATACTTTTCTATTGGAAAAGTAAGAGCTGTCTATGTGACACAGGTTTTCAAAGGATAAATATTAGAGAGGGAAAGAGAGATCCTTCAGTGAGAGACTCATGAAAGTAGTGCTGGATTTTATTCTGAGGAAATTACAGCACTTGTATGTCAAGTGCACAAGGACTGATGATCATTTCAATAGCAGGAGATGGAAGTGGGAGCAGAGTAGTCAAATTTAAATTGTTCCCTGCTTTGGGCCATGCCTTGTTGAGCTCTCCATCCCGATGCAGGCAGCACTGCCCTCATGGGAGAGATGAGACTTGCCCATGGCACCTGCCCCACTGCCTGATTGAATTTGCTGTCCTTGGGAAAGTCGCCTGCTTGATCCATACCAAGCTCAGTTTAGGGCTTTATGGCTTGAATGCAGTGGCACCTCGTGCTCCTGTGGGGTCCCTGCTCTAAGCAGCCTCCTGGTGAGCCAGTGGGGCTGCTTCCCCATGGGTTCAGGGTGGGCCCTTGCCTTGGAATTTGTCTGTTCTGGGACTGCCTCCTCTCCTGGCCTTGGGAAGGTGCCCTGCCCTGTTGTCCCCCCTGCCCAGGCTCAGGTGGTGTCCCTACATAACTGCTGTGCTCTGGGTGGGCTGAAGGTGGAACAATAACAGAAGATGTTACGTACCGGTCTCTCGGGTGACATAATTGATGAAATTCCCATGGGAATTCTGGCTCCAAAATTTCCTAAAGGGTGAAGCAGCACAATGAGTTCACAGACCAGAGAACAGAAATATTAATGTTTTGCCTAGAACTTGGTGCTTTGTGTCCCCCACTGAAGCAAAGGGACCAAACAGGTTTTCTGCACCACTGCACACACAAGCTGGTTGGAGAATGCAAAAGCTTTTCTCCCCAAAGCCAAAATCCCTGTTTCTACTGTCACCTTTGCCTCTCCTCCAGAAAATTAATTTTAAGACACTAACATGGATTTTTGCCTCAGGAGAATGCAATGCTGCCTAACATGCTGATGAGACCCCCTGCCCACCCCCAGCCAGGCTGCAGCCATGGACCTGACCCCTTTGAGACCCACATGCATGAGGACTCTGCCTTCCCCCTCAGCAACAGCAGCAGCACAACCTGTGCTCACATAGGCACAGTGTGCAAAGGAATTAATGCAGTGCCAGGTGCACCAAAATTCAAGTCTTGGGAATAACATTTTACTGTGGTGTCACCACCCAGCCTGGGCTGACAGTGACAGCAATCCTCTTACCTTTGCTGGTGATGTTCTTCACTGGAGGGTCTTTCTGCACAGGGCTTGGCAGGGCACTCTCAGCAGCAGGACTCAGCTGGGGATGAGAGCAGTTCTGTGATGACAGGCAAGAGATACAGGACAGTGAAAATTGCAATGAGTCTTCACTACACCCAGATCCAACTCCAAAGATTGATTTCATCAGCACTGCTTAGGCTCCCACCCTGCCCTGGCAAAGCAGGCTGCTGCCTAATAGGAGTAGGCTGTATTTGGGTCTGTGTTGTCCAACAAGACCACAAAGAAGGGAGACAAAAGTTAAAAAATAAGATTTCTTTCCATCATCATCTCCTCAAAGTAGACCCATGGCACAGCTGGGACCCTGCTCTGGTGGGTGGCTCATGGATGAAGGGGCAGCAGGGATTCCTTCCAACTTACTGTGAATGAGAGGGCTTTCTTCTTGTCCTTCATCCTTTGGATGGCATTCCTCACCTGGAGTAGAGCAAGGACGTGAGCAGCTCTAGCACAGCTGGAGATGCTCCAGCAAGTCATGGAGAAAAAGCAGCCACTGTTCCAGAAGCACAATGAGGCTGTGCTGCCTGTTGCAAATGCTAGAACCCAGCTCCCCCCAGATGCCAACACACAGATGCTGTGACAAGTGACTGAATCCAGCCAGGGGCATCTCTTACCTCGCTGTTATAGATTGCATAGACCAGGAATATGTACAGGCCCTGGAAGGGAGAGAGCAGAGGAAGGGTCAGAGGGGTACAGCCAGTTTATGCTCCTTTGCATGGAGCAAATGGGCTGGAGGAGCATCAGAATGGGTGAGACTGGCACAGGTGGTGGGCACAGCACAGCCAGGGACAGGCAGGCAGGAAGAACCTTCCACACTTGAGACCAGGCTGTTCACAGCATCTGCTGCTCTCACACACCAGGAACCAGTGAGCCATGGCACCTTGGCCACCACTGAGCACTGGGCAGAGCTGTGGCAGGGATGTGCCCAGGGAGAGTGCCCAGGCCAGAACCAGAGCAAGCATTGCCTGAGGGCCACAGCCTGGGGCTAATTACAGCTCCAGACCGACGAGTTTGGCCTTAAAGCAGCCCTATCTGGCCCGTCAGATTTATGTTATATCTGTGGGGTGTTTTGTTATCGCAGCTAGATAAATCAGCTGCAGCAAGAGATGCAATTCATCTTGTCTTCAACGAGCCTTGCTCTCATCTGCGAGCTCTTGGCAGGCGCAATGGCAGCAGCCCCCTGGCACTGCGCCGTGACCTGTCCTTCAGCCAGCAATGCTGGTCACTCCCCCAGACCAGATTTCTGGCCAGGCTTCCAAGGCAGGTCTTCCTTGAAAGAATCATTCTGGATGAGCGTGGGGAGGGAGGGGGTGCAGAGGTCGGCTGGGAGGAGAGCGAGGCAGGAGAGGAGGCCCAGCTGCAGCTGGGTGGGAGCGGAGATGCAGCTCTGGGGGACCCCTCTCCTGCCTGCACTTCCACCCCTGCTCCTGCCCCTGCTCCTGCCCCACAGCACCACAGGCTCCCTCCCTCTTGCTGTTCAGTCTCTGTGTGGGTTCCTGCACTGCCTGGCTGGAGAAGGAGTTGTGCTGTTTGGTGCTGACACACGGAGCAGCCTCGAATACAGGCTTGGGCTTCTGCAGACAAGTAGAAAGCAGTCAAAAAAAAAAAACAACCCCAGCAGCAGAAAGCTGCACAGGTTCCACATATGAGGAAACTCTGGCCTCAAAGGAAATTCCAAGTGACCCGTAGGACAGTCAGCAAAGGGGCTGAAATGGGATGGCTTTCTCTCAACTCTGCAGCTTCTCACCAGCATTTATTTCTACTCTGGGGCAATCTGCAGATTGTCCTGAACTTGGTAACGAAGGGACAGAGGCAAATGAGCACAGCACAGTCATGGCTGTCCACACAGCCCTGAGCCTGCAGGTCTGTCCTGCTCACTAACCCAAGCATGGCATGAGGAGACACAGAGAACTGATGCTATGTTTAATTATCATTCAGACGGGCCTCCTGCCATCCTCCTGATATCCTTAAGAGTGGAGATGGGGAGAGGCAGCCCTTGTCTGGCCTTGGAACCTCCCACTGGAGCCCTGACGGATGTGCGTGAGCAGCACCCGGCTGCTGGACCAGCGCCAGCCACAGGCAGAACACGCCCGAGCAGACACCCATCTTGTGCATGGGGTGACAACGCCTGCATTCACCCTCAGAGGGCTGGGCCAATGCTGGAAACAGCCAAGTGTGCCAGAGGGAAGCACCGCAAACGCGGCCGCTCCATCAGCACGGCAACAGCAGCAGCCAGGTTCCATTGCAACAACAGAAAAACGCGAGATGGGGCTGCAAAGCTCTCTGATCCCAGTGGTTTGGAGGGCAGTGCTCAGTTTCTCCCTCCACTTGGGTCCCCTGGAATATGGTTTGCCCTCGAGCACAGGGCAAGGGACCCTGAATATGCAGTGCCAAGAGCTGGGACCGCCCAGGAAGTCCCCCGGGGCACCTGTGGTACAGGTACAGCCTCAGCCCCAGGGCTGCTGTGCCCCAGGGCTGCTGTGCCCCATGCTGTGCCCCAGGGCTGCTGTGCCCCAGGGCTGCTGTGCCCCATGCTGTGCCCCATGCTGTGCCCCATGCTGTTCCCAAGGGCTGCTGTGCCCCATGCTGTGCCCCCCAGCCGGCTCCCTGCTCCCACTGCCTGCAGAGAGCTCCACCGTCCCCTCAGGACCGCGCTGGGAGCCGTGGCGTTCAGGGCTGTTCAGGAGTGTTCAGTGCTTCTCTAGCTCCATCTACAGCTGCCTTCTCTCAAGGTTGGCAAGGCCTCTGTTGATGCTTTGAATCGCAGGTGGCAGGCACGTGTTCCAGCAGTTTTTGTCACCGTGTGTCTCTGAGTTCCAGGTATCCCGAGGTCCTGGGAATAGTCCCAGCCTGGTGCAGCACTGAGCACTCCTGGCTGCTGGGACTTACACAATTTGCTTTGCTCTCTCAACCACATACAGGCTGCTTAATGCTTTAAAGTCTTTTCATGAAAACAGTAAGCCCAGAAGCAAATATGAAGTGTTGTTTTATACACCAGGTAATGATGTTACTTTCTGCCCTCCAGAATTCCCTATTAACACTAATTTAGTAACAACATGACTGCAATTCAGCAGTCACAGCCATGGCCCTGGAAGATACCAAGACAAGCAAAGAGCCTTAAAAATGCAGCCAGGTGATGAAGGGGAATGAAGAGTCTGAAGGAGGTTATATGATCCACACAAGGTCTTGCAAGCCAGAGCTAGAAACAGGCCCCAAACTTCCAGATGCCCACAGCAAGGCTCTGATCACCAGGCCACCAAAGCTGGCACACCAAACACTCCTGCATCTCACCAGATCCCAGTACAGCCATCACTGGGCACTGGGAGCATCCCTGGGGAGCAGCTGCATGGCTGCAGACAACAGGGATTTCAGGGGTAAAGATTTTCAGTTCTTGATTCTTAGTTCTTCCCCAGGCTCCTTCAGTAAAGCTGAACCATTCACAGAGGTCACAATCTCTCAGAATGTCTGAACAGGAGCCAGATGGAAAACACCCATCCTGGGTCACACCATCCAAGCAGCAGCCAAGCAATCTGTGGCTGGATGTGAGCTCTGACACACTCTCCACCAACAGCCCTTCTCTAACAGGGGCAGTGGCACCCAGGGCCCAGCCCTGTCCTGCAGGAAAGAGGCTCATTTCCCAGATGCAAACAGCAGGAGGGATGTCTGCCCCATCTGACTGCACAGGTGCCATTTTACATACCCATTATATGAGCAAATAAAAACTCTAATGAGTTTGTAACAGCCATTTTGAAACCATGCTGATGTCAGAAAAACTAACACAAGGAACAAGATTTGAACTGGAAACCTGTGGCGCCAGTAGGACACTGCCAGAGACTGGTGCTGAGGGCCATTAGATGTACAAGGTCTCCAGAGTTATATTTCCTATCTTGGAAGGATGAAATGAGTTTCCTTAGACAAAGCAGCCCAGTGGCTTGGGAAGGCTGGGCTGGCTTCAGAGTGAAAGTGTCCCTGGCCACGAGGACAGGTAGAGTGCACTGAAGCACCAGAAACTGCAGGTGCTTGCTTGGCTGTGACCTGGGGACCCACGGGGTGCAGGACTCACCTGAAGGGAGTTCAGCACGATGAAGACATAGGCCCAAATGATGCTGAGGTGGACGAGGACCCCACACACCCAGGTGAGCCCCAGCACAGGCAGCAGCACAAGGATGGGTTTGGCCATGGCCCTGGAGGGAGGAAGAGCTCAGGGTTACCCAGGCACATTTCAGAGATGAAACACTACCAAGACAGTAGCTGTGGAATAAATTCCTCTGCAAACAAAATAAGTTAAGAGAGGGAAAACCAAATATTTCACCTCCCAGACCCCAGTGTGCCAGCTTTGCTCTTCATTTATCACTGCAAGTTAGCAAGAAGGGAGCTCTTTGACGTCATCAGCCATGAGAAAACAGCTATTTCCCCCCCAGTTTCTGCTACAAGGAGGGTTTGTCTATTTGTTTTATTTGCACATGGATGTCACCCTGTCCTCCAGCAATGCCCTATCTTTATGCTTCTGTAAATTTGGGAAAATTTATTTATGCTACAGGGGAACAATGCGTGTCTAGCAGAGGTATCCGGCGCCAGCTAACAACAATAAAAATTCACAGAGCATGATAAAGTAATGACTCAAGCAGCACTTTTTTAGAGGTTTCTCAGCACTGACTGATTACAGAAGTCCCCACTGCCTCTTCCCCTGTGTGTGTAACCCCCACCAGCCTTACTTTCAACCCACCAAGTCCCAAGCTTGGATTTCTGCAGGCCCATCTCACCGTCCCAAAGGGGTGAGATTTAGGAGTGTGAGTGCAGACGGAGACCAGCACTGGTTCCTTAAGCTCAAGGTGGTGGCCGGGCTTCTCAGCTGGGATTAGAGACTGTCTTTGGGTGAGACACAGTTACCCTGGAGGAGAGAATCCCTTCTGCCCCTTCTGCTCTGGGTCTCACAGCTCACTGTCTTCCACTTGGCCAAGCTTCTCTGGGCAACTGTGCCAGTGCCTCACCAGCTTCACTGGAGAGGATTTCCTCCATGTATCCAACACTAACTCACATATTTCCCACCCAGAGCAGCCAGAGCTGGCAGAGCCAGGCCCTGCCCTGCTCACCAGATCTGTGTTCCAATCTGGTTCTCCAGGCTGCTGTTGGGCGTCAGCATCTTCGATCTCCTGTGAGCACTGGCCACAGTCACCATCACCACCCGCAGCAGCACCAAGGTGTTCACCTGCCAGGGCAGAGCCGTCAGACTCAGTCACATTCTGTGGTCTCAGCTCCAGTGGGTGAGACTTTTCTGCTGGGAGCTAGTGTCAGAACTCGGGCACAAAAATATCACTACCAAGAAAGCAGTGAAATCAAAAGACTTCACAGAGCTATCTACACGTGGATGAAATCTAGGAAACTTATCCCAGAATGTCTTCCCTGTTAAATGCCTATTCTGGACACCTTAAACATTGCACCTTTTTCTGCTGCTGTATTTTGTATAATGAGATTTCAAGGATGTAGATGTTCCTGTATTAAAATAACACCTTTAGCTAAGGCAGTGCCACACACCACATTCCCAACTGAACAGCCAACCGAGAACTGGTCAGCAAAATTTTCTTAAAGCACTTTTTCCTATCAAAAAGCTTTTTTGATTAAGGAGATTTATTTGCCTTGTAAAATCTATACAACAACACTTTTCCTATAAAAGCAGCAGGGACAATGAGCTGCACCCAACTCTGCATTGCATTTCTAGGACCAGACCCAAAGGAATCCTACCTTCCCAGAAGAATTTGGCACTTACAGCCAGGATGAAGAGCACAGGCCCCACGAAGGCCCAGATGACGTTGGTCTGCACGTTCAGCCAGCAACGGTTGGTTGCCACATACTTGTTAAAGGAAGTTGCAAGGGTCACCCCCACAATAAGGACTGGAAGCCCTGCAGAAAAACCCACACATTAAAAGCCAGGAAAAGCAGAGATGTCCCATGCAGGGCACTGAGAACCAGACAATTGCTTCAAAACCTCCCTGACCAGACACACTCCACTGTGAGCCTCCAAAACCCCATGAGCAACATCAATTCTCTGCAGCTGAAATCTGTCCTGGCTCAACAGAGCCAGATTTACAAGCTGTCAGCATCTTTCTCTGAGGTATAAAGAATTCCAAGTCCTGAGTCCTGACCAAAGCAATTTATTCCTCAGATTGCTTTTTTTAACAGAATGGACAATCAAAGACATAAAACAAAATACTAAAATACTTGCCCAGTGTCCAACTAGGTGTGTGCTCTTCAAGCAGCACGTCCCTAAAGAGGCTCCTCTTTGGCACAAAACTCAGCTCATTCAAATAATTCTATGTCTCTAAAGGGCTCCCTCAGAATAAAAGGTGCTTAGTGAGGAACATATTTATATTTAATTATTATCAGAAAATAGTGATGCTTTCCAAGAACCAGAACTTACCATAAATCTCCTCCTCTGTTTCTTTTTACTGAACTCTAGGATTTAGAAATATAACAGAAAAGCTGCTCAACTTATACTCTAAGACTGGCAATTTGACAAATAATTCAAGAGAGCCTCTGCAGAGCACCGGCACCCAGCTCTCATATTAAATTAAATCAAACAATTGTGCATCTCTCCTATTAAAACTTTCACTAGAAAAGAAAAATAATATTTTCCTGAGGACCCAAGGCAGAGGAATGTGCAGATACCCCAGCCTGTCATGTAGTAGAACTTCATCCTCCTGTCTTCACTCATGTTGACTGCTACCACTTTGCTCCAGAGGAGAAGCCCCTCTACCAGCATCCATGAGAAGGCTGCCATGAAGAAGAGGTGCAGGAAGGCAGTGACCATGAAACACAGCACCTGGAGAGGGCAGAAACCACAACTGCACAACGTATATATGTGCAGCTCCAAACAGAGACACAATTCTGTCCTAGGTGCCAGGTACAGGTAATTAATCAAAGGGTTTGCACTTCTGTTCTGTTGCTCTGACAGTGACACTGGAGCCTGGTCCCATGGGCTGCATGGGACATTCCTGGTGAGCTCACCTGGCTGGTCTTGGCCAACTCACTGAACATGAGCAGAGCTTCTCCTGCAGCCAGTGCAAAGATCAGGTTCTTGTGCACCGTTGTTCGTTCACTCTTGGGGACGCTGGGGAGGGAGAGAGGGAGCCCTGAGCCAGACAAAAGGGTGCATGACAAAATGGTGTTCCCTGTCGTCCCTGGGCTGTGCAGGCCTGCCTGGGCAACTTGTGTTCTCTCTGCCACTCATTGCAAAAATGACAGTCTAAGGGGCAGGGGACAGCCCTGCTGTGCACGCACTTGGTGCTGGGGACACTCTTAGATGCAGCTGCTCAGCCCTTGGCCATGGCTCCAAGAACAGGCAGTGAGGGAGCCACTGCCAGGCTCACAAGACAGATCTCTGTACTTGCCAAGTGACAAAGAAGGGTTGGCAATCAAAGAAATAGTCATTGCTCCATTTATTTTATAAAAATTAATTCTAGCAGAGCACCTTTTATAGTAAACACCGTTAGCAATTGATAAAAATCTTGCCACAGACACTCAGGTGTGTGCACAGATTAATGAGCATCTCCACAGAAACAACCAGGGCTGAGCCCCTCTCCAGCCAACAACAACCACTCCCCTCTGCCACGGACCACAGGGCAGCTCCCACCTCTCCCCACACACCTGCACCACCCCACACTGACAAAGGACACCTTGGCAAAGTCTCTGAAGTAAAGTAGCAAGTAGAAAATACAGAGGAGGCTACAAGTGTCCAGGCTTTTCTTACCGAACTACCAAGAATAAAATGAAGGTGACAATCAAGGCACAGAAGGAAACTCCACATCCAATAAATGTCAAAGTCTGCAGAGCAAACTCCTCCTTGGTGGTCCTCTGCTCCAGACATGAAACAACAGAAGACACAAATCCCTCATGAATTAACCACAACTGCTGGCAGTCCCAGCATCCACCCCACAGCAGCTGAGACAGGCTCCTCACATACCTGCTTCTCGTACACCTGCAGCAGGATGGCAAAATTTGTGGTGTGGTTGCAAAAACAGGCAGTGGAGTCTGGGAGAGACATCACCACAGAGCAGCCAGCTGTGGACCACATCCCACCAGCATCCGGGCTAATATGCAGCAAAAACAGAGAGAGCACATGGAAATTACCTTCCACTTCCACAGAGAGCCAGGGCATGACGGGAATCTCATCCCCCTAGAAAAAGCAGAGTTGAAAGGAGGGAGATGAGGATATCAGAGACAGGTCTTCATGTGGACTTCCCTTTGGTTCACCCTTTGTCTCAGCAGCTTTGCCTCATCCAGCAGGCATGCAATGGAAACAGATCTGGTGTCAATGTGTGCGCTGAAAAGCAGAGTTCAGCCGTCACAGCTTCAAAGAGAACCCAGTTACTGCACAGCTCTGGGAAGAGCTCCCTGCACAGCCCCTTCACTGAGAGCAGCACTGGGCTGGGCAGCTCAGCCTGCCACAAAACCTGCACAGTGCCATTGGGCTCTGGGTCCCCAGGACAAGCCAGCCTGTCTCAGCCATCCAGCAATGCTCCCATCTGAATTCCCTGGGCAGGGGCCATGGCTGCAGCTCTGTCCCCACTGCCCCCTGAGCCTCCCCAGTACCACAGAAAGGTCAGGATCAGAGCAGGCCTGCTGGGACCCTTTGGACAGTAACCAGCTGTTTCCAAAATCACACTCTTCCCACTTTCCCCAAACTGATCTATGCCTGCTACAAGTCTGGGATCCTAAGGAGGGTTTTTTCACTTGAATGACTTAATTACCAATCCATAATATATCACAGCCTCAGTGTTCTCACCACTGTGACATCCAGCAAAAACACATTCCAGTGCCAGGCAGGATTTATGAGGCTGGGAGTCCTGCATGTCTTTGGGCCATGTATCTTGGACCAACTCTTCTTTGTCATAGGCAACAATCATAATTAACTAGGCCTTTCCATTTGAGTTGTATATACCTCATTAAAGGTCACTTGCTTGTGAGTTACTTCTCCAGAGGAAATCTTCCCAGGAAAGCATTCTGCTCCAGCAGACAGGGGATGTCAGCATGCAAAGGAGGCAAAAAATTCCAGATCTCTACTCTTACCATTACATTTATATTGAGATGTTTGTTTTCCAGTGGAAATAAAATCTCATAAATCTGGGGACCCGAACTGAAACAAGGCACCTGAGACTGAAGTTCCAGAAGGCACAGATGGGCCCCACCATCAGAGTATCAGGCAGGTCCTGCAGCAGAGAGGGGAGAGAAGAGGTCACACAGCCACACACGTGCTGGTCACAGGGAGGTGCAGGTCACTCACGTGGCTGTGACAGGGTCTGTCAGCTCAGGACAAACACCTCCCCAGGGACACAGGAGCCAAGGTGAGAGCCCTGGGCACCGGACATCCCTCATCCCCAAGCTCTGGGGTGCTGAGCCGTGGCTGTGGGCAGCCGGGCGGGGCCGTGTGCTGCCGCTGGCAGGAGCTGCCCGGAGGCACAGCCCCTTGCGGGTACCTGGACGCGGTGCTGCAGGCGGTAGCGCACGGACGTGCTGATCTCCTGGTAGTCACTGAGCAGAGCGGATGAGATCACAGCGGTGCCCACGGTGGTGCTCAGGTACCTGCCACAGAAAGGACACTGCTCACAGGCACGAGGAGCACAGGACCTGCTCAGGAAACGGGCTCTCCCGGTGTACAGGACAGCTGGAGAGATCCGGGTCGCTGCTGGAGTGCCCCAGGGCCGCCAGCAAAGGGCCTGGGCACGGGGCAGAACGGACCTTGGGACACCCGGCAAAACCCCACCGCTGCCCGGTCACTGGGGACGGGCACTGGAGCATCCCAAAGGTTTCAGCCGAGCAGCCCGAGGGCTGAGCCGGCGGAGCGTGTGCGGGATGTGCGGGCGGCCATCCCCACCTAGTGTTCGGAGCTCCAGGAGCGCAGCGGGCACGGCCTCCCGCTCCGACAGCCACCACCGCCACCAACTCCAGAGACACCCTCTGCCCAGCCAGAGGGGACCCTGCAGTAGCCCCCGTGGGCTCTGTTCCCAGCTACCCCAGCACAGCTGGTAACCCCCGGGAGCCAGAGGCTCGCAGGAGACCCCACGGAGCATCTCTGCACAGGCAGCCCCAGCGCCAGGGCGGGGATGGATCAGGGTGAAGGTGACCCCAAAATCGAAGCATCCGCTCAACGCAGATTTGAAAATGAGCTCTCCTGTTGTGCCGAGGGCAGCCCTGGGCCGCGGGGGTGTCTGTTTCACTCACTTCTGTCCCCCACCAGAGGCAGCCATGTCCTGGGACACAGCACTGGTGCCGCTCCTGGACAGGCAGCGCTGCAGGGAGCTGTAGCCAAACCACATGTTCTTCATTGTGACTCTGTGGAGACCTGGAGGGACAGAGCACGGGGACAGCTACAGAACACAGGGCAGTGCTGGACACCACTGCCCTCGTCTGGGGGTGATACTGGGGTCCAGAACACGCTCAGCTCCAAGCTGTGTCTCTAGAGGGGCTGTACAGAATCTCCCCCCCTTGGCCCACCTCCCTTTCACCAAGGGCATCCCCTCCCCACACTTCTCCAGAGCTCAAGTGGGCAAGGTAAACAGTTTGTGCCACTGAGGAAGTGCTGCAGAACTACGAGGAAAGCTCAGGTGTCACAACAAACCTCTGGATTTCAGCCTTTGTATTTCTTCCACGGGCACTTCGATGAGGTCCTGCCTGCCTTTCTCAGGGCTCTGGACCACGTAGGCCTCACCACTCAGCTCCTGCCTGCTGAGCTCCAGCTCTCTCACCTCCACCCCTGTGCATGGGTAAAATCAGGTGCTGAACCAGGGCTCAGCCTTCCACCAGAGCTACTGCTACCCCAAAGTACCACAAGGACACCACAGTCCCAGCCAAGACCCACAGCAGCAGCAGACAGGTCCCTTTCTGTGCAAACCACAGGCATCTGGGCTCAGTTTCTCCCATGCCCAAAGGTTTCTTACAGTCCTCTTGAAATCCACAGCATGAGAGGTGCCCTCACACTGTGACACTGCTCAGAGGAAATGGGCAGCAGCCTCTGTGGTTGGCAAGCAGTGAGCCAGAGAAGAGAGGAGCCAGCAGTGGATTTGGACTGGGAACCACACAGGGTGACTGATCTGGGCCCTGGTGAGATACCCTCCAGTGCCACTCACCAACATTCCCGTGTTGGATCATGATCTTTGTCCTCTCTGGGGTCAGCAGTGGGACCAAGAGAGACACCATTCTGTTGCAGAGCTCAACAACGGCCATTGGCCCCCTGATAACCTGCAAACACAGAGGGGACAAAGCTCATCTGGTCATGCAGCAGGCCAAGGATGGATGGATGAGGCACACAGCAGTCAGACTGCTGACACCATTACCTGGCTGATTGATGACCATGTCCCAGTATTCTGTTCTTCCAGAATTAACTCAGTTACTTCCATGTAATACTGGCCCAACTGCTCCAACATCTCCAGCTCATCTCCCTCCTGGACTTCCATATCTGAAACTTGCTTTAGTAATTGAAGCACTGCCAGGAGGTCAGATGCCTCAAGCATAGGCACTTCTCCTTCTCTTAGGACAGTTGCCAAGACATCAAGAGCATCTAGAGCCACAGAAAGGTTCATGTCTTGCACCTCATTCGTGAAGAAGCTGTCAGGAATCTGTCATGGAAAAGATGGTTTAGTTCAGTGCAGAGCCCTGACTCTCCCTTATCACCAGTGGTGCCTTGGCAATGCTCTGCATGCCCTCACTGGCATCAGGACACCCCTCTGGCCAACCAGGAATATCCTGGGGAAGGGTTCTTTTGTCCAGGCTCCCGTTCTCAGTGAGAGGAGTTTATCTGAAGCACCACCTTGCTTGCTTGGTCACAGCAGAAGTTACAGCTGTGTTGGTCACCATTTCCAACAGCAGTTCAGAAAAGGTCCCAGGCCCAAGTGCTGGCAAAGTGACTTCAAACAGCCCTAGGTGCCAGCACATCCACCCCAGCAGCTCCTGCCTGCTCCAGGTGCCAGTTGCCACTGCTGGGGCTGCAGGACTCACCACAGTCCTCACTGCAAGGGTGTTCACACGGCTGGCAAGCGAGTGACTGGACTCCAGCTGAGCTCTTTTCAGTTGCCAGTATGCATCTGGGGACAAACCAGAACCAGAACCACTGCTGTGGTGCCCAATAGCATGGTTAACACACATCATGTTCAAAGTCTGGGCAATGGTCCTCAAATGGTGGCTCAGTCTGCAGGACAGGCAGGACAGGGAGACTTCACAGCTGCATTTTATTTTTAACACAAGATCCCATCTGGAGAGACAGTTTAACACTCCTTTTCTGCCTGTCCCCATGCCAGTGAGCCTGGAGATGCCTGGATTGGGAGGCACTCACAGCACTGCACTCAGAAGCCATGGAAGGTGGCTCAGCTGGGGAACAGCCAAACGGGGCCTCCCCATCCCTGGCTACCACCCCAGCTGGGACCTCCAGGGCTGTGTGCAGTGGAAGCAATGGATAAATAACTAACACATGCTGTACCCTTGCTGTAGCCACAGATGAAAGGCAAAGTCTGCAAACAAGATGCATAACTGAATCCACTGCTGCCAACCTCCAAAACTCTGCATTCCTCAACAGGGCCTGTGGAAACACACACAGACAGAAGGGCTGAGTCTCCCAGGGACACTCCATCCCCATCAGGCATCACCTTTCCTACAGCGATCCACAAACCCTGGTACAACAAACGCTGTGGGCTGTGCCTTAAGAGGCAGGATATTAGCCACAAGCATAGTGAGACTTACCTGGGCAAAGAAGCTCTGTGGTCACTGTCTGAATGGTGTTCTCCACTTCCAGGGCATTCGAGCTCCACCCAAAAACAAGGTCTTGCTCCAGCACCCAGCACGAGCGAACTCTCTCAATCTGCTCAGCGCTGAGGACTTTCTGCCAGATGTGCAAGTCAGTGATGTTCCCACTGAAGGACTCCTTTGCCCTGAAGGTGCCCCCCAGGGAATCTTGATCCTGCCCAATTATGAAGGTCCCCTGGCCAAAGATGGCCTGGGGGGCAGATGACCCCACAGAGCACAAACCACTGGCAGATGCCCTCCTTTTTCCATCGGCATAGATGGCCCAGGTCCCATTCTCCTGCTGCCAGGTCACGCAGAAGTGATGCCACTGTCCATCAGCACGGAACACAGGCAGGTAAGGGGAATGGTGCCCGTGGACTATGAGAGCAAAGCGAACAAAGCCTTCCTCATCCACAAAGCCTCGGAGCTGGAACTCGTTAATGAAAGCAGGCACGGCATAGGAGAACACGGTAGCGATCTCCTGGGTCCTGGTGTCCCACTGGAGGTGGGCACAGGCTGTGACTGCAGGCAGTGCTGGGAAGTCAGAGAGCATCTTCACATATTTTGTGTCTGTTTTGTCTCTGAATACCAGGACTGGTACCGTATGGCCCCCTAGAAGGAGAAATTTCAATCAGCAGAAAGGAAGAAGCACAGGCCAATAAAGTGACAACAAAAACACAAGTGACAACTTCTCCAGTCATATTTTTCAGAATGAAAACATGTCTCCAAATATCCCACGTCCACTTATACTCACGTCTCCTCTTTGTTTTGTGCAGGACACTGTCCTTTTCCTTTAGCCAGACAGAACCTCTGATGTGGTGGGACAGCAGCAGTTTGCTGAAGGAACCTTGCTCACTGTCCTGGGGTTCAAAGAGCAGCTGAGCAAAGTGCTGCTCACAGTACCTGTCAGCTTGCCACCAGTCCAGAGCAGTGGCCACATATTCATAAGTGTGTCCTGAGGTCTCAATTGTGACAGGAGCAAAACCTGGAGAAAGATACGTGGCATGGGGAAAGAGAAAGCCTCTCCAGCCCACTGATAAAAGCACTGCCTGGTGCATCCTGGAGGAGCTACTGGCAGGAGCTCATCTCCCCATGCAGCCCTTGGGCTGGTTGGTGGGAACAGTGTGACAGAGAAGCTCAGATTGAACTGGACCTGAACTGAGGGACACCTGTGAGTCTGCTCTCTGGCCCAGGGCACACTCCTGAGGGACACACAAACCACGCCAAGCTCAGCACAAAGGAAAAGCTCACTTTTTGCTGTGTCCGGGGATGGCCCTCAGAAAAGCTTGTTCAAAGCAGTTATGCAAAACCAACTTTTCTTGCTTTATCCCCCCTTCCCAGCTCCTCCCAGCTTCTGCACCTGCAGATGCAATTTGCAGGCACAAAATAATCTGGTTTGCAGTTGCAGTGGGGCACAGAGCAGCAGCTGAGCAAATAGCCTGGCAAATACCAGCTCTGCAAACAGCATTTTAGGCACAAAACAGGGTAACAGAAATACCTTGGTTTGCACCACCAGACATCTTTTGTTTCTCTGTGCTGGATATTACTTGTAAAATACAGAGAGTGCTGATAAAAACACTAACCTTTAGAAGTCTGGTTCTTGGCAAGAGCTGCAAAGGCAAGGAGACTCCTGAACAGACCGACCTGGTGGAGAGGATGTGTTGTAACATTTAGAGAAACATTAATATTATCTCAAATACCCAGAAAACAAACAAACAAACAAAAAACCCCTGTAAAACTCACCAGAAAGCTGAAGAACCAAGAATCAGGTCTCAAGTCTCTCCTAAACATGCTGACCAGCCGGAAAGCTTTCACCTTTTGCTAGAATAAATAAAATATTAGTGGAGATGCATCATGGAGACAGAAACATTCTGCAGAAAGCCAGTTCCCCAACAAAGCTGCTTTCCTCAGAAAGTCTTTAAACAAAAAGGAGAAAAAGGCTCCCTCTAAAATACCTGTTTTGAATAGTATCTTATCCAAAGAATTCCCAGTTCTTCTTGAAGAACTCAAGGTCTCCTTTTAATATTTGTTTGCAGGATACAAAATAATTAAGCATAAAACACAGAGATGTGCAATATTAACAAACAGGCAAGATCGCAGAGCCTCTTTATCTGCATTAACTGAATAAAAAAAGCCACCATAAATGGCATCATTAAACAGTGTCGCATCACTGGCAGCTTTTTTCGTTGCCTTGAAAACCTGCAGGAACAGAGCACCAGAATAGACCCTGCAGAGTCGTAATTCCAGCCTCCATGAGCCCAAACACAGAGCCCAGCCTCACGGAGCCGTCCCGGGGAGCTGCCCAGCCTCAGAGCTCGGCAGTGAACCCCTACCTCCCCACCTCTGCCCCAGCGGGAGGAAGCCCTGAGTGCACGGCAGTGAATAATACTAGTAAAATCACAGATGAGGGTACGTAAAGACACTAAGATGGAAACAGGCGACGCCAATGCAAACAAGCCCTGAAGCTCTGGGCAGTGGCATCGCCGGCTGTGAGCGATCTCTGGTCTCAGCGGGCTCTCCCGTGTGCGCTGTAAAAGCACATTGAAGCACTTTGCTGCTAAGAGACTTCCGAGATCCGCTCTGCAGCCCGGGCTCTGTGTTCACACTCTTCCCGAGTTCAGCAGTGACTTTGGAAACACCGAATACAGCTCCGGGCCCTCCAGGGAAAAGTACAAATCTGATGGGTGAGAGGGAGCCACGGCACCGCCAGTCCCCCTCTCCTCAGCCTGCACCTGTAGCCTCAGGTGTCCGCTTCTCCAGGGAGGGCCCTGGAAATTGTGCAGACGAAACCCAGAACCCGCTTTGGGCAGAAAAACAGGGCAGTGGGAAGTGCCCGGTGACCCAGCTAGGAGAGCCCCGTGTCCCCATGGGGAGAGGCCTTGGGGAGCCCGGGGCGGTGGGACAAGCCCCGGCGGGGCGGCGGAGAACGGGCACAGCGGCCGGTCCGCTCCGCGGGACCACGGCTCCGCGGGACCACGGCTCCGCACAGCTCCCCGCACCCTGCACCCCGCTCCGCACAGCACCCGGCACCCCGCACCCCGCTCCGCACAGCTCCCCGCACCCTGCACCCCGCTCCGCACAGCTCCCCGCACCCCGCACCCCGCTCCGCACGCCGCCGCCGGCCCCGCGGCCCCGCTGGGCTCCGCGGCAGCTCCGCGACCGGCGCACACGGACTGTGCCACCGTTCCCCCCGCACCGGAGCCGCTGGGCAGCGGGACGGCGACACCGAGTCCCCGCGGCGTTGCTGGCACCCCGCTGCCCACGTCCTCACCCAACATCGTACCCCGGGACGCCCCTCCAGCCCACCCCATCGCCCTGACAGCAAAGCACTCACAACCCGCCCTGTTCCGCTGTGCCAGCAGCACCAGGGTCTTCTTCCCTGGCAGTCTCTGCTCCATAAAGTATCCAATAAACCTCCCCATTAAATCCGGCACGTGATTATGGCAAAGAAATCGGAGGGGGTGGGGGACTAGGGATGCTCACAGTAGCAAGAGCCCAGAACAGCCCAGGAGTGCAGGTGAAGAGGGACAGGTCTGGAGATGCCCAGCGTGTTCCCGGTGCAATGTCCTCACCGAGCAGCTTCAGGCTTCCGGCGCTTCCTCACACCGGGGCCTGCAGCTGCCCCGGGGAGCAGAATGCCAATGCTGGAGGGTCCAGGTCACCCCCATGGCTCTGGCTCTCCCCACCTCAGCAGCTAGAGCAGCTCCTTCGGTTGATGCCCACTCACTTTTGCCACAGCAACAGGCACAGGGTTCCCACTCCTCCCATCCCAGTGAATGCTTGAATCACACCATGGATTCACCAGCAACTGGCTTTTGTTCTTCAGGATCTTCGCCTGGGAATGAAGGCAATTTCCCCATCCCAACGCCCCTGCTCTCAGCAATAAATCTCCCACAAAAGAACGGACCTTGGAGGCAGCTGCTCTGGGCTGCTTAGTCACTGCTGCCAGTTGGGAAATGGCCTGGCACTCCTGGGCAGCGTGGCACGGAGCAACAAAGGCCGGCCAGCAGCATGGCAGCACTGCAGAAGGCTCTGCTGCTCACCGTGGTTTGGCCAAAACTGGATCCTGCTTCCCTCACTAATGGATGGAGCAAAGGGCACAAGGCAGACCCCAATTTTACACCAAAGATCTTCAGAGGGAAACTGCACAATTATTTCAAATTTAGGGCTGGTTTAGGTTTAATGAGAGTTAGAATCTCCCAGCAGACAGTAAAACTGTGTTCTTTGTGCCCGTGTCTTAGGCAGAATAAATCACCTTGTGTAAGAGCACCAAATACAGTTTTCTGGTAGCATTAGAAAAGGGATCAAGCCCTTAGCCTTACTCTTCTCTTTATATACAAATAAACTTTCCTCTGTGCACATGCAGAGAGGTGAAGGGAAATTTCCCGTGATCACTGAGTACCACTCAAGTTTTGAACCTCACTTACACCAGTTATCTGGATTTAAACACAAACTATTTTCTGTAAGTATACACTGGATTTCCAAATAAGACTTGATGGTTTGGCTGGCATCAAGGATGGCACTAGAGACCCTGGCAAGAAAGCATCCCTGGCATTTCAAAGGAAAGGTCACAGCCAGCAAATGAAAACCAATAGTTGGCATCTCATTGTGCTTTCACCTAAAATCACACTGAAAAGGTCCCAAAGAGCACAGCCCAGAAAGTGTGGTGCCTTTGGACCTCCCGGCTCTCCAGATGATTTCTATGCACACATGGACGCTGCCAACAGCTTGCTTCTTGCCATGGAGCAGATTCATTGCCATCAGTGCTGGCAGCTCCTCATCGTATCAGCAGTAATTCCCACAAAGCCAGTCAGCTGTCTCCTTAGGGCAACTGCAGTTTCTGGAATCACCTTCATCCATACATCTTAACATCAATTGGAAATGACAGAGTTCCTAGAGTTAAGAGGTGTCCATCCAGCACATGAAGACCTTGGCAAGCAGACATATGACCTCGGGATGGTTGGACAGCAAAATCCCAAAGCACGTTTAATGCTGGTAAATCTCTCTAACAAGCAGCTGAGCAAAGGGCAAGCTGTGTTGTGCCATTTGGGTGATGCTGTCACTCTGGGTTAGCTTGGTTTGGAATAGGTTTCAGTTCTGTTTACACTCAGTCAATTTAAAAAATCAGATCAGGTACATTTTAAGGAATGTTTCCTTAGCAGTGAGTAAACTCTGAGCTGCCACCCTCAAGGCACATCTTTCACACAACCCTTGGAAGAGCTTCCCAGCACATGGGCAAGCAACATGTTAATCTTTATAAATCAAATATTTGCCAAATGGAGTAGAAGCCATGTGTCTGAGCAAGATGCACTGAGAAATGGAACAAAGCACTGAGCATGTCAGAGATCACTCAGTCATGTGCAAGCCTGTCCCTTGCAGAGTTATCCTTCAAAGCAGCATTCCCCTAGCCCCAGCTGTACATGTTATTCTTCAGTATTTTTGTTTCCTGCTGTTTACTGCTCAGAACTGACACTCTCTTTAACCCAACTCCTCCTCACTGAGTGTAATGTCATCCAAACTTTGACTAGAATCATTTTTGAGGCAAGGCAGGGTTTGCCAAGGGCTGACTCAGGAGGCACCCGTACAAGAGATGCAGACGTACCTCCCTCCCCAGTACAGGGGCTGTGAAAGTGTGCCACACAACTGTCATATCACAACTATTTTACTCTTTCACACATCTGAATGTTTCACAAGCTGCTTCTGGCTTGTGCTGCTGAGGGATCTCCAGGCCAGCTCTCCCAAAAGAAGATTCAGCAGCACTCAGGAAGCAATTAACCCTGCATTGCCATGGTTCAGCTTCCCTCTGTTCCTGCTTCCAGGGAGCTGTCAGGGCAGGGCATCCCAGCTCTGCCACTCCAAGCAAGCTCTTAACACACATTACCACTCTCATGTGGATCAAGTTATCAGAAGCAGCAGTGCCTGGAAAAATCTAGGCAACTGTCCCAGCCCCTCTGGACAAAAGCACAGTGTCACCACCTGACCTCCACACTCACCTTACCTAGAAAACTGGTCTGTACCTGCACAGCAACCCCTGACTGGCTACACAGGAGTCTTCAAGTGCCCAGTTTGGACTTGGGATGGCAGATGCCATTTCCCATTCACAGCTCAGCAGGGCAGGGACAGAGAGGACACGTGCTCAAGCTATTTCTTCAGGTATTCAAATAAGTTCCTCACCCTGCACACTGAAGGTCTGCACTGATGTGATTTTATGGCCAGACACCTGTATGTTTGGTAATGCCATTACTTGTCTAGTTCTCTTAGTTTTCTCTCCCCTTCTCCTTTCAAGTCTGTCACATCAGGGTTGACCAAACCTCCTGATGCTACAGGCTTCAAATTAAGAGCCTGGTAGGTGATGGATATGTCCCCCAGGAAGCTGAGGGGGGAGGGCACAAGGTCACAGGCAGAGCAATACCTCCCCAAGGGGACAGAGTGACCCATGATGGTCTCAAGAGCCTGCCTATACCAAACACCTCCTCACACATAAAATGTACAGTTCTCCCTGCAGCCCTCACCCCACCGTGCCCCTGTCAGCAGCAGGTGACCTGCCCTCAGCACAGCAATCACACCTCAGCTGCTGGTGAGCAGGGACATGCAGGGGTCTGCAGCAGGAGCTGTGCCACTGCTTTGAGCTCTGCTCAAAGCACAGCACGGGTGTAATCTTTGGAGACCCCCACCCACTGCTTTACAGCATGTGGCAATCCTAAATTACATCCCTGGGGAGATGGAGCTGATAGTGAGGAAAAGATTTTCCTAATTTTCCTCCACCTTTCCTGATTCCTGTGTGTTGGAAGAACACCTGCACCAGAAGAAAAAATGTTTGAGACTTGCTGACCAAATGAGTTCCTTTCTAACAGCTGCTCCCTTCCAGGTTCAGGACTGGTTTGTAGGGCCAGTAATTTGGGAGACCTTTAAACATTCAGAGTGCAAGGTATAGGTATAGGGCTTGGAACTTGCATTAGTTAGGTAAAAAATCTTGTCTGTGGAGGCTGGTGCTTAGTCCCGGTCCTGGCTGAGCAATGCAGAACTCCCAGAACTCTGCAGTTCTTGAGTGCAGAACCGCACTTGGTTTAATTTCCTATGATACACTGCCAAGACATCTCAGCTGAGAAGAAAGTTTCCTCTAAAATCCCAGACTTACATTTCTAATGCAAAGGATCCTGTTCCAGCGCTACTTTGCTTTCTAGACTTGTTTGTAGAGTTAGATTTAACCAGAGTTTTATTTTTTTGGTTTTGCTTCTTAAAAGCCCCCAAGTCTCAGTGAGGTTTGTTTCAGCAATCTCATGTGGACATGCCAGCCTTAATCTCACTCTTCCAGGCCCTTCTCATTGTCTGGGATGAAAGCCCAACACAGAGCCTCCCTGCTAATTGCCAGCTTTCTGTTTCCCAGTGACAGGTGTATTGTCTGAAGGAACAGACCCAATTGTGTCCCTGCACAGTGGGACATCAGCTGCTGATACTACAGAGCCTTTCAGGGAGCTTGGGCACGTTTGGTTATTTAGTGCCATCATTTATAACAAATCTCTGTAGCCTGGAAACTTAATAGAAAAAACAGGAGCTGCTTGTATTATTCATCTTTTTCTTGGTTTTTTTCTTAAGCTACTAACTACTCCTAAATCTCCCATCCTCCTACCAGCAAGACAGAGCGTTTGGTTCTGATCCTCTTTGAAACCCTAAATCTTTCTGATATATTTTTTCCCTAGTTTTCTAATGAAGGGGTTTTGCTTAACCAGACATCTACTGTGCATGTACTTGAACCTGGAATCACAGCTAGGAAAAGCTCGTAAACTGTAATTTCTGTGAGGTGTTGATATGCACAGGATCAGGTCACAACCATCACGGGAAGATGGTTCATATTCTCTGGAGATCCTGAGGAACACCCTGGGGCAGGGATCTGGCTTTGGGGGACAGTGACTGTGCCTGCTTTATCAAGTAAAAAGAGGAACTCTGGTGCTCAGAGTGAGGAAACACAGCAGCAAGAGAGCTCCTGAGAGATGAGAGGAAAACATACAAGAACAGTATTAGACCCAGACTGCATCTGTCTTTCCCATTTTTCTCATTACAGGATAAAGCTTTCCATACGTGGCTGTAGCACAACAGCAGAGCTCCAGCCACTGCGACAGCACCAGCGGCCAGAAATGCAACAGACCATTAAGCAGATGGCCCAAGTCTTCTCTGCAGGAACCTGGCAGTAGAGAAACAATCTCTTTACTGGGTTTAATCATGTCAGTCACAAGACAGGAGGGTCTACAAACAACTGGCATGAGCAGCTCTACATCAGTTTACAGGAACACAGATGTCGAGAAAGAGGAAGCACATTGCGTTCAGCTGAGCCCTGGGTGTCTCCACAGTTTCGGAGTTCAGCCAGCTCAAGTGTACTTGCCTAACCTGGATGGACTCCCCACCTCACATCCCTTTCACTGACATCCTGTCCCATGGAGGGAGACAGTCTGTTCTCACATCCTCACCTCTGCCAGAAGCCATTCCCATTCAGAAAATGGCTCTTTCAGAAACACTTTGGAACTGACTTCACATCTCACTACACCATACCCTTGCCTGCACCACTTGTCTGCTCCAGCTTCAACCTCTTCTTTCAGTTTTCAAAGTAATGAAGGCACCCTCTTGGATTCAAGTCAACACTCTGTTTCCTCTAATGAATTTAAATATCTCAAATAAGTCTGCTTTTGGAAGTTTCAGTTACAATGAAGAATATCACAGCAAGTTCACCTTCTGTCCTGACCTGGGCAAACACTTACTCGATTAGCTTTTGTTTAGCCACAGGTTGGTAAAGTTTGAGTCTATCCAGTTCTGATCTTGTCAGAATTGTATTTAAATTCTTCTGACAGATTCTTGGCTTGCATCTTGTTAACAGATCGTTGTTGAGGCGAGATTTTAGAAATTAGAGTGGTTTGGAACAGGAGAGACACATGGTACATTTATTCTCCAGTTCAGCGATTATCTCCCTGCCTGGCTCCGTTCCTAACACAAGTTCACCTTGGGACAGTAGGAGTTGCTGGCTACTTTGGGAGTTGGGAATACACACCAACCAGAAATATGTTGGAATATGCACCAGACACAGCTGTGATGGGGGGTCAGGAGCACCACCAGTGCTTTCAGCTCCTGGCCAGTTTGCATTACCTCCGACCAGCTCTAATGAAACCTGTCCTGGGCAGGGCTGGGTGGGTGGTGTAGGGCCCAGTCTCACCTGGTAAGGCTTGACTTATTTCTAACTCCTTTATTGTAGAGAGCAAAAAATTGCCTGGTGATTTCCTCTAGTTACCCTGAACAGCATGTTTGCCTCTCATACTGCAAGAGCAGGTGCAAACTTCATAGAGTAAAACTGTACTGAAGATTTTGTTAAACATTCCAAGTTAACCAGTGTCTCTTCAAAAGGTCCAAGAGTTTAAGATGTCATCTGTCATTCACACTTTGAGAAAGCACTGAACACAAAACTGGGAAACCAGGCAGGTGTCAGTGCAGACACCAAAATACCTGTGAGTTCGTACATCACACACACAGACCTCAGCTCCAATGTCCACCTGCTTGGATAACACTAAATATTCCTCCTATCCCAAGGAAGTTTTAAAAAATGTGTCTGGAGTGCTATTTAACTTCCCTGTCAGAGGTCTTATAAACCTGGATTGCAGCTTTGTCAAGGCTAGAAACAGATGTCAAGACTGCTTTAAAAAAAAAAAAAAAAAAAGGAGAGAGAAAAGTTTGCGTTTTTCAGGCTTGAGCACAGTTCATTGTAGCAAGCTAAGGTGAGCTCTGAGGTGTGCAGCCCTGGGTGCTCCCAGACGTATAACAAACATTTCTTTACAGATGGAACTGGAACCTTAAAAATTCATTTATCCTGACACTCTCTTCCTCAGTGCTTATTCTTCTGCATATTCTTGGACTTCCCTAGCTCTTCAGAACAGCACCATCCTCCAACCCTGCCCAGTGACAGAGGGGATGCCCAGGGACACCTCCTATTCCCCATCACTGCTGTCAGGGTTTAGGGACATCTGCACTAAAGGGCTCTCAAGGACATCAACAGACACCTGTGTCTACAGTGGACATCAACCCAGAAGGGAAGTTTACAATATAACAGCTGTGGGAAAGCCCACGTCAGATTATCAGAGAAGATCTTACTCTTTAGATAATCAGTTTTATTCACATTGATGGGACTGGAAATAGGTGTCCCAGAAAGCTGAGGGAGAAACAAGGATTTGTCTGACTCTCATCCAGCCATTACCCAGCAATAGATGGAGCTAGTGGTGCACTGAGGTGGCTCTGAACCAGGGAGGAGATGTACCTGCACATCTGCAGAAGGGCCAGTCATGTACCTGGGAGGATGGGAAAAGGCACTATATTTCTAGAAGGTAAAACAATAATTGTAGGACATCTGCTTAGTTGTCAAGGACCAAAAGGGAAATAAAGCTGTTGTCCCCTCTAGCTAAAACCTGCTGTTTCCTTTTCCCCAGACTCCCCACTACCAACTGCTCCACAGTTTATATGCCAATCCAATTTTGATGCCTGTAATTCACCCAAGAGACCGTTTATTTTAACTTTATCAAGTGAAGAGAAAAACAACTGTGTTAGAATGAAAAAAGAGCATCTGGCAGCAGGATAGTCTGTCTCTCAGACAGCTTCCCAGCTTTACTGGTGTACAGGAGCATGGGATTTCAGTTACCCAAGGGCTGAAAGAAGGGGAGAAGAGCATGCAGAGCACAGGTTCTTTGTGCATTTACTTTAAAGATGGTCTTGCCTGGTCTGGTGGCTTTTTGTCTGCTAGACTGGCACAATCAAGAAAGAGGCTGGGGCTTTTTGGATTTCTTCCCCGTGGCTGTTTTTGTTCTCTCCCACTGGCAAGTATTTTTGAACATTGGAGGAAAAAGTAGACATTGCACAGTACCTTTGCCCACCCACCCCATTTTTGTTGTTCATCTGAATAACACTGATGGAAAACAGTAATTTTTCAATAATTAGGAGGGACAGTGTGGACATGCAGATCTGGTTGGACACAGGGGACCCTGGGTTCATTTTCCTACAAGAGAAAGGCTGTCAAGTAATTAACATTTAATGTAAGGAAAAAAATGACACCTTTTTTTTTTTTCTTTCTTTCTTTTTTTTTTTTTTTAATCAATAATGATTTTCATTTCAGGCACTTATTTATCTAGAAATCAATTATGTATGTGTCAGATTTTGGAAAAATCTCACTCTCTGCTTTGCTTTAAAGCACATCCTTTCTGCAGACGTGCCCAGAAGTTCTGTTCCCTGTGGATACACTTGAGCACTCCTTTAATGGGTCGGCACACTGGAGGGAAAGTTACACTGGAGGCCGGATGTCGTTTACTCAGAAAACACTAAACCAGTGTTAGTGACCCCGCCATACAGCGGAGCTGCTGTAACTTTGAAAATGGGCGGTTTTTTGGGTCGGCTTCGGGTGGGTTTTGGGGCAGTTCCCCGCCGTTTCCAGGGGCGGGACACAGCGCCCCTCAGCGCCCCCCAGCGGCCGCCCCGCCCCTCAGCGCGCGGCCCCGCCGCCATTTCGCTGCCCCGGAAGCGCTCGCGGCCCCGCTCGTCTCCGGCGGAAGATGGCGGCCGTGTCCGTTCTGTGCGCGCCCACCGGCGGCTTCAGCTTCGACAACTGCGCTCGGTGAGGCGGCGGCGCCGGGAGCGGGACAGGGCCAGGGCAACGCGGGGATCTCGGGGCCGGGCCGGGGGGCAGAGGCGGCGGGGGGGGACACCTCTCCGCCCGGCCCCACTCGCCCCCTGTGTTGCAGGAACTCGCTCCTGGAGGCCGAGCTCGTCCAGAAGGGGCTGCGGGTGCCCGCGCCGCGCAAGACCGGCACCACCATCGCCGGCGTCATCTTCAAGGTGAGGCGGGCGGGGAGAGGCCGGGCCGGGCCCGCGTCGGAGGCTCCGCGCTGCTGAGTCAGCCCCGGTGTGCCTGGTCCCATCCCCAGGCTCCGAGCTGCACTCGGGAGGGGCCCGGCGGGGGTCGTGGCTTTGGGGATAATTCTCCTTTCCTGCAGGATGGCGTTGTCCTCGGAGCGGATACGAGAGCGACTGAGGGGATGGTTGTAGCTGACAAGAACTGTTCGAAAATACACTTCATTTCCCCAAATATCTAGTAAGCGTTACAGTTTTTTGTTGTGTAGTAAATTGTTTATTGTGCATGCTACTGCGTAACGGTGTTGGTACTGAGTGTTTTAGCCGTGCTCTTTACTAACAGCAAATATTAAGCTCTGTTTCAAAATGATGACTTATTAGCAAGGCGTGGGGGTTCGTAGTATTCCATTTCCACTTCAGCAGGCTCTCTTGTTTCATGCTCTCTGACTGTGAGAGAACTTCATTCCTTCAACCTTACAATGAGAAAATTTCTGCTTGTTGTGTGAAGCGTAGAGGTTTCTGTCTCCTTTTCCTCATTTGCTCCTCACTTTTCTCAGCTGCTGCGGTGCTGGAACAGCTGCAGACACTGAGATGACAACTCAGTTGATCTCCTCCAACCTGGAGCTCCACTCCCTGTCCACGGGACGGCTCCCACGAGTTGTCACTGCCAATCGGATGCTCAAGCAGATGCTGTTCAGGTAACTGAGTGGGTTTCTTGTTTATGAACACTGCTGATAAAACCACCAAATAATGCATAAGGTGCATCCTGTCTCAGCCTGCTTAACTTTCATAACAAGACTTCAGGAAAGATTGCATAATTGGTCTTTGCTTCATGGGTGTCTGAACTGAGATAGAAGAGAAATCAAGTCTGTGGTGTTTTAGCGAATTATGCTGTGATCACACAACAAAAATAGAAGTTTATTGGTTTAATACACTGATCACATCCATGAAAACTGCTGTGTATTATTGTGGTGAGAAGGCTGGGCCAGTGTAATGTGCAAGCTTGTAAAACTGGGAGTTTTCTGTGATTTGTAATAGAATCATTGCCTCAGAAAGTCTGCTGGACAGCAAAATAAACCATATTTTAGTACATTTCTTATTTTATTGCTGCCAGCTGGTAAAAGCAGCCTGTTTAGTACAGAGCTGTACCCTGTTTGTGTTGCAGAACGGTTCCCAAATGCCTGTATTGTGTTAAAACAGCCACAGCTGAGTTGTGGGCTGCAGACTCACAGACAAACATTGCTCACAGGTACCAGGGCTACATCGGTGCTGCTCTGGTGCTGGGGGGCGTGGATGTCACCGGTCCCCACCTGTACAGCATCCACCCCCACGGATCCACTGACAAGCTGCCCTACGTCACCATGGGTGAGTGCTGCTCCCTCGGGGCCAGGGCACAGGGAATGGTTCAAATTGGTACTCACAGTGGTTTTATTAAATCCTGTTGTTTGCTGGGAGCTGTGCGGGCCTCAAAGACTACAAAGATAAAGTTGTACCTGTGCTTACAAGGCAGGTACACTGTTCTGTTTCTTCACAAATGTGAGCTGGGATAAAACTCAGCTGCCAGAAAACTGATACTGGGAATGTTGCTCTGTGTGTTCCACACCTTAAGGCACAATAATTGTGGGATTCCCGAAATCTTGCTGGAAGAAAAAAGTGTTCCTCAGAAACTTGATTTGCAGATAGTCCTCCCTGGCTCATACAAAATCTCACTTGGGGAACTTGTGTTTTGTTTGGAAAATTCAGATAATTTTAAACAGAAGCTTATGTTTGGTGGAGCCATGGAAGTGTAAGGGAAAGTCCAAATAAATATATAAAAAATCCGATCTGAAAATCAAGTGTATCAGATTAGTAAATCAGTCCAGCCTGTGCCTGCTGGTGCAGCTTTTATGCTGCTTCTGTGGTGGGAAAAGACTCATTTATAGATTCTCGTTAGTATTTTCTATTTCTGGCTGGCATCTTCGGCTAGAACACCTGCTCAGGCTGTTGCTGGAGATGGTGAAGGTTGCTGTTTTCCTGCTGGCTCCCGGAGCCGGAGCGGGTAGCGGTATAATGAGGCCCTGATTAACGCTCGCAATTAGCGGGGCCGGGCCGGGCCGGGCTGGGCGCTGCGGTGGCGGCGCGTGGCCGCT